>OY282561.1:7340315-7940315 GCA_958295665.1 Tipula vernalis
TATATATATTATATATATATTATATATATATATATATATATAATATATATATATATATATATATATATATATATTATTTATATATATATATATATATATATATATAATATATATATATAATAATATATATATATATATATATATATATATATATATATTTATATATATATATATATATATATAATATATATATATATATATATATATATATATATATATATATATAATATATATAATATATATATATATATATATATATATATATATAATATATATATATATATATATATATATATATATATATATATATATATATATATATATATATATATATATATATATATATATATATATATATATATATATATATATATATATATATATATATACTATATATATATATATATATATATATTATATATATATATATATATATATATATATATATATATATATATATATATATATATATATATATATATATATATATATATATATATATATATATATATATATATATATATATATATATATATATATATATATATATATATATATATATATATATATATATATATATATATATATATATATATATATATATATATATATATATATATATATATATATAATATATATATATATATATATATATATATATATATATATATATATATATATATATATATATATATATATATATATATATATATATATATATATATATATATATATATATATATACAATTATTTATATTTATAAATAAAGAAAACACAAAATAATGAATTTTAAAATCCCATATGATTCTGTTTGCGTGTCGTAGGAAAATAAAAATCTATATTCCCTTCTTATATTACAGATTTGACTTTTTTCGACTGATGTGCATTTGACGAGGCAAATGTCAAAGCCTATACTATTAAAAAAAAATCGTTGATAAGCCTATTTGTTTGGCTTGAGAGAAAGCCATTTAAATTTGCACACACCTACCAGTCAAAGCCTGTGGAGTTTTGGCGTAATATTTTGTGGGCAGACGAGTCATGTTTTAGTTTTGATGGAATTTACGGTAAAAAATATTTTTATTCCACTCCCGGACAAAAAAAAAAATCGCACCGTTATTATGCCCACTCGCCATAGTGGTGGCGGTAAAATAATGGTATGGGAGTGTTTTAGCTACAATGGTGTTGGAAATCTCATAATGCTACCTGAAAAGGTAACTTCAAGTACGTACTTGGAATTGTTAAGCGAGCATGCTTTAGTTTCCGGTTGTGAATTGATAGGCCAGCATTTTATATTGCAGCAAGGCAACGCTCCAATTCACAAAAGTAAATTCATTACGAAGTTTCTAAGAGATTTGGATCAACGAACACTTGATTGGCCACCTCAAAGTCTGGATTTAAATCCAATTGAGAATATATAGAATTACTTAAAGCAAAAAATGGCGGTAGAAATTGGAAGGCTGGAAATGAAACTTTTGCTGTGGTAAATGCTAGAAAATCTCGTAAATTCCATTTCACAGGATCTTCATGAAGTGATTACAAACAATGGTGGGAAAACTTCATATTGACTTAATTTGAAATTAATCATTATTGCTCGACATTTATTTAGTCAATTTAATTAATTATTTGTACTATGCACAAATAATTTTGTGGTAAAATAACCATGCACAAATAATTTTGGGGTTTTCTTTTGCTTTTGTTTTGAATGAAATAATGAATATTTCTTTTATTTTTTTTAATGAAATACAGAATAAATGTCATTTCGAATAATAAATGAATTATTTTTTATTTAAGTTAATTTTTGGGTCATAATTTTAAATTTAATCGAGTTCGGATTTGTTAAATTTTTGCGATGCACAAATACTTTTGTTAAGGACTGTATTCGTACACAATTTTAAGACTACCCTCGCTAGAATACTTATTAAGAATTTCATCTTAAAAAAAAAAAAAAAAATGGGTCTTAGCTAAGAAGGTCTTAACAGGTCTTCATCAGTGCCAGACTAAGAAAAAATTTGGGCATCGGCCAACAAAATTTCGTTTTCCTATGAAAAGCCCGAAAAATAGGTTGTTTTTCCTAAAGCTCATATTTTCTGCATTATTGACTACTTGGTCACACGCCTCCCTTAGCAACGTGAGACCAACTAATTTTCCGTATGATAATTTTTCGGACAATAACAAAACACTTTTGTTTTCCTTATATTGTCGAGTTCTTCTAATGAAAAAGATGGTAAAACCTCGGACTCTGGAACTTCTACTAGGATTTTGATAAAAACATATTTGATTGGTTTTTAATACGATTTAGAACAAATTTTACTACCTGAAAAGGCTTCCTTAAGTTTTGTTAATATTTTATTAAAGGATTATTTGCTGCAGCAAAATAAAATGACAAAATTTGCAATTCGCAGGGATTTTTTGGCGGCTGATTAGAATTGATGATCCAAATTAGCCTCTAGTAACCTTCACTTATAGGAACTATTTCATAATTATGCAAAAAAGTATTTAAATAAGCATTTGGTGAAAATGCTTATTTGAATAGATTTGTAATTAGCGACTCCAAAACTCCTACCATAAAGTTCGGAGCAAAAATTCAATTAAGGTTAGGAAACATAGCGGCTGTGAAATCCATGAATGTCGGAATTTCTTGAAGTATTTCGAAATGTTTCACCAATATCACCGCTACAATATATTATAAAAAGATATTTCTTGTAATTGTCTAACTTTTTTCATAAAAATATACCCCAAAGGGTTTTTGGAGAAGCGAATTTTTGGTCAAAATGCTTCTTTGCAAGAAAACTTTTCTAGGGTATTTTTTCCTAAAATGTAAAAAATGTGAACATTTTGTGTTTGCGAATTATGTAGCCTCATTTTGTGTTGCACATAAACAATACCAATTTGTAATTTAATATTTTTTTATTTTGTGCCACATTAAAATAGTTCAAAAATTCAAGTTTATTTCATTAAAACTAAAGAAAGATTGGTTGGAAGACAAATATCGAAAAATAATGGTTCTATTAAAATTCTTGTTTTTAATTTTTTGCTGGTTGGAATGTCAAAAATATTTTGAAATATTAGTGTCCTTAAAATTCTTTAATTGATTGATGATTTTAAATTAAAGCACGAATTATTTCCTAACATTCCTAAATTTTAAAAATATTTTAGTGTATTAGTCAATTTTAGCCAATCATTCAAATTGAAAATTGAATAAATCAGAGATAATACTTTAAAACTTGAACTTCGGAACCGTGTCTATGAGGAAAAGAGTTAGATACAACGAAAATCACCTCAAGTTTAAATTGAATGGCTAACCTTCAATATTTGAATTTACTAAACCATCCTCGCTAACTTGTCCGGAAATAAAACGAAGAACAAAATGTAGACCGAGGTCCATTTTTGACTTATGCAAATATTCGAGATATTCTGACGGAGAACGTTTCCAATATTTGCATAAGTTAAGAATGCAGGGCCGCCTCGAAGTGTGTGAGCTGAGCGGTCATGCAGTGCCGAACATTTTCAAAGGCGCTAGATTTTTTGCATAATTATTTTACGCTCCCAATGTATCACCCTCCTGTGGCACTATTATGGTTTTTCCAGAGAATTGGGACTTGGGCATTGATTTATTGTAATTTTTTAGTGTATTTTGGTATGACTTTTTCCAAAGCATACTGTGGCGATTGACAGTTTTTTAAAATTTTAGGAAAAAATAGTTCCATTTCATAGCCATTTTGTGGGTTAGTATCGTTATCGTTAAATTAAAAAATCCCCAAAAATCAGGATAACAAATGTTTGAAATATAGTATTATTTTAATTTGTTTTATACCTTAGATGATGGGAGCTGCTGACCCAAAACTCCGCTTTCACGATTTTTTGAAGTTCTAACATTCATGGAGATTGGAGTAGTTTTGAAAAATTTATGTTTTTTAATAACTGTTCACATACTTAAATGGCAGTGTGAAGTTTCTGACAAATTGACAAAAACCTTACAACAGCTAAAAAAGTGTAAAGGGACTGCTACACTTTTGCTATGTGGTTATTTGAAACGACTGACGAGACATCGCAGAGATGTCTTTATACAAAAATGCCATGTGGTAAAATTGTGTCGTTAGGAACATATTTATGTGACCCGTCCAACATAAATCTATTCAAGTTTCAAAAATGTCACTTGGTAAAATTCTGTAGTTGGGATTTCTATGGGCCATTGACAAGGCATCGTAGAGATGTCTAAGTAATACCGAGTGTGCCATTTCATTGTATTGACCTATGTGCATGATTTCTAGCAGACAACATATTTATGCGACCAGTCCAACATAAATTTATTCAAGTTTCAAAAATGTCACGTGGTAAAATTCTGTAGTTGGAATTTCTATGGGCCATTGACAAGGCATCGTAGAGATGTCTAAGTAATACCGAGAGTGCCATTTCATTGTATTGACCTCTGTGCATGATTTGTAGCAGGCGACATATTTATGCGACCCGTCCAACATAAATTTATCCAAGTTTCAAAAATGTCACTTGGTAAAATTCTGTAGTTGAGATTTCTATGGGCCATTGACAAGGCAACGTAGAGATGTCTAAGTAATACCGAGTGTGCCATTTCATTGTATTGACCTCTGTGCATGATTTCTAGCAGACAACATATTTATGCGACCAGTCCAACATAAATTTATTCAAGTTTCAAAAATGTCACGTGGTAAAATTCTGTAGTTGGAATTTCTATGGGCCATTGACAAGGCATCGTAGAGATGTCTAAGTAATACCGAGAGTGCCATTTCATTGTATTGACCTCTGTGCATGATTTGTAGCAGGCGACATATTTATGCGACCCGTCCAACATAAATTTATCCAAGTTTCAAAAATGTCACTTGGTAAAATTCTGTAGTTGAGATTTCTATGGGCCATTGACAAGGCAACGTAGAGATGTCTAAGTAATACCGAGTGTGCCATTTCATTGTATTGACCTCTGTGCATGATTTCTAGCAGACAACATATTTATGCGACCCGTCCAACATAAATTTATTCAAGTTTCAAAAATGCCACGTGGCAAAATTCTGTAATTGAAATTTCTATGGGCCATTGACAAGGCATCGTAGAGATGTCTAAGTAATACCGAGAGTGCCATTTCATTGTATTGACCTCTGTGCATGATTTGTAGCAGGCGACATATTTATGCGACCCGTCCAACATAAATTTATCCAAGTTTCAAAAATGTCACTTGGTAAAATTCTGTAGTTGAGATTTCTATGGGCCATTGACAAGGCAACGTAGAGATGTCTAAGTAATACCGAGTGTGCCATTTCATTGTATTGACCTCTGTGCATGATTTCTAGCAGACAACATATTTATGCGACCCGTCCAACATAAATTTATTCAAGTTTCAAAAATGTCACGTGGTAAAATTCTGTAGTTGGGATTTCTATGGGCCATTGACAAGGCATCGATTTCCAGCAGACAACATATTGGGATATTCATTTGAATATCAAAATTATCGAGCCTCCATTTCTCACACATGCGGTTTCGATGCCCTAGCGCATATAATTAGAATATTATCTATTGACAATAAACATATATTGGATAAAATTAAAACTACTGGCACTGATTTTGCTGATTTTATTTCGTACTTCACAATTAATGGAGCAATTCAGTCTACATTCAGAAGAAGGACGCATTTGCTATTGAAATGTTTTAACATTAACACAATCACTTCTAATATAGATATGAGAATGGATTGTAACATTTCAAAAATATTTGAATTTTTTATGAAACGTTCGATATCCCTTGATTTTACCTGTCCAAGTTGTTATCAATCGCACACAAAAGATAATTTTTATGTGCCTTTAAATTACAAAAACTTCAATGAACGAAGTTTCAAAAATATTAGAAATGCCGTAAAATTTTATGGAGCTATTTGTACGAAATGCAAAACATGGTTCGAAAACCCAATAACGTTTAATATCAATTCACATAATGGCTTTGCAATTGTTGACGTGCAGCCAATTGATATTAGGACATATTACAATGTGAAAATTGATGATATTGAATCGGAGTTGAAGTTGGGATCAAACCTGTATTTATTAAGAGGGATAATTCACTTTCAACGGCCAGAAAAACTGATGATCCCAGGACATTATATTTCATATATAAAAAGAAACAATGAGTCTTGGGAAATATATGACGATCTTTTAAGCACAAAACTGAAAACGAACGCGGGGTGCAGAATAAATCCAGTCTCTCTAATATATATATAGAAATGCAGTAACAATAAAACAAAAAGTTCCAAATACAAAACAATATAAATAAAGAAAAATATACATATTTTAACAACAGACACTCGGTATTACTTAGACATCTCTACGATGCCTTGTCAATGGCCCATAGAAATCTCAACTACAGAATTTTACCACGTGACATTTTTGAAACTTGAAAAAATTTATGTTGGACGGGTCGCATAAATATGTTGTCTGCTACAAATCATGCACAGAGGTCAATGCAATGAAATGGCACTCTCGGTATTACTTAGACATCTCTACGATGCCTTGTCAATGGCCCATAGAAATCTCAACTACAGAATTTTGCCACGTGGCATTTTTGAAACTTGAATAAATTTATGTTGGACGGGTCGCATAAATATGATGTCTGCAAGAAATCATGCACAGAGGTCAATACAATGAAATGGCACACTCGGTATTACTTAGACATCTCTACGATGCCTTGATCTAAATTCCAGCTACACAATTTTAGTGTAGCGGAGCATTTACACTTTTTAGCTTTTGTAAGGTTTTTGTCAATTTGTCAGAAACTTCACATTAGTTACTTAAATAGAGAATCCCCAAAGCCACTTAGCATTGGACCCTTCGTGCAAGGATGACAGAACAACCTCAGAAAAATTTGAATTTTTTTTTTAATAATTTTAAGTAGTGATTGTAACTTCAAAATTATTAAAAATTAAAAATATTGAAAACCTATGGGGTTGTTGAATAATTATTCGTGCAAATAATACTAATATACTTTTACGTGTTAATCTATAAAACACGTTAAAATGATATTAGGTTCGGTTGCATATATTGTGGTGATTGCACGAATGAAATTATTAATTCAAAATTAGAGTAAAAAAACCAAATTGTTAATTGTTAAAATTTGAAAAATATTAACATTTAAAATAATATTTACGTTTAAATAAAAAACTCCCCAAAGCCGCTTACCATTAGACCTTTATGCCAGGATGAAATTATGTAGATTCCTTTTGTTTTCATATTGAAGTTAATAAAAATTTAATGGGGCTTCCTTTTCGATGGGCACTTTACTTTGTATTTTTGGGAATTTTTTCTTTCGAGGATATGATGGTATCCCCAATTTTGTTATTTATTTTTCCCTAAAAATTTGATTGGGATTTTTTTTTCCCAAAACTTGAAAAATACCAATCGCCACAGTATGCTTTGGAAAAAATAATAACAAAATACATTAAAAAGTTACAATAAGTCAATTCCTAATTCTCGTCGAATACCAGCATAGTGTCACTGATCATAAATTTATTTTCAAAACAAACACAGAAATGTTTTAAGTCAATGTTAAAATTTTAATTCCAAATACAACCTAAAGAAAATTATATGATGAATTAAGTATTAGGCCATTTAAGTGTATACTGTGGTGATCAGAAAATTAAGGACATCAATTAAATAAAACAAAAACTGCATATTCAATAAAACTCTTTCGTTTATTAACGAGACATCTATTGTGTAGTAGTTGTACTTAGATTGCAGTACAACCACTACAAAATAGAATCAGATGGTACTTTATTTTATTTGTGTATTCGGGGAATCTCGACAAAATAAACGATTTGTGTTTAATAATGATGGAGCGATGTGTCGATTGTTCGACAGAGGAAAAGAGGCTGGTTAAAAAATTGAGTGATCAATGAAAATCGAAGAATTTGATCGCAAATGCTATAGGGGGAGGGGGGGGGGAGTATCGCAGTATAAGCAGGGTTTCATATCAAACATCGTCAAGGTGGAACCTTTTAAAACATCTGTTGAAGTTAAGGTAGAGTTACGTTACCCTTATTCAGAATACAACATGACTCTGAGATGAGTCTATATATGAGGCAATGACTAAACTTACCTCTAGAAAGGCAAAACAGTTTTTCAGGCACAAAAATCCGCAAGGAAATCAAGAGTAGTCAACTACTATTTTATTCCTTTATTACAGAGACCAACAAAAAAAAAGTAACAGAAACGAGAATATTGACCTCCGAATTGCCCTATCACCTCTGGGTTTTGGGATATTCTAACCTAAAAGTGCAAAAATGGCTGTTTTTCTGGGTTTTCAATATTTTACTGTATTGTTAGGGAATTTCAGCAGTAAAAACCAATGGTTCCATCGTAAAGTACCATTCATTCCCCCTCATTACCAATTTTAAATGTCTAAATATATTTATCTATTACCGAGATAAATTCGATTAATAAATTCAATATCATGGTTAAGGTGTATAACAATAAGTTCATACAAAAGTCTTAATACTTTGAATTACGATATCTCGGTAATAGACAATGATATTTAGACGTTTAGTGGTACTTTACGATGGAACCATTGGTTTTTACTGTTTAAATTCCCTAACAATACAGTAAAATATTAATTTTAATATGTTCCGAAGATTGTAAGAGAATTCAATCCAGTTTCGAACTGATGAGCTTATGATTATGAAAAAATCAATCTTCTCATCAGGCCGCGGCGACTGGACTGACTATACCACAATTTACATTCTATATATACAGAATGTCCTATGCTTTATGTACTAGCGAATCGTACTAATACAGATAAATTCAATTACAATTTTTTCTTCTTCACGACAATCACATAAGCTGTGAACGCTAATTTTACTTTTTAATTTTTGTTGAATGTTAATTAATTCTTGTAATTTCTAAATATGCTACCGGTCTTACGTGAGTTCAGTAGGTTTGTTGATTTGCCGTCCTTATTGTACAGTTTGCGAGATGATCGCTTACGTGATTGTAGTTGATAAAGTGTAGTTGCCCATTTTCATGTGAGGGTATGGGAACTATGTTAAATAATTGGTAGTCTTATTTCATCTCTCGATTGGTATTGATGAATACCTTCCAGAGGTTTCAATATGCTCCAATCTCTTCTGCATGTAATCGTTCGTTTTCCTGTCCTTGCTATATCCTTGTCGTAATTGGTTTTGCTGTACTGTAATTGGTTTAGCACTGGTTGTTGTGTAGATCCTCCATTTTTACTACCTTTGTTTTGCGGCGTTAATATGGAGTTCTTTAAATTGGCTATTCTTGTTGAGTTAACCTTTCGTTGGTATCGCGTGGCTGTTTATCGCGACACGAGACTCGAGAACTGTTTTTGTTGTTCTCGCTTTTTCTGCATCAATGATAAAACATAGTGCGGTGATACATATCAATAACAAGTGTGACACCAATACACATACAAAGTATTTCAAAGATGGATGGTGAGATGGAGACCTTGTTCGATGCTACGTAAATTTGTGCAGTGGCTACACATTGCTAAAACAATCACTAGCCGATTATGTTGGAGGATTCGTGAATGCAAGGGAATGTGCCAAGTGTTCATTGGAAATAGATAGGGTATGTGCAGAAAATGTAGTTATTTACATCGTACCGGATAAAGTGCAAATAATTGTATTATTGGTTGGACATCAATTCACCGAGAGAGACAGACGATATCCAAATTATTAGTGACAACAGTGGCCTGGGCGAAGAATGCAACAATGATTCCAAAGAATTTTGTTGCTTGTATAGCAATAAATTGTCAGCTGAAAAATGAAAAAGTTTGTATAGAAGGTAGTATTAGAATTAGAAAGAACAAAGATGGTGACGCGATGTTGCCAATTTTGAATTTTTCGGATGGTGATTTGAAGGTGGAGGAAAATGAATTGATCACGGAGAGTGAATCATACATTTCGGGTGAATAACAGTTGGGACCCATCGAGAAAAATGAAGAGCCGATTCAAATGGATGAGGTTTTTTTAACTGAATTAGAAGATGAAGATGTAAATAGAATCCACGAGATGCTCAACGATCATATTAACTTGGGGAGTCGGACAATTTATGGCAAACAGTTTACCGTAAAGCAATTTATCGTAAACAATTATAACATATTATAAGGCCATAAGGCTATGTTTTGCCAGTGGCGGTGAAACTCCCAAAAACCAGTTCTCTCAAACGAACAATAAAACGAATTCGGCAAATTGATTCAAACTTTCCTGGTGAAACCCCAAATGTCAGGGAAAATCTAAAGATTTACGACCAATTTAAAGTGATAAATAAAGGAGATGAGTTCCTTTTATTTGACTCAGGAAATATTTCTGATCGAATATTCATTTTTGGTACAAGGCGAAATTTATTACTTTTTTCGCAATATCCTGGTAATCAGATAGAACTTTCAAGACATGTTCTAGTCTATTTGGTCAGTTTTAAACTATTCATATTATAAAAAGTAACAAAACCTTTCCTACGATTTTTGTCCTATTACCTAACAAAACCTGAAATAAAGTATCCACGCATCTGCCTTCTAGCGATGACCATGTATTTAGTCCTCGCTTCATTGATCTGAAGGCCTATTTGTTGGGGTGATAAGTCCAATGGGAGGAGGACTTCTTTCAGGAAGATAATGTTGCGACCCAGAATGCAAATATCGTCAGCTGAACTAATAGCTGAATTGATTTATAACATATGAATCTGCGCTGCACCGTATTGAGCTGACGAATGACGTACTCCAACCATAGGTTGAGCAGAGTCGAAAGCAATCTCGAAGGCATCCGAAATTTTGACTTCTATTAGCACCTTACATATTGTTCCATAATGTATTCCTCTTAATGCTGTCATACGCCTGTTGAAAGTCTAAGAATAAACTGTGCACAGGGATGAACTTTTCATATCATTTCTCCAGCACTATCCTCAGCGTAAAAGTTTGATCGGTCGTTGATCTGTTTGGACGAAAACCATATTGATAATCACTTAAGATCCTCTCGCTTCAGGTTGATAAATTGTTGCCTTGATAAGATCGGTCTTCCACTCTACTGCGATTTCATCTCTAGAGCAAATTATTAATATTAGATCAAGCTTGCGGTGGGACAGATAATCGAAACCATATTTAAGCATTTCGTTGCAGATATTATCCTCACCGGGTGTCTTGTTTTGTTTCGTTAGCGATATCACGTTTCGCACATCATCATATGATGGAGGAGGTGGTGATGTCATCTCGACAGTAATATCGCATTGAAGCAAGAGAGGTCGTTGCTGGTAAGGTGGTACCTGTCTATTTAGAAGTGAGGAGAAATAATTCCGCTTCACTTCGAGGACGGTTTTAGAGTCCATTTGTAATTCATCGGATTCGTTGCAAATAGCGCTGCTACGTGGGCAAAAGTCCTTAGCTATTTCTCTTATGCAACGAAATCTATCTTTTAGGCTAGAATTTTGACGCTTTGATTTTCTCGCTTCTTTCGTCTGCTTAGCCGGTTAAATATTCTCCTCAAAGTAATGTAGGCGTTGTGGGGTTGTCTTGTTCTTAACGATAGATTTTATTGTCGTGCGCGATCTTCCTCCCGAAAAGCACCAAGACAATCATCATGAATGCAGAGATTTGGGATAGGATTAGATGAATTTTGGCCTATGGTCGACTTTGAGGCATCGGTTACCGTTGTTTTGATGATGTTCCACTGTTCTTGAACGGAGTCAGCAAGTGATTTATTTTCCAAGATTTTTAATACAGTAATCCAGAAGGAGTCCGGGTTACTTGGTGGTTCAATGCTGCAGTATTTCAGATGATTTATATGTGGTCGATAGACGAAATTGTCCACTAATTTTCTAGTAAAAATCACCAGCTACAAAATTTTAAAGAATTTAACAATTAAATGTTTAATTTAGTTGGCCCCTGAATACAATTTGGATCTTTATTACAAAAATTATGAATTTTTAGCTACATTCTTTAGATTTGATTTACGTGCCAAATGGCCTCAGTTACCACTGGTTGCCACGAGGAGGCAACATGTACACTTGCGAATTGTGACCAGGGCCCTATTGCACCAACTACTTATCGCTTATTACTTATCAACTTATCATAAGTTAGTTTTTTTGATAATGATAAGTGATAAGTGTTTCACCAAAAATAACAAAATCTCACTCACTTATCAATTTGAAAACTTATTAAATTTTGATAATGATAAGTGATAAGCGTTGCACATCAGATTGTCTATAACTTATCAATTGACGGATTATCAAATTTTTATGATAAGTTGTAATGATCTATACAAAAATTCTATAAATGTGATAGTGTTTGCCAAATAATATGCTTTCTGCACATTTTATATGTTATACAATGGTTTTGTACCTATGTATATAGCAAAACAATCAAAAAATTGTTATTCTGTAATTTAATAGCAACAACAATTTTGCATGTACATATATAATAATACATGAACTTTCTCAATTGAGAGTTCTTATTTCAGTGTTTAGAATCAATTGTAAAACTTTTCTTTTGTTGCTTTTAAAATAAATTCTCTTTTCTAACTGTAAATAATTTTTCAGCAGTACTTAAACGTAAACAATTTATTTTCATAACAAATGAATTAAGAGAATTCCTATTAACAAATAAATTGAATTTAACTACATAATACAAAAATTGAAATCGTTATATACAAACCAAAATGATTTTCCACTATTCGTCTCGTCCACTTATGAGCACGATTAAATCCTTGCTCTATTATATCATCCGGATTTCTTCGCATTGGTGGGATAAGCCAATCTTTAAGGGAAAGCACTGTCACCCGAAATCACAGCACCGGGGAACGGGCGAAAACAAGACTCAAAATTACTAAATAGCCTTGTATATGGCAATACTCTGGATTCATGGATACAACCTGGCTAATTTTAATTTACTGCATAAAAGCTGCGGTCTGGGCCACACACCATCATTGCATTCAGTGAATGTTTTCCATGTCGATTCGCAAAGTGTTCCTCATTAACCGTAGGTGCATCTACTTATATTAATCATTATTCCATCGAAGCAACCAACTACCTGGGGGAACCACCCAACTCAAGAAACTTCTATCCTGGATATTCCTAACCAATGCAGTGTTGTTAGTCGTTGTTATAGAGGACTCAATGCGCAGTTTCGGTCGGTTCCATGGTGCAAATTTGCTCCGATTTTTAATAATACGTGCTCAATTTGTTCATGTGACAAACGAAAATATTTTATCACTCGCGAGTCCAGAGAATATTTGGTTCTGGCTTTCACTATACGATTTCTTCTTTCGTTTTCATCCTCGAATAATCTTTCGAACCGACGCATTTATTTATAAAAATTATTTTTCGTTTAATAAATTTCAGTTTTTGTTCACTAAAGTTGATATAATACCCATATTTGATAGTTTTATATTAATTTTAAAATATCGAAAAACAACTGTCTTACCTCTATGATAAATCGAACAGAATGAAATTGTTCTTACTTTGACTTAATATTATAACTTATTAGAATACAATAACATAGCGGCATAAATTTTGAAATTAAAGTTATTATTTATTGTCATTATCATTTGTACTCTTTTAAAATTGAACAAAAGTTCTCATCTTACCAATAACAGCAAAAAAAAAACGTTTTTAACAGACTTCCGTCATACCACAACAATTTGTAGCTCTTATCAATTTTTTTGAGTAGTGAAATTTTTCTAATTGATATTTTGGATAAGTTATCATTAAAGTAGTCGATTATTGATAAGTTAAAACTTTTGGTGCAACAGAACTACGAAAAAATTATCATAAACCTCAAACTTATCGCTTATCAAAATATTACTTATCATTTATCATTTCGCAAATTGGTGCAACTTAATTTTGATAAGTGAGTGCTTATCACTTATTATAACTCAATTAAATACTTATCAAATTTCAATTTGGTACAACAGAAAATTATCAAAAATTATGATAAGTTGATAAGTAATAAGTGATAAGTAGTTGGTGCAATAGGGCCCAGGTTGCCCCTTACACAATTGTACTCACGACGCAGCTGCCTAATACATGATCAGAACAGCTCACGCGATGCGCACCCTACTGGAAGTTTACGGAGCTGGTAGATTTATCTACTCAACTTTGGTCCTCATCCAATAGACGCCATACCACTAAAATCACTAGACCGATGGTCATTGAGGTCATTTAGGAAACCGATTTGTATTCTATTCAACGTTTAACAACGACTTTTTATCCTTAATATTTTAAGCTTGAAAGCCCAATTTTTTTTTTTTTTTTTTTTTTTTCAAAATTGTCAGAATTATAGACAATGGTCTAGTCCAATAGAAAATCACAACTAGAACAATGCTCATTGAGGTTATCACCGGTTAGGAAAGCGATATGTGTTCTATTTAACGGTCAACAACGATTTTGTATTCAATCCTTATTTTTAGCTTGAAAGACCATTTTTTTTTTAGATAATTGTCAGAATTATATACAATGGTCTAGTCTAGCCCAATAGAAAATCATCAGTATACTGATGGTCTATGAGGCTATCACTATTTAAGAATGCGATATGTGTTCTACTTTCAATGTTCAACAACAACTTACTATTCAATCCTAATTTAAAGTAAGAAAGCCCCAAACTTTTTTTTTTGAAAATTTTCCATGATTATTGGCAATGGTCTAGTCCAATAGAAAATCATCATTAGAACAATGGTCATTGAGGTTATCATCGTTTAGGAAAGCAATATGTGTTCTATTCAACGTTCAACAACGACTTTGTATTCAATTCGTGCTTTAAGCATGAAAGACCCAATTTTTTTTAAAATTGCAAGGATTATTGGCAAAGGCCTAATCCAATAGAAAATTATCAATAGACCGATGGTCATTGAGGTTATCACCGTTTAGGGAAGCGATATGTGTACTAGTGAACGTTCAACATCGACTTTGTATTCAATTCCTATGCTAAGCATGAAAGCCCAAATTTTTTTTTTTAGAAAATTGTAAGAATTATAGCCAATGGTCTAGTCCAATAGAAAATCATTACTTGACTGATGGTCATTGAAGTTATCACAATTTAGGAAAGCGATATGTGTTCTATATTCAATGTTCAACAACGACTTACTATTCAATCTAAATTGTAAGTAAGAAAACCACAAATTTTTTTTTTTTAGAAAATTTTTCATAATTATTGGCAATGATTTAGTCCAATAGAAAATCATCACTAGACCAATGGTCATTGAGACTATCACCGGTTAAAGCGATATATGTTCTATTCAATGTTCAACAATGACTTTGTATTCAATCCTAATTTTGAGTATGAAAGCCCCAATTTTTTGCTGCTTGGCCTATTCAATTAAGGGCCTAGTAATTAATAATTCGTCAATTTTTAAATGAAATGTTCAACAATTAGCTTATTAAATGCCGTACCAATACATTAATAGAGTATATAATTTTCGAAACGTTTTCGGAAAAGCTTCACAAGCATAAATTTTAGACTCTTCTTAGCATATTGCATATGAAATGAAAGCATCTGATCGAGCTTTATAACAAGCTAAATAAACCAGTAACCGAATTAATATTTTTTATTTTACCCAAAATAATACTATCGGAGCCAAAAATTGGTTACTCACCTTTAATGAAATATCTCACCTGAAATGTCAACGGTTAGTCCAGGCCGGTCGTGCAGTATACTTTTTAAATTAAATCTGACAGAGGGTACTACTATCAGCTCTTAAATTATTTACATTGAATCACCCTGTATATAAGTAACATGTATGTATAATATTAAAATATTTATTAGTATGTTTGTTGTTTTTAAGTGGGGTTCAAATCATTTAATTTAACTCAAAAACTCAGAAAAATACCATAAAACAGTTGTTGTTAAGTCTTTTCAACCGAGAAGGATTTTCATCCTTTGAGAGAGAGTGGAAAACTTATACCCTTTTTTCCATAATGAAATTCAAAAGGATGTTATTTCATTCGTTTAATTTGCATTAAAGTGTTAATAACTATTTTATTTCGAATAATACGAAACTTGTTGTGTTCGTGTTGTGCCTATATTAATTTCATCTCCCATTTTCCCCCAATCTATGCTCCCTAACATTCGAGAGTAGAGTATACTTTAAAGATGAGCTGTAGGGCGGGGTGGGACACACCAAACATAGAAATTTGTTTCTGTAAAAGCTATGAAATTAAATACATATACGAGTACATAAATGTTTAAATACAAATTTTTTTTTTTTATTATATACACGTAGCCGTAGTAAGGGAGATTTATAATTTCTTATATTAATAACGCTCACCTTCTCCAAAACCAATACACACCTAAACACGCACCCACACACCAACACATGCTCCCATTCTAAACTTTTCCATATTCACAAATAACAAAACATTTTTTTATCTATGCATATAGAGATAAATATATTTAATCAATTTTTTACACTTCTGTGCACTTCAAAATTTATCAATTTATTCTAACTGGTCATATTTGAAATATCTATAATACTTAATACCTCCACTCTCATTTCAGGTGTCTAATTTTTTAAATATGAAATTCGGTAGTTCGTGTCGAGTAAGACACGGTTTGAAATTAGTTACCATACATAATATTGAGCTCCGGGAATACCAGCCAAACGGAGATTGGTTCACTAATTAGAAGGTCGAAAAAAATTAGAACAGGTAGGTAGATCAGTCAAAATAATTTTAGACTGAAATACTTTTGAGGAATGACATTGAATCGGAAAACTGTTTTGAATGCGTTTCTTTTTGGTTTTTTGATTGAAATTACTTTTGAAAATGAGATTCAGTTTTAATATAACAAGAAAGGGATTTCAGCCAAAATTGTTGTACAAAGTAATTCGAAATGTCCGAAATGGATGTTTCTTTGAATAAATTAAATTTTTTATACAAACTTATGTATATTGTAAATGCTTTGAGGCAGGTCTAATGATGTGTAATTTCTAGAAAAACGAACATTTATTTTTGAGATTTGATCAAAATATATTCTGAGTTTTTCAAAAATAAACTTTCGTGGATGAGGGTAAGTAAATTCCGATTGTAAGTGTCGGGTTATATACTGGTGTGAAGTATTTCATACAAAGTGTAGCTACATACACAAATTAACGAAAAGTGTCAATGTACTGGAAAAGTGTAGGCCTACATTTTTCGATGAAAATTAAACAATTTAACAATTTTTAGATGAAATCAAGAAAAACAAAGCTTCAATAATATGTCAGTTTCGGAGTACCTAAAATGAGAGAGTGTGTATCCCTGTAACTATATACTCATGTCACATTATTTATTGTGCAATTTAAAAATTAAATTAAAATAGTTTCATTTATTTTATAATAATAATAAACAGTTCAACATAAATATAAACTATGATGTGTTTCATTAATACACTCAAAACGTTTATTTTTACCGTTTCTGTTGTGATTTTAGTGAATTTTGTGTATTTTTTGTTAGTGATATTAACACGGTATTCTTAATGCTACAGGGATATGAACCAGTCTGTTGAAGGTGCATCGTTGTGATGTGAAGTGATGCGGTCGAAATTCAAAAATATGTGTGTTAAATTAAATCTTAAAACACATTTGACACACATATTGTTAGTTCAATGAAACTATATCTAGATGTGTGAAAAATGTGAATAAATTGATTTTTTATAGTGAATCAAAGTAAAAAAATTTGATAGTTGATCGGACATGTTGTAATAATGTTCAAAATGTTGATTTGAACCGTTCTATGATTTTAATATGTTATGAAAATTGTAAGAGAATTCAATCCAGTTTCGAACTGATGAGCTTATGATTATGAAAAAATCAATCTTCTCATCGGGCCGCGGCGACTGGACTGTTTATACCACAATTTACATTCTATATATACAGAATGGGGCTGTGGCGTTAAGTATTAGCGAATCATAACTAATACAGATGAATTCTCTTACAAATTTTTCTTCTTCACAATATTCACACAGCTCTATATTTCTGTGTACGCTAATTTTTACTTTTATTAATTTTTGTTGAATATTAATTAATTCCGGTAAGTGATTGTAAAAAAACATTTAATAAGTCTAATTATTATTATATTAGTGTAAAATCTTAGACTCTTCTACTTAAATTGTAAATTTAATATAGTCTTGATTTACAGTTATCTAATAGATTACCACGTGTGGGGTCTATTTAGTTATAGAGAATAAACAACTTGTTGTTAATATTAGAGTTAAATTCATTCTATTTTTATTTTATTTAATATTCACCTTTTATATAAGTTAAATTCTTTATTGATTTTTGGTTAAAAAAAAATAATTTTTATTTTTAACTTATTTGATTAACATCGTAATTACAACTGATTATTTTCTTATTTTCTAATTACAATTTGCTTAATTAAAAATATGTAGAATATTAAACCATGTCATCAAGAATATTCACTCAGCATTATGCCGGATGCGCGTGTAACTTGTTGTCATTGCTAATGCAACGTGACAAATATGATCACGTTGTATTTTTGTGGGAAACCTAATTATTACGCGTGTTAACTCCTCCCCCTTAAAGTTCGAATGCTCACATTCGAACCATCAGAAAAACGCTGTTTCATAAAATTTCCGTTTATGCTCTGAGGCGCCTTTGGGTGTTATCGTTTGAGGCGTCTCGTTATGGATTTCTAGTTCTTCTCCCTGAATTGCTATTGAACAGGTATTCTCGACCTTACTCTGAGTTTGTGGAGTGGATAGATCCTCGATGTTCGTTGTATTAATGATTCGTAATTTCTTAGTTTTGGTATATTTTGTAGTGATGCAACCGCTATTCCCAAAATGATGACTATTGAGAATGATCCCCAGCTCGTGAATCGCTCGATGGCTCCCTCCTTTTTATGGAGCCCAATGTGACGAGTATTATTTATTTGAATATCTTTCATCATTTGTAATGAAAGTATTTCCTTCAAATCACTTTGAATGGTCGTTTTTTCTTTAGAAATGTAGATGTTATTTCCGACTGACAAGGTAGTATTGCTGAATTTAATCAAATATGTTCCATTGAGTTTCTGAGTTTCGTTATTAATTTTGATTTTCCCATCGAATTGATTCAGTAGAAACTAGACCCTCCGATATTTCGTTAACTGTTTGAATATGTTGATTGTTGTTGTGTTTGCATTTTGGAAGGTCGACTTTTGAGCAAGTTGGGTAAACAAGAAGAATTACTTATGTCTACCTAGTATATTATTTTGGTTACATATTGAAAGCGAGTTGATCGTTTTACATTCGTTAATAATACTATAAATCTTATCGTGATTTTTAATGACATTTTCATACTCAATTTCGGTCACCTTATCGTTTCTTCTGACCGGTTTGACCAATAATTTATCATATAGTTCTGGAGTTGTTACCGGAATGTACACAATATAAAGTAGACACAATTTGCTACTAATGATTTTGATATTAGCTAAATCTAACGCCTCCTCGGGAGTACTATATGGTAAATTTTCGGTTTCCAGTGTATTAATGGCTAATTTAATTTCAGAATTTGATAAAACGAGTGAATTTATAATCCCTGCTTTAGCCCAGTGAATTGCGTATTTAATATTTACCAATTCTTCTTTCATTAGTTTTAATTTATATTGAATATTTAATGCTAATGGGTCGTTTATTATTATTGATTCTTTTATTGTACAATCGGTTTATAACTACTTGGTTGTTGTTATTCTCTAATGCATTATTCATTTTATCTTTAATTACTTTGAAATCCTCGTGATCGGGATTTCCGGCTATCCATTTCCATGCACTACATATAAAGTTTAAGGATCGTTTGGATTTATGTATTCTAAGGCTGTCCAGTAATGTTTGTAATTCCGAGAGTTCATGCCTCAAATAGGGGTGCAATGGGTGATCTATTGTCATTTCTTTGTCCAGTATGGATTGCATTCTGTCTATGTAATTTTGGTGTTTGTCTAAATTCAATTATATGGATTAATTTGAAGTTTCCGTCCTGTATTTTTGCTTGACCTGTGCTAATTGAGATGATTTGAGAATTTGTGTAATCAAGAATTTGAATTTCTGCCAATGTGTTGCTTAAGGCGTAACTGTAATAAAAATAAGTTTTTGTTTCTTAGGATTTAATATTGCTTTTGTGAATTACTCTTCCGGACTCCGTTATAACTGTTGTATTTCTGTCTTCCGTTACTATTTCGGGTTTGAATCGTTCTGTTAATTTCGATCCTAATCTTTTGTTATGTTTTACATAGATTACTTGACCTGCCTGGTAGGTTTTGATCGGGGTACGGTTTTTGTTATGGTATTTCAGATCTGTTTTATCTTTAGTATGGTATCTTGTCGGATTTGTTCTAATTGTTTAGGATCTGTGTTAGGGATTCTGCCAAAATATATTTCTACTGGCCGTTTGCAAGTTGTCGAGTGGATTGAGTGGTTATATTCATTAATCGCTCTCTCTAGTAGTTCATTAAAATTTCGCTCTACCCCATCAGCCTTTAGACATCTCATCATTTCTGAGAGTGTCAAGTAAAATCTTTCCACTTGGCCATTCACTTCACTTTTGTATGGGGGAGTTTTGACGACTTTTATGTTTAAACCATCTTCCATCATTGATATTATGGAATTCGAGTTGAAGGATTTTTCATTGTCAATTACCACTATTTCTGGTACACTAAAGAAAAATAGTATACCTCTAAGTGGTGGTTTGATGTCTTCTGTCGCTCTGAATTTTAACGGTCTGCAGAAGGCGAGTTTACTGAATTTGTCAATTGCCGTTAAAACCAATTTATTTTCTGTCGAGTAAATATCTAGATGGAGCGTATGTCCAGGATAATTAGGGATATGTGTTGGGGTAATAATAGGCTTATTGGGATGGTGATCATATTTATTCTTCTGGCATATAACACAACGTTTGACCAGCAACTTAATTTTCCTGGTCATCCTGGGGAAGTAATAATTTTCGATTATTTGATCTCGATTTTCTTGAGTATTACAATGTACTCAGCGATGGACAGATAATATTTTTTCCTCTTGTTGGTTTTCATCCGTAATATCTTGTACCATCTTCTGAGTGAATCGAATTTTATAGTCTCTGGAATGTATTGGGTACACTTCTTGAGCTTTTCCCATTATATGTTCTGATGTCTTCAATCCGTTAATCGTGAATGGATTAAGGTAACGTTTAAAAAAATTTATAATGTCTGAATTTGAAAAACTTGCTTGTGTAATAATGTGCCTGGAATATTTTGGAAATGGGTTTATTATTTGGTACGAACTTCCCTCGCCTACGTTTAAAATTAGTTGATTGCGGAATACATTAACTGGGGTTTCGACTGTGGGGACCAGATGATCCGGAGAACTTTTGTCGCTATGTTGTGTGACTGACATTACGTTAATTCCGGAAGTGATTGGTGTTTTTCCCGGTTGATCTTGATATTTTAACTCATAATTGTACTCTTCCAGGATAGCTTTCCAACGTTTCATCTTGGAGTTGTTATTTTTATTGCTTAGGGCATATGTCAATGGTTGGTGGTCTGTGAAGATCTTCACTTTCTTTGATCCGTAAAGGAAATTTCTCAAAGATGTTAAGGCCCAAATTATGGCGAGCATTTCCTTTTCATTAGCCGCATAATTTTCTTCCGTTTTATCTAAGGTTCTTGAGAGAAACGTGATTGGCCTTCCCTCCTGAGATAAAACTGCACCTAGTGCAAAGTTGGAGGCATCTGTAGTCAATTCAAATTCCTTTTGGAAATTTGGGAATGATAACAGAACTTCGTTGGAGACGAGTGAGGTTTTTATTTTGTTAAAGGCAGCTTCTTCTTCGGTGTTAAGCTTTACCATTTTATTTCTTCAGAGGGTTTTGGACACATGTCCGTCTTCTCCTTTTAAGAGTGAAGTCAGGGGCTTCTCAAGTTTTGCGTAGTCCCGGATGAAACGACGATAAAATCCGGCTAATCCCAAGAAGGATATGAGTTCCTTCACGGTCTTTGGTACGGGAAATTCTGTTATGGCTTTTACCTTCTTCTGACTCGCTTTTATCCCATCTTTAGAGATGACAAATCCTAAAAATTCTACCTCATCCTGTAGAAATTCACATTTGTCGAGTTGAATCTTCATATTGGCGTTTTCTAACACTTTAAAAATTATCGTCATGTTCTTGAAGTGTTCTTCTTCTGTTTTACCAAATATGATTATATCGTCGTTATAAACCGTGCATTCAAAACCGGGACATTCGTTCGTACTATTTGGCTCATTGAATCTCGATCGTACACTTGGTTTCGTTGCAATTGGAGGCTATGATTAAATGCATCGTGCATCGGACGAATTGGTGCTGGCATGCCCAATTTCGACAAATGGCTGCCACACATAAGCACGCACATGTCTTCGATCATGATCAAAGCTTCGTTGCGTATCTCGTCGTTCATTTCAAGATCATAATTCGATGTTGCAGTGCGAATTTGATGCAAAATATCGTCAGCCATTTCGTCCTTGAATTTGTTCCACAATTCCAATGCGTTCGATAGATGACATGTCGCTATGATGATCGCGAACAATGTACGAACTTGATTTGCCGGCGCAGAAACAGTGGCATCGGCGAGTGATGAATCCCAGTGTGAGTCGTTTTCCAGCAAATTCAGACGTTTGGCAAGCCTCTCGATAAGTGGCGCACAACACTTCATCTATAGTACGAAGCGATTCGAACGAAGTAGGACCACAAACATGGAACAAAAGCAAACGAAGATAGAAACATTCGTCTTGTCGTGGATGAACGGTATATACACGGCCAAGCGCATCAGTCGAATACACACCGACGTATCCTGAAACAGGTTGACCTTTTTTTCGTCGTTGAAACTTCTTCGTCGACTGATTCCAAGTATAATAGCGTGGCATTTCCCAGTAAAGCAATGTTCGTGCGAACGGATCGCTTTGGCAAATTTCGAAAAAATTCGTAAGTGTTGTAGCTGGTGGCTGTTCTGCTCGTTGTGCTGCATTAGCTTCCGTGAAATAGACACGTTGTCCATTCTCCAAGTGGCACCCACAAATGTTGAACAGTGGGATGACGTTCGTGTATTGCAAATGAGAAAATACGCCAAATCGCTTCATTGCAATTGACATAACGGCCCAATTGGAATCTTGACACTTCGTCATTTGCACCCGGAGCACCAATACCGAACACTGCCAGGTCGCTACCTTTGTTCACGTATTTGCAGATATATTTAATGGACTTAATGGAGTTACAGTACTCAACATTGCAGTGTGTTGCGAATTTTTTTCGATAGAAGCTTGCAATACGGAACGATCCAGCGATTATCGACCACGACAACTTTTCCTTTCACCATCATCGTGACTGTTCTGATACCATTTTCGGGTGAACGACGCCGATATAATGGATAACAGTCGTTTCCACTAATTGTGTATGCCAGCAACGGTCGCGGATATTATTTTGTGCATTTCCCAGCGGCCATACACGGTGAATCTGGATTGTGACCTCCGCACGAACCGTGAATCATGTTTGTTGCGACTACCGCGAACAATTCCGGGTCGGCTTCTGGATCTGGTATTTCGGCACTGATAATTGAATCGATTTGATCTGGTCTGATTTTCTCAATTAACCACAGCAGAATGTGTGCATGTGGTAATCCACGCTTTTGCCACTCTACTGAGTACATCCAACAACGTGGCTGTCCGAAAACCATTTGCTTAACGATGAAGTCCATTAGCGTTCTCAGTTTTTGCTTGAACACACGTGCGGTGATGTCGTGACGATCGCTGGTAGTTTGTCCTGGCAGTAGATTACAGGTAATTTCAGGCCATTTCGGATTGCAAGTGAACGTGATGAACAAATCTGGCCGCCCGTAATGCCGCACATACGTCATAGCATCCTGCGCATATTCATGCATATGCCGTGGGCTGCCAACATATGTCGCTGGGAGAATAGTCAATTGACCGACGTTATTTGCATCTCCATCCGAAACGATGGCATCGCGCAGATGAATGTACTGCTCGGAACGTAGTTTAGATTGATTGAAGCGGTTGAAATTTAAACGTTCCGTTTCGATCTTAACATACATATCGACGCAATACTGTTGGAACAATCGACGATATCTCAAAAGATGATTGTCCACGCCTTGTCGCATCATCAACCGATAGGTATAAAAATGCATGGAACTGACCTTCTTAGTCGTTTCTTCACCTGCAAAATGAATATCTTATATGTATAGCAATGCAAGTACAATCGACAGCTCAATAACTAACCGGTCAGCGGATTGACCATCTTTATCTGGAAGTGGTGGCCTCTCCATGACAAAACATCAATGGATATTGAAGTGCATCATATGATCGATGTGTTTCGTATACGCGCTGTACTTGTCCGTCATCACGCCGCTTAATCACAATATCACGCGATTCCACATTTTCGCCAACAATCACAACTGCGACTTCGTCGATAGTGGGAGCATTGTACTGACGTACATGGCCTCCGGTTGGTCTTTTGTCTGCTCTGATGATTATTTTGTGATTATCGGAAGTCATTGTCTCCAAAGCAGTTTTAAATAAACGAACCAGCGCATTGTGTTCATGCAGAAGACATTGAAGTTCTCCGATTATCTCTCGTTTTGACGCATTGAAAAGCGCAAGACGATAACCGACTTCATATTCGGAATTTCCAACGAAATAAATTTGAAGGAACTTGCGTTCTTCATTCGCTAATGGCATCAACGCTCCGTTTCGATGATAAATTTGACCTAGAATCTTTAAAATAAAGGGCAATTTTGAATATGATGAGTACAATCGTTCAACATTATCGAAATGATTAACACGTAGTGACCTCATTACCTTATAGGTGGGATTATAGCCGGGTTGACGGACAACAGCATCGTTCCCAAATGACGACATGTTAAAGCATTGATTGTATGTACTGTTGTGTGTGTTTCAGAAAATGTCTGGATAGCGTTGTATCTCCATAGAGATAAGTACGCAATGGCTCCAGTGGCGAAGTCAAAACCGGCAATTTAACTTTGCCATTAGCACAACATAGCCCTGGCGTTTCTGCTTGGAACTTCAATGCTTGGCAATGTCGGCACACGGAGCGAAGGTCTTTGTAGGCGATTGTAGAATCATAATTGAAAGCAGAGCGATTCAAGTCGACGTTCACCGCACTTCTTCGTCGAGTTACGTTTCGTCGAACCTGAGCTGGTGTCCGTGCAGCGCGAACTTGTCCTATATGAGCACGTCTGTGTTCATTTAATTCTACGTGTTGCTCTAGCGTTTCATTTTCACGGACACCGTGCATTCTCTGCGAATTACGGGTTTTTCGTCCTATTGTCGATCGTCTGACAGCCGGCATTTTATTCAAAAATCAATTCCTAAAAAGTACAATGATTCATTTGACTAATTTACTTTGAAGTCATTAATCCACAAAAATGAACTTACTGATCGAATCAATTTGAATCCCGCAATCCAATTTGATAACCTCAGTTGTCATGCACAAATAAATTTCTGGAGAAAATTAGCGAAATCGTAAAAATCACACCGAACTTCGTATGATTGTAATAATGATAAGGAAAATAACGTTCACACAACCGAAAATGACAATAAAAAAGACAAATTGCACAACGCCTAGTTGATTTACATTCAATCTTTTCGTTATTTTCCAAAAGATAAAGTATGTATGATTTTAGTATGATTTGATTGTATTAAAATAAGAAGGATTACTCAAAAAGTTTTCTCTTCTAAAAGACCATCTGGTTTGGATACGCTCCAAATCCCGTACAAAAACATAATTTTTCGATTTTCCGAATTTTCCGACTTTTCCGAAGGATTTTCCCAAAATTTTCTTTCGTAAGAACCATCTCCTGGCAATTTCAAACAAAATAGAAAAAGATTGAGCCAAATCGGTTCAGCCTTTCTCAACTGATGTGCGCACATACATTTTTTACACCATTTTTATATATGTATATAGATGACAACAGACAACGGAAGTAATATGTTAAAGTGGACGGCTTCAGCATGGCTTCAGTTAGCCATTAAAAAATTGACGGATGAGAAAAGTGTCGACCACTTAATTCTAAAAGACAGAGCGGTTTCTAAAAAACTTCGAACACCAACGTTTATTGCGTTGATAAAAAGACAAAAATTACACAAACCGTTACCAGATTGTCCCACCAGATGGAGTTCAACGTTTCTAATGCTGGAAAGACTTAAGGAATTAAAAGAGTTTTGTGATGTAATGAACGAGAGGGAGCTTCAGCTTTCAGAAATGGAGTGGAACAAAATTAATAATCTTTTAAATGTTTTACTGCCAGCTCACACCGCTTGTAAAACTTTTCAAATGGAACAATTGACATTCAGTGATGTTTATTGTACATGGATTAAATGTAAAATTAATCTAACTAAAATAAATAACTTTTATTCGACAATTTTATTGAACGCTATGTCAGAAAAAGAGGAATATTTAATGACTGATCCAATGCTAGGAAGCCTTTATTTGGATCCTAGATTTCAGATTATGTTAACATATCATCAAAAACAAGAAGCCAAACAGCATTTATTGGATGTGTTTATTTTAATTAAACAAATTGAAGATGGCGTAACCAAAACTGATGAAAATTCTACTTCCGAATCAGATTCTGCTACTGTCGAAGCAATGAATTTACCTGACCTTAATGAGCAACCTGAAGATGATATTGAAATGGCATTGGCTGAAAGAGAAAAAAGTGTATGCTGTGAACAAAATAAACAAATTTTATCAATACGATCACAGGCCTTAGATAAACACCAATTGGTTAAAAATGTCATTCAAGAATTCGACAATATGAAACGTCTTCCTGTAAAAACGAATATTTTGGAATATTGGTATAGTCAAAAATATCTTGCTCCTGATTTATACAAAATTGCTCAAGTAATTTTTGCAATTCCAGGAACACAAGTTTCTGTTGAGAGAGCTTTTTCTTCATTTAATTTTATATTTTCTGAAAAAAGAAATTCTCTAGATGAAAATCTTCTAGACGATATCTTAGTTTTAAGATTAAATAAAATTTTAATTAATATATTGTACTTGACGACTGCACTGAATTGAATGATCTCGTGATATGTTTTTTTTATTTTTAAATTTTTTTTAATTAAATTAAAACTTGTTTGAAATAAATATACATAGCATTGTATGAAAAAATGTATACATATTTACATAAAATATTTTCTGAAATAAAATTATTTTTTTGTAATATAAATTTTAAGAACCCTTTACGAACCGGAACCGGAACCGAAATATACGACCTGGTTTCATTTACAATCCTAAGTATAAAGTTAATTCAACGATACTAATTTTTTCTAAATATTAAAGACAACAGAAATTAATTATTGACACAGGGAAAATAACAATAATAAGCCAAGCAACATTTACGAGTTATTGATTATATTTTGTGGTTGCACACCCACCGGGTATACCCATTTAGCAAACACGAATCTCAGAAATTGGCTCATATAAGTGATTTTCACAATTTTCAAAATAGCGTCGAACATCGTAACCCTTTTTATCTTAATAACAAAAATGTTTCGGATAGCTTGACCTGTCCACTTTAAGAAAAATAAGCCAACACCAGGGCCCTATTGCACCAACTACTTATCACTTATTACTTATCAACTTATCATAAGTTAGTTTTTTTGATAATGATAAGTGATAAGTGTTTCACCAAAAATAACAAAATCTCACTCACTTATCAATTTGAAAACTTATCAAATTTTGATAATGATAAGTGATAAGCGTTGCACATCAGATTGTCTATAACTTATCAATTGACGAATTAACAAATTTTTACGATAAGTTTGTATGATCTATACAAAAATACTATAAATGTGATAGTATTCGCCAAATAATATGCTTTCCGCACATTTTATATGTTATACAATGGTTTTGTACCTATGTATATAGCAAAACAATTAAAAAATTGTTATTCTGTAATTTAATAACAAAAACAATTTTGCATGTACGAGTGTATAATAATACATGAAGAGAAACTTTCTCAATTAAGAGTTCTTATTTCAGTGTTTAGAATCAATTGTAAAACTTTTCTTTTGTTGCTTTTAAAATAAATTCTCTTTTCTAACTGTAAATAATTTTTCAGCAGTACTTAAACGTAAACAATTTATTTTCATAACAAATGAATTAAGAGAATTCCTATTAACAAATAAATTGAATTTAACTATATTATACAAAAATTGCAATCGTCATACACAAACCAAAATGATTTTCCACTATTCGTCTCGTCCACTTATGAGCACGATTAAATCTTTGCTCTATTACATCATCCGGATTTCTTCGCATTGGTGGGATAAGCCAATCTTTAGGGGCAAGCACTGTCACCCAAAATCACAGCACCGGGGAACGGGCGAAAAAAACGCTCAAAATTACTAAATTGCCTTGTATATGGCAATACTCTGGAGTCATGGACACTACCTGGCCAATTTGAATTTACTGCATAAAAGCTGCGGTCTGGGCTACACACCATAATTGCATTCAGTGAATGTTTTCCATGTCGATTCGCAAAGTGTTCTTCATTAACCGTAGGTGCATCTATATTAATCATTGTTTCATCGAAGCAACCAGCTACCTGAGGGTAACCACCCAACTCAAGAAACTTCTATCCTGGATATTCCTAACCAATGCAGTGTTGTTAGTAGCTGCTATAGAGGACTCAATGCGCAGTTTCGGTCGGTTCCATGGTGCAAATTTGCTCCGATTTTTAATAATACGTGCCCAATTTGTTCATGTGACAAACGAAAATATTTTATCACTCGCTAATCCAGAGAATATTTGGTTCTGGCTTTCACTATACGATTTCTTCTTTCGTTTTCATCCTCGAATAATCTTTCGAACCGACGCATTTATTTATAAAAATTATTTTTTTATTAATTTCAGTTTTTGTTCACTAAAGTTGATATAATACCTATATTTGATAGTTTTATATTAATTTTAAAATATCGAGAAACAACTGTCTTACCTCTATGATAAATCGAACAGAATGAAATTGTTCTTACTTTGACTAAATATTATAACTTATTAGAATACAATAAAATAGCGGTACACATTTTGAAATTAAAGTTATTAAAGTTATTATGTATTGTCATTATCATTTGTACTCTTTTAAAATTGAACAAAAGTTCTCATCTTACCAATAAAAGCAAAAAAAAAAACGTTTTTGACAGACTTCCGTCATACCACAAAAATTTGTAGCTCTTATCAATTTTTTTGAGTAGTGAAATTTTTCTTATTGATATTTTGGATAAGTTATCATTAAAGTATTCGATTATTGATAAGTTAAAACTTTTGGTGCAACAGAACTACGAAAAAATTATCAAAAACCTCAAACTTATCGCTTATCAAAATATTACTTATCATTTTTCATTTCGCAAATTGGTGCAACTTAATTTTGATAAGTGAGTGCTTATCACTTATTATAACTCAACTAAATACTTATCAAATTTCAATTTGGTACAACAGAAAATTATCAAAAAGTTTGATAAGTTGATAAGTAATAAGTGATAAGTAGTTGGTGCAATAGGGCCCAGGTAGCATCTCTGAGATTTTGTTAAATGGTCATAGTGTAGCATCAAGTTTACACATTTTAAGTGATTTTCACAAATTTCAAAATAGAGTCGAACAGGCCCATCCCTTTTTATCTTAATAACAAAATTTTTTTTGGATAGCTTGACCTGAAAAAATAAAAATAATGCCCACTTAGGAAGGAGTTACAATAGCGAAATTGAGAGAGACATAATAATCCATAAGACAAAAACACAAAAAATATCGAAAAGAAATCTTTAATTTTAAAATATTCTGGAAAATTGAGATTAATATTAAAATAGCTTGGAAATCTCGATTTTCCATAATACTTAAATTCGAGAAAAATCTAAACTTTGTAAATTTGATTTTCAATGGACAAAAAAGACAAAATCTCCATTGACTTTATGTCTCTTTAAAAGAGACATAGCCCCAGAAAAGAAAAATGGGGATAATACCCATGGGGGCTATGTCACAAATTTCGGCGGTGAATGTCGGCCATGTGGTTGTTAACTTTGAGTAAAATGTAGTCCAGAGAACCACAGTTAAACAAAAAAAAAAAGAAAAGGTATTCCAGTCAAAATATTTGTGACTGCTACGAAAAACTTTCCTTTTTCCGGAGTTTTAGTCATAAAATGTGTACCAAATTTTATGACTGAAACTTCTTTTGTTTTTTGACTGAAATATTTTTGAATGATTTTCTCGGAGACACAATATTTACAAAATCAAATTAAAATATGCAGGCTTAACGTAATAAGCCATTTAGATAAGAAGACATCGACTTAATCGAACCGCAAATAATAGGCTAATTTTAATGCAGCTCTAGCGCAATAACGGAGATTAATAAAATTTTCAAATGGTATAGATGCTCCCCAGGATCGTTTTTGCCTGAGGCAGTTTCATTTCCTAATTCCAAAGGGTTATATATGGTGCCTTGATTTTTACTAATTGGCCTGTGCCTTTATGAAAATATTGATACAATAATATGTGAAATTCGCACGGTTGCTAACCGTCTACATAAGTACACGAGGGGAATTTATACTTAATGTATAGGTATTATGAAATTGAAACATGTTTCTGTTTTTATTGATGGGTGTTCTATTTCTTTTGTGTACAACTCAATTTCGCATACATTTGTAAATAGAACAACTATAAACATGCTACACGCCTTTTGATTGACACTTTTTCTTGTTCAATCTAATTATTTTGTTCTTTAAATTTCAATTGTGCTACAATACAATAATTGTGGCGAATGGTACATAATAAACAATGAGAGGTGCTCTGCAAAATAAAAGCCAAAAACAATAAAAATCGTCGTCTCACGAAAAATCAGTAAAAAAAAAATAGAATTTAATGGTGGGGGAATCCTTAGTCCACACCAGGAAGCAAATAGAGTGCAGTCAAATATTTTTTTGTTCAACAAATTATGAGAATTTTACGACTTTACGAATTCTAGTATGTAATAAAATAATAAATTGTCTAATTATTCACTTAAATTTAAAAACCGCATTAAAGAGTATAAATATAGTGAACAATTCGTATTTTTAATTTTCTCCTTTAATCCGCTTGTGTTGAAATGAATCTAGGCAAAACTAACATACAAATGTCGATTCAAACTAAAGAACATAATAAGTAACAATAAAGTTTAAAAATTACTAACAATTACTGTTTTACGGATAGAGAAGGTTCCATTATGCTTACTTTTTAGGAGGAACCATGCAAATCAATGCAAATATAAATTGGTTAAAATTAATTATTCATAATCCAGATTCGATCTCCATTGCTTACAACCTCCAATGTAGACTCCATTTATAGTCATATATGCATATATGGATTATGATGTTAAGGGCTTCAACAATTTGCTTGTACATATTAAATGAAATACATTGGAATTTGTGCTTGTCTAAAAATGTAAGGAAATACATTTAAAATAAAAATGTTTATGTAATTTATTCAATTTGAATCAACAGGTTGCTAGACTATAATAGTTCTTCAGGAAAATACTTTTTTTTTTTGAAAAATTTAAAAACAACAAAAATTACGTTTATCTTAGGTTCACGGTCAAGATGAAGTGGCAAAAATATCGCGAACGATAATGTCGCTGAAAAAAAATAGCTTATCAAAAAAAAATGGTCGCGATAAATTTTCTGCGATATTTTTTGCTACGACACTTCACATTGTATTGAAATCATTTTAATTTATCTGAAATTTTATTAATTAAATGATTTTTAATATGTTTCAAAGATTGTAAGAGAATTCAATCCAGTTTCGAACTGATGAGCTTATGATTATGGAAAAATCAATCTTCTCATCAGGCCGCGGCGACTGGACTGATTATACCACAATTTACATTCTATATATATATAGAATGTGCTGTGATTTAAGTACTAGCGAATCGTACTAATACAGATGAAATCTCTTACAATTTTTTCTTCTTCACAATATTCACACTGCTCTGTGTGTAAACTAATTTTTACTTTTTATTAATTTTTTGTTGAATGTTAATTATTTCATGTAATTTCTAATATGCTACCGGTGGTTAGACCATTTTAATTGTGTTTCGATTAACACGAGAAGTATATTAGTATTTACGAACAGTAATTCAACGAAACCGACTAATAGACATAATTCTATTTATTTAATTAATTAAATGATTTTTAATATGTTTCGAAGATTGTAAGAGAATTCAAACAACATATTAAAAATCATTTAATTAATTAAATAAATAGAATTATGTCTATTAGTCGGTTTCGTTGAATTACTGTTCGTAAATACTAATATACTTCTCGTGTTAATCGAAACACAATTAAAATGGTATAATCACCGGTAGCATATTAGAAATTACATGGAATAATTAACATTCAACAAAAAATTAATAAAAAGTGAAATTTTATATTAACATAAACTTGTATTATCTACAATATACAATTTTTATTATCATTCAGTATTCAATAATTAAAACTAAATGCTATTCCTTGTCAAATTTGCAGAATATTATCCTCGTCATATTCCTGTATCAATTTTTCTATATACGTTAAGTAATATCTTTATACTTTTGTAATTTTTTGGTTGATTACCACGTATGTTCTATTTGTAGCTTGGTTAGATGTTGCTATTTTTTAAGCTGTCAATAAGCTTCCAAATTTTAGGGTGTGCTACGCTTATTGCTACCCTATCATTCGAAGTTTGGTTTTACAATATAATGTCAAAAATAGGAGCTCTTCGACTCCCGTTAAATTGATGATGGCGTTAATGGCTTAAAAATTTTGTTACTGGTAATTCGGAAGTTTTAATACCATCTTTATTTCACAAAAGTTGCCGAAGTAATAAAATTAACAATTCACAATATCTAATTTAAATATGGATATACTTCTAATACTCCCTCCCCCTTAACAAAAACTCTAGCTCATGATGTCTTCGTACCTAGCAGATCGAAGAAACAACCAAAAGACCAAAGTATTCAAATCCTGTCAAAAATGGCGAAAAATTTGGTTGGTCAAGCCCCTGAATCTGAAAAAGCCAAAAAAAAAAAAATGTCCGTCCGTCTGTCTGAACGTCTGGATGTCTAGATGTCTGTACCCATGGTATCTGGAGAACGGTTTGTCTGATTTGGATTTTTTTTTCGCCAATCTGTTTCCTATGATCAAGGCGGAGATTTGAAAAAATTTTGGAAACTGTACATCAAGAGGATGAGGTACCTGCCAAACGAATTGAACCAAAACACCTGGTTATATAAAAATATATACGAATTTTTTATATATGCTGGTTTGATTATTGAATTGGGCTTGGGCATTGAATTTGGGGTTGATTTGAAGGTTAAGTTAGAGGTCAATTGGCGAGTTGAAGTTGAGTTGGAGTTTAGTTGCGGTTTGATGGGATATAGTGAGTTGCTGACCAATCTGGGAGGAATGGAAATTGGATTCTAAAATGATTTTTGGATAAAGTTCTGGAATATGGCCAAGTAGAAGTAGTATGGAACTTGCCTATTTCTCAACCGATTATGATGAAATTTGGCATGTGTGTTGGAAATGGGATTCTAAAATGATTTGTAGATGAAGTTCTGGAAAATGGCCAATAAGCGATGGAAATGGGATTCTAAAGTGATTTTTGGGTAAATTTCTGGAATATGGCCAAGTATGATCGAACTCGCCTATTTCTCAACCGATTATGATGAAATTTGAAATGTGCGTTATGAGATACAGCCAAGTAGGATAGAACTTGGCTATATCTTAACCGACTATGATGAAATTTGACATATACGTTGGAAATGGGATTCTAAAATGATTTTTGATAAAGTTCTAGAATATGGCCAATGAGGACGGAACTTGGCTATTTCTTAACCGATTATGATTACATTTTATGTGGGTGATGGAAATTTGATTCTAAAATGATTTTTGGATAAAGTTCTGGAATATGGCCAAGTAGAAGTAGTATGGAACTTGCCTATTTCTCAACCGATTATGATGAAATTTGACATGTGTGTTGGAAATGGGATTCTAAAATGATTTGTAGATGAAGTTCTGGAAAATGGCCAATAAGGACGGAACTTGGCTATTTCTTAACCGGTTATGATGAAATTTTATGTGGGTGATGGAAATTGGATTCTAAAATGATTTTTGAACTTGGCTATTTCTTAACCGGTTATGATGAAATTTTATGTGGGTTATGGAAATTGGATTCTAAAATGATTTTTGGATCAAGTTCTGGAATATGGCCAAGTAGAAGTAGTATGGAACTTGCCTATTTCTCAACCGATTATGATGAAATTTGACATGTGTGTTGGAAATGGGATTCTAAAATGATTTGTAGATAAAGTTCTGGAATATGGCCAATGAGGACGGAACTTGGCTATTTCTTAACCGATTATGACTACATTTTATGTGGGTGATGGAAATTGGATTCTAAAATGATTTTTGGATCAAGTTCTGGAATATGGCCAAGTAGAAGTAGTATGGAACTTGCCTATTTCTCAACCGATTATGATGAAATTTGGCATGTGTGTTGGAAATGGGATTCTAAAATGATTTTTAGATAAAGTTCTGGAATATGGCCAATGAGGACGGAACTTGGCTATTTCTTAACCGATTATGATGAAATTTGACATTTGTGTTGGAAATAAGATTCTAAATGATTTTTGGATAAAGTTCTGGAATATGGCTAATGAGGTTGGAACTTATTTCTTAACCGATTATTATGAAATTTGATGGAGGTGATGAAAATGGGATTCTAAAATGATTTTTGGATAAAGTTCTGGAATACGACCAAGTAGGATGGATAACTTGGTTATTCCTTAACCGATTATGATGAAATTTGACATGTGCGATGGAAATGGGATTCTAAAGTGATTTTTGGGTAAAGTTCTGGAATATGGCCAAGTATGATCGAACTCGCCTATTTCTCAACCGATTATGATGAAATTTGAAATGTGCGTTATGAGATACAGCCAAATAGGATAGAACTTGGCTATATCTTAACCGATTATGATGAAATTTGACATATACGTTGGAAATGGGATTCTAAAATGATTTTTGATAAAGTTCTGGAATATGGCCAATGAGGAAGGAACTTGGCTATTTCTTAACCGATTATGATTACATTTTATGTGGATGATGAAAATTGGATTCTAAAATGGTTTTTGGATAAAGTTCTGGAATATGGCCAAGTAGAAGTAGTATGGAACTTGCCTATTTCTCAACTGATTATGATGAAATTTGATATGTGTGTTGGAAATAGGATTCTAAAATGACTTGTAAATGAAGTTCTGGAAAATGGCCAATAAGGGCGGAACTTACCGATTTCTGAACCGATTATGATGAAATTTGACAAGTGCGTTGGCCATTGAGGTCGGAACTTCGTTATTTTTTAACCGATTATGATGAAATTTGATGGAGGTGATGGAAATGGGATTCTAAAATGATTTTTGGATAAAGTTCTGGAATACGACCAAGTAGGATGGATAACTTGGTTATTCCTTAACCGATTATGATGAAATTTGACATGTGCGATGGAAATGGGATTCTAAAGTGGGTTTTGGATAAAGTTCTGGCATATGGCCAAGTAAGATGGAACTTGGCTATTTCTTAACCAATTATAATGAAATTTGACACGTACGATGGAAAAAGGTTTCTAAAATGAGTTTTAGATAAAGTTGTTGCCATATTCCATAACTTCTTATAAAAATGATTTTAGAATTCATTTCCAACGCACAGGTCAAATTTCATTTATTTCATTTTTTTTTTGCCATATTTTATCCAAAAATCATTTAAGAATCCCATTTCAATCGTGGATGTCAAAACCGGCTAAGAAATAGCCACGTTCCAATAAAATGTAAAAAGTTCAATTTGAAATGTTAAAGGTTCAATTTGAAGTGTATAACAAATTGAAGCGTAGAAGTTTCATTTTGAAGTGTACTCGTAAAACCTGTATCATCGCAGAAATATCTGTCCGTATCCGCTCTAATAAAGTGTCATCTTATCTAAGGGAGGTTTTCATTGAAAAACTTCAGTTGCATGGGGCTTAGAAGTTTGTCCGTTGAAGTGGAGATTCCGCTAAATTGAGTGTCCATTGAAATGGAGTTTCACTGTATTTAAAAGTGAGTGTTTATATATATATATATATATATATATATATATATATATATATATATATATATATATATATATATATATATATATATATATATATATATATGTACAGTATATGTGTGTGATATTTAAACAAATGCACACGCATTGAACGTTTTGAACTAAACTTTACACAAATATTGTTTAAGACTTAAGAAAGGTCACTGTTATTATTCTTCTTGTTGAGAGATGATAATCAGGTCCAAAGTTACTACAGAGGAATGTCTAAAACTTCAAATATTGAGTTGATTTTTGATGACGGTATGATGGTATAATGGTATGATGGTTTGTATATAAGAATTGTGTGATGGTGATGGAAATGGTGATGGTGGTATGATGATGATGATAGTATGATGGTATGATGGTATGTTGGTGTAATGGAAAGAGTTGAGCAGAGAGTTGAGATTCGGTTCGAGCTAAGTCGAGTTGATGTTGAGTTAGGATTTAGTTAGCCTGCATTAAGGTTAAGTGAGTTGTTTGGTTGGGGAATTACTTAAGGTTAAGGATTGATTTGAAAGTTGATTTGAGGTTGATTTAGTGATTGATTTGAGGGTTTGTTTGGCGGTTAATTTGGTGATTGCGTTAAGAATTATGTTGCAATTGAGATGGAGGTTGATTTTTATATTGAGTTCGAGGTTGAACTGAAGATTGACTTAAGAGATTCAGACATTTCGGGGTTGATTTGGGAGTCGAATTAATCAAGACCGAAGTTTTGACTACCTCATGAGGTTTCAGCACTTTATATTTTGTGTTTCGGTTTGTAGAAGTTTTTTGTTAATATGTCTACCACCATATCGTTGGTTTGAATATATGCTATGCAATAATGACCATGTCGCGCATATAATAATATCGTATATCTATGTGTTTACTTCGTTGATGATATAGACTGGCTTTTTTACCAACTGCTGGACGCTTAAATTATCATTGTACAATATTATCTAATTATTTACCATTGTCGGAAATTCCATATTTATTAATATTTCACGAAGATAAGTTGCTTCCTTGCTGGTTTACGCTAGCGCCATATACTCAGCTTCGGTAGTGCTTAATGCCACTGAGGTCTGCTTCTTGCCTTCGCATGAAAATGCGGATCCAGCAATGTTAAAAACGTATCCGGTATACGATTTCCGATCATCAATATTTGCTTCCCAAATCAGCATCGACGTACCCATATAGTGGTTTGCAAGTACATTTTTGTGTTAAAATCAAATGTTCAACATAATATGATCTATTGAACTACGATAATTTACTGACGGAGTGCAAGGTTAATATGCAGGTTGAACTGGACCAATTGTTTTCAAAAATGGTCACTTTATCGTAAAATCTCTACAATGCATGGGATTTTAGCTTAATTCATAGTTTCCATTGCATATACATAAGTGATCCAACATGTTTTACCCTAACACATGCATTTATTAAATTATCTATGTAAACTTCAATAATACAAATTTCGCTTGTATTATTTTTCATCGTGTACGCACACTTATCACCATTACATGGGATAAATCCAAATGCTTTGAACATAGCATTTAATTTATTATTCCACTCACGACTAGATTGTTTGAATGATTTTCTTCAATTTATAAATTTTGTCACTTTGTTTGTGATCGCGATGAATTCCGGTTGTGACATATACATCTCTTCTTGTAATTCGCCATTCAAATAAGCTGATGTTACGTCCGTCATGTTATATTCCGCCGCCAGCGTCAAATCATTCGCCAATCGAACTACTGGGCAAAAAGTTTCGGTATAAGCAACGCCATACTTTTGTGAACAACCTTTTAAACGAGATTTATACAGTTCAATGCCGTCCATTCCCCCGCTGGTAACTATACCAATTCCCACGTACCATTATACGGATTAATGCATCATCGTTTAACGTTGCAATAAAATTCGTGAGAATTTTTAATTTGTCGTTTGTAATTGCGCACGATTCTTGAGTTAACGAAATACCAAAAAACATCATCCCTTGTTTTCGGGAGAGTAGAACTTTACTAACTGCAAAGGTTCATTGTAAATTTGACAATGCCTATACCACTAGCACTCACCGACTTATCAGCTGCCGACGTTGCACCGCTACGCTATCCAAACACCACTCATTTTTACCAAAAATACAATTCAAACTTGATGAATACAATGCTGATGAACTACGAGGTTTCTATTCATGAACCTGTTTGAAAATGTTTCGGCTTTAACTTTACCGACTTTACCGAAATATTTATCTTTTTTAACCTCGTCTTTGTTCTCCTTCCAAAATTTTGATTTTTACAATACTTAATTTTGGTGCTGCACTGGTTTTATGTGTAGCGTCGTAATTAACGCCAACGCCTTGGAATCTTTATTTTTCCATTTTTCTTTTCCCTTTGCCGTTTCACATTTCACAGTGTCATTTGTATTTATAAGGTACTGATTTTTGGTGTATCAAAATGCTTTTTGCATTTGCATTTCCCCCACTTATCAATTTGAAAATTAGCCATTACATAAAAGTAACACTTTCTACTATTAAAATTAAATAGTTAGTAAAACTGGACCCATAACATGCCGAGTCTCAAAAAATGGAATAAAACACAATATAAAACGCAGTTTCGAAGTTGGCGAAGTAATAAAAATAACAATTCACAATATGTAATTTTAGAGCAAATACCTAAACTGCCAACATTTTAACTTGGAAAGCGTTTTTAAAATCTGACATTATCGAATTAAGAAAAAATTTGGTTCCAGATGTTTGATAGCAATATTTGAACACTAAGGAATGGTAAAAAATATGTGAAGATATCTGTGTGGTGATATCGGAAATGTTCTTTCAGGGTTAATGATAGATTTTGACGAGTTGTAAAAATTAGAATACGATCTCTATTTTCATCACTATCGAATATTCGAAAAATGGCCTTGAAATATTTTAAAGGCCATCACCGATGATAATATTTAATTTTTCCAATAAATTTTTTGACAATAAATGCCGATAAATGAGGAGCATGGTTACATGTGCCAAACTAAAAAATTTTTGCATATTGGGAACACTTCCAAATTGATTTCTCACATTTCATCGTATACGCTACTTAAATTATACAAAGTTTTATTTTCAGCGATATTTTATATTGCATCGTTATTTCTTGCGAAATTTTTTCCACGATATTTTGGATGGTTACCTTATCTTGTGGTATTCCAATTACGACAAAACAAACTTCTCACTTAATTTTCTAAAAACAAATAAAACTTTATAAAGGTATATAGGATGTTGCGGCTGTAATAAATATTTTCTTGATAGGCGTTTAACGGAAATATGTGCGTATATAAATTTCGATTTGGTTTTCCCATAAAACAACATCCGCGTAGCTAAAGAGCTTGGTGCGACATGTACAAGAGATTTAAAACTAAAGAGAATTTATCTTTATATAGATATTTGTAAACAAGTAGGTGGATTGTTCGGAGGGTGGTTTAGTGTTTTTATATAAACATACATACAAACCGTTTCTATACATACTACAAAGAAAATTATGAAAAGGGATGAGCGAAGGAGGGGAAGAAAAAAATTCATTTTCCGGTTGTTTGAGAAATCACTGAGGTGAAATTAAGCCTTTTTCTATGTTTAACGGAGAATATATAATCACATAAAATGATTTTTTTTTTACAACAACAACCAAAAACAAAAACTAGGAATTAAACCGAATATTCATATTTTTAGAAGTTTTTTTTTATATTTTAATCGCTTTCTCTGATCGTTTTCTGTTAAAAAGAAACAAGAACACATTACACTACACAATTTTCCTTTTTTATTTGGTTTGTACATATTCGAACGTATACTTCTGTGGCAATATTGCATAAGGGAATTAGTCTAAAATTTGAAGTTTTCGGGAGAACATTTTTGAAATTATCTGAAAGGCCCAACACACGATCCGATCTAATTCGGTTGATCCAACCAAATTGCGGTATGTCGGTTCAATCAAATTTATGTTGCCAACACATAATCCAATTTGGTTGGAATGTTGGCTACATATTTTGACGTTTGTTTGAAAACAAGACACTACGTCAACAAATAACAACATTTTTTATTTTTTTTTCTAGCTCCGCTATCTATTAATTGACTGGACTAGAAAAATATTCACCGCTAACAATACCCACGATCCAATTTGGTTGATTGGTTGGCTGGTCGGCTGGATATTTCCATTCAACACATCCGACCAATTTCTTCCAACCAACCTGCATACACACGTACCAATTTTCAAAAAAATTGGACCAACCGTCCGACCAAATTGGATCGTGTGTAGGACCTTTTAGATTCATTCAAATTCGTATCAGTTTTTAGAATTCTAGCATTTGTAAACGGTTATTACGATTGTTTTTAATTTCGGAAATATTACCAAATAATTTGTATAATAGAATTTGAATGCAAAACCTCGAAAATAGTATTCGAATGTGTAACTCGAGTTATTCCCTTATGCATCTGAGGGTAAGTTTATGTACAACTCGAGCACTCTTGTGCTAGAAGCTTGCCAAGATAAAAAACTTGAAATTTTCCAATTCTCAAGGAATTTTTATTATAAATAAAAATCAAGTTAACAAGTGTCAACAGGTCTCGGTCGAAGCGTGCTGTTATGTTGGGCGCCACTGTATAATAGCACACTTCGACCGAGATCAAACCTGTGGATCGAGCCGCCCTGTTAACAGATACCTAGAGGACTCTACAGCTAAAGCGATTAGCTAGCTTTGTTTAGGGGAAGGGGGGGTGTCAACACTGCGAATCCACCTGGATCCAGAGAACTGCCAAAAATATTCATCCAAAGCACGAACACATCTGCCCCACGCCAACCAAACAAAAAAAAAACCGCTAGATGGACCGGCTCAGCTAAGAGTCAAACCAACCATAAATTACTATTAGGGTTACTTTATAAAACAAAATCACGTGCCTTAATAATAATTAATACGGCCAAAGTGTGCACGATATCCTCGTTACATCGTGGAGACGACCCACACCACTGAGATGTCTCATAAGCCGGGCTTGAATACAAAATTAAAGTAACGTGAAATGGCATGGATAAATGGATAACTGGCCTAAATGATTGATTTTATGAGATACACAAATTGAAACTGTCAAGGTAAATTAGCTCCGTAAATCTTTGGCGTGATGCCTATAAGGACTTACCGTCTAAATCGTATTCTTGATAAGCAACACTACCTACACACGCTCTAATTATGGCTGGTAAGAATTTTGGTGCCAATTTGGATGGAAACTTTCTTGATGCGTCGCTTTGAACAAAAGTACGAACAAATACCTGTTGCCCGATGGCAAATTCGTGAGGTTGGCTTCTCAAATAGTACTGCTGTTCGCTTTTTGAATGTTCTGCTTTCAGGTAACATAGCGCTTTTTCTCTAATCTCGTCTAACATACCTGATTTGGATGATACACAAGAATCGTTATCTTCAGTGTACCCTAGTAAACGTCGAAGTTGATAATCAGATCCGTGTGTGGTTAAATGCTGCCCAAATATCAAAAAGTGTGGGGAATAATGAGTAGCAGAATGAAGAAATTGCACAAAAATAGTGCGTTTAGCGACCCTGTTAAAGTTTGCCGAAAGTTTCCAGCCGAAAGTGAAAAGTCGATAATGCAGATTATGTTATTGACATTCCAGCCGCAAATAAATCAGCCTCTAGAGTGTTATGTCTGGAGCTGAATTGCATTGATGTGACTTGTCAATAGCTATCGCAGGAAAAAAATTCAGTTCAAGTTTCCCGTGGGAAATCTCGGAAAATTCGATTATCCAAAAATTATTAGAAAATTTGTATATAATCAGCCTCTAGAGTGTTATGTCTGGAGATGAATTGCATTGATGTGACTTGTCAATAGCTATCGCAAGAAAAAAATTCAGTTCAAGTTTCCCGTGGAAATCTCGGAAAATTCAAAAAGATTTCCAGCCGAAAGTAAGAAATGGATGAATAAAATCAGCCTCTAAAGTGTTATGTCTGGAGATGAATTGCATTGATGTGACTTGTCAATAGCTATCGCAGGAAAAAAATTCAGTTCAAGTTTCTCGTGGGAAATCTCGGAAAATTCAAAAAGATTTCCAGCCGAAAGTAAGAAATGGGTGAATAAAATCAGCCTCTAGAGTGTTATATCTGGATATGAATTGGATCTAGAGTGTTATATCTGGATGAATATAGTCAGCCTCTTGAGTGTTATGTCTGGAGATGAATTGGATTGATGTTATTTGTCAATAGCTATCGCAGGAAAAAAATTCAGTTCAAGTTTCCCGTGGGAAATCTCGGAAAATTCGATTTTCCAAAAATTATTAGAAAATTTGTATATAATCAGCCTCTAGAGTGTTATGTCTGGAGATGAATTGCATTGATGTGACTTGTCAATAGCTATCGCAAAAAAAAAATTCAGTTCAAGTTTCCCGTGGAAATCTCGGAAAATTCAAAAAAGTTTCCAGCCGAAAGTAATAAATGGATGAATATAGTCAGCCTCTAGAGTGTTATGTCTGGAGATGAATTGCATTGATGTGACTTGTCAATAGCTATCGCAGGAAAAAAATTCAGTTCAAGTTTCCCGTGGGAAATCTCGGAAAATTCGGTTTTCCAAAAATTATTAGAAAATTTGTATATAATCAGCCTCTAGAGTGTTATGCCTGGAGATGAATTGCATTGATGTGACTTGTCAATAGCTATCGCAGGAAAAAAATTCAGTTCAAGTTTCCCGTTGGAAATCTCGGAAAATTCAATTTTCCAAAAATTATTAGAAAATTTGTATATAATCAGCCTCTAGAGTGTTATGTCTGGAGATGAATTGCATTGATGTGACTTGTCAATAGCTATCGCAAGAAAAAAAATCAGTTCAAGTTTCCCGTGGGAAATCTCAGAAAATTTAAAAAAGTTTCCAGCCGAAAGTAATAAATGGATGAATATAGTCAGCCTTTAGAGTGTTATGTCTGGAGATGAATTGGATTGATGTGATTTGTCAATAGCTATCGCAGGAAAAAAATTCAGTTCAAGTTTCCCGTGGGAAATCTCGGAAAATTCGGTTTTCCAAAAATTATTAGAAAATTTGTATATAATCAGCCTCTAGAGTGTTATGCCTGGAGATGAATTGCATTGATGTGACTTGTCAATAGCTATCGCAAGAAAAAAATTCAGTTCAAGTTTCCCGTGGGAAATCTCGGAAAATTCAAAAAAGTTTCCAGCCGAAAGTACGAAATGGATGAATAAAATCAGCCTCTAGAGTGTTATGTCTGGAGATGAATGGCATTGATGTGACTTGTCAATAGCTATCGCAGGAAAAAAATTCAGTTCAAGTTTCCCGTGGGAAATCTCGGAAAATTCGGTTTTCCAAAAATTATTAGAAAATTTGTATATAATCAGCCTCTAGAGTGTTATGCCTGGAGATGAATTGCGTTGATGTGATTTGTCAATAGCTATCGCAGGAAAAAAAATTCATTTAAAGTTTTCCGTGGGAAATCTCGGAAAATTCAAAAAAGTTTCCAGCCGAAAGTACGAAATGGATGAATAAAATCAGCCTCTAGAGTGTTATGTCTGGAGATGGATTGCATTGATGTGACTTGTCAATAGCTATCACAGGAAAAAAATTCAGTTCAAGTTTCCCGTGGGAAATCTCGGAAAATTCGATTTTCCAAAAATTATTAGGAAATTTGTCCCACGGGAAACTTGAACTGAATTTTTTCATTCGATAGCTATTGACAAATCACATAAAAACGATTCAACTTCAAATATATACTCTCGAGGCTGATTTTATTCCAATTTTGTATGTTCTTCTGATTTTTCGATATTTTCTATGAAACAAAGTTTTACACGTAAATTTATTTACAAAATTTTTTATTTAAATCCATGTATCCTATTTACTTTCGGCTGATAACTACAAATTTTTTTATTTGCGGCTGGAATGTTAATATCGTAATCTGCATTATCGACTTTTTACTTTCGGCTGGGATTAGACAAGCTGCATTACTATTTTTTTTTTACTTTCGGCTGGACTAACAAAATCTGCATTATCGGCTTTTCACTTTCGGCTGGCAACTTTCGGCTAACTTTAACAGTATGTTGATTATTGGTTTCGATTCAGGAACAATTAATTTTATTATTTTTTATTTTATTAACTTGATTTGATGTTTTAAGTGCTTTAGCAGATTTTCAAGTAACGACTAATAATTTTTATGTTTTTTATTTTAAAAAGATTACAAATGTAAATTTAACTATTCATAATATCTGTTTATATTGCTATCATTAACCCTATATGTGCAACAAGTTCAACAAATCGATCAATTTTGTAGAACGATGAATTCGTTTCTTTTCCTTTGGCGCGGCATTCTCAATGTTTTGGTCGTGTTCGCTAATACAATACAATGCCGACTCTATAGCTATCTAACAGGTCAATGGCTACAATTCGAATTCAATAAGCAATGGATTTCAATTAATGCGAAGTCAATAACATGCCCGTCAATAAACAAAAAAAAAACAAAAAAAAAATGAAGGTTAGATGTAAAGAGACGCCTGGTTTCCTCGCTTTGCATGTGATCATCCCATTACAAATCCATCAGCTTCTTGTTTAAATATCAAGGTGGCAGGATTGCCTAGTGTTGATCATAATGAATACTATTTTGAAGCGGGAACTGAGGAATGTATGGGAGAAGAATTTAAGAAATTTGTTAAATTATGAAATTTGCAAATTTACAACCATAAGGATTTTAGCAACCGAATATATTAATAGTAGTAAAGCCATAATTTAAAATTGAATCAGGTTCTACAGTAATGTATCATATATACAAATCTGAGTTCAAAAGCTTGGCAGTTTGGCAGTTTGGAGTTAAGAATTATTAATATTATAAGAATATAGAGCACACATCGTATAGTTGATAATTGATAATTGCCAAAAAATAGTTATAATAGGCATACAGGGCTCTGAACACTTTTGACCAACAAAAAAAAATCCTTCTTTAATTACTTAAAGGGGTTGTGAATACGGTAAATACATATATAAATAACAATATTTTATGAAATATGTGAAGGGTTCTCGAAATTAACCAAAATATTTATTAATAAAATCATATCAAAAGAAAATTAATTCCAATTTAATGAATAATAATGAGTGAAATGCCTCTATACGAAAATCACTGCATTCAAACAATCGGAAACTTTTAATGTGGCTATTGTTGAATTTAATAGTTTAAAAAAAAAAAAAAAAAATTTTTGGCGAAATAATTGGAAATAAATGTTTATAATCATTGACGCGGCGATAAAATGGGCATTGTTCAGTTCCATAACGAATATTGTTATTGTGTAGGACCCTTTGCGACATATTTATATACTCACGTATTTTAATTGTTGCATACCGGTCTTTCCTTAGACTTTCTGTTCACAATAAAATTAATACACAATATAATTCCAATAACCATTTACATGTATTTTGTACATAAAACAAGAATTTATATCACAATAATATGTCAATGTATTACCCTTCGATAACAATGAAAACTCTATTATGTAATGCTTATCAATAAAGCACGCATTTTTGTAGCACCGCATGGGATCTTTAATTTAAAGAAATTATTTTAGTTTTTTGTTTTTTGTTTTTGTTATTTTATTTTTTGGAAAACTAGAAATGAAAATGCCTCCACTTTTATTTAATGATTACTGAATAACATGTTAATCAAAAGGTTCCTCCTGATATTGCTTCATACCCAATAGACTAGCAATTTTTAGTATATATGGCAAGTACTCCTATTTACAATTTTTGAATACAGAAAATTTTGATGTATACCTAAACAAGTAAAATTGAGCACAAAAAATTGAGAGAAAAAGCAATTACTCCTACAAACATAGTCCATAAATTGACATTAGGCCGTTTTTCTCGTTTCCTAAAAAATACCATTTTCTTGACAATGATTTCTTTTCAGCTGTTCGGCCAGTTCCTAATCGAACCTATTTTGAGATACAAAATCGAAGGCGGTCCGGTCCGATAATCCAATAATTGATTCTAGTGAAAGGTTACGAAAGTGCGTACTGTCGTCTGAACGGACTTTGTAGTGGTACCGAGCGGTAATACCACGTAAAGTTTAATAAAACACTTTAAGTTTATTAATTTTTATTAATATTTAATTAAAACACAGGAACTGAATATTAGTTTTAATTTTATTTAAGGACTTAATAATTTTGCACAGTGTTTACATATATTATTAGTTCGTTATTTAATTTTAAGATATGTAAATGTATGTTAATTCACAATTTCGCGACCTTAGAATAACACTGTTGCATCTACTCGATGCAATGCACGTGAAGTTTTTCCTAAACTTCTCCTAAACCTTACAATTCATTTACACTGTTAAATTTGATTTTATTAATTCATAAAAACTCGTCATTCTTGTAACGAAGCACTTCGAATACTATCATACAATTCATATTAATGACAAAATAGGGCATGTATGGCAATATACAATTTTATGGGAATCGGAGGTTAAGGGGGTCCCCGAAATCAATTTTGTGAATTTATATCCGTTTAACAAAATGTTTAACTTAATTTATTCTCGTCTCGAAGTAATTCGAGTACTACCATCGTTGTGGCTATGTAATTCTAATAACTGGTAATCCGGAGCATATCTAAAAATCAAGTATTCTTTGAACTATTCGGACGTGTTTTATTTATTTTCCTGCTGAAAAAAAAAATAAAAATAAAAAATAGTGAATTCAATAACTGTATAATGATATATGTACATATATAAATATTTGTATACCGTATATATTTTTACTTGTTATTACTTAATATGAGTAATTGCATTAAATGTGATTTACCCACTGCATGTGAGAACATTTTAGTTTGCAGTGGATTGTGCAAAGAAGTTGCACACTTCAGATGTGTTGGTTTGCGAAAAGCTGCATTCGAATTAATTAATAATTCTGACAACATACGTTGGTTTTGTGACAGTTGCATAATTTTATATGTGCAATATGTAAATAAACTGGAAAAATTAATTGACATTTCCATTAAATCAGTAGCTGAGAATATTATTGCAAACAAACCAATTGTTTCTGCTGTTGGCCTAAATGAATGTGAGTTGTGTATTAGTGATGAAACCTTGACGCCAACTGTACCAGCTTCCCTGCAACCTACTAAAGCTGTATCTGCGTGTTTGATTGGTGATGAAACCTTAGTGCCGACTATACCAGCTTCCCTGCAACGTACTAAAGCTGTATCTGCTGGTTCCAGTATAAATAATTTTAATAATAATATGGAACCCATTAGTACTTTTGCTGAGGTGGTATCTGGCTGTTCGAGTACACAAACTAAGGAAAAGAAAAGGAGTTCCCGACATCTAAGTACCAAACCGATCCTTGGTAGTCGGCAATTTGAAGAGGATTTTGGTGTTAAGGCAAATGTTCCTATGCTATGGTTACGTGTGTCTAAGTTTGATCCTGCTACCACAGAACAGGATATTACATCGATGGTGCAAACTTGCCTGGGCATTGATAAGTCCAAAGTGTTCAAACTGATTCCTAAAGATCGAGTTTTTGAATCTTTGGAGTACGTATGCTACAAAGTGGGGGTTAGTAGTGACTTTAGAACTAAGGCGCTTGATCCTGATACCTGGCCATTAGGTGTACAAATTCGGGAATTTTATAATAAAAATTTTCGGACAACATTGCCTCAAAATGTAAAGCTTTGGAAACCAGTTGTAGTCAATTCAACAATATATTAAATTTAAATTATTGTAAATCTGAGAGCAAATCTGTTACAGGTGATGTTTTGCAGGTAAATATTAATGTATATCTGAAATTTGGCCATTTAAATGTCCGTAGTTTGGTAAAACATTTTAATGATATTGTTATTTTATTGAATGAATATAAATTTGATTTCCTTGCTTTGACAGAAACTTTTCTTGACGATAAGATTTCAAACGGGTCGCTTCATATTAATAATTATAATATAATGCGGTTTGATCGAGTTAACAACACGCGATGGGGTGGGGTTGCTATATATTTTAGGAGTACATTAAAAACCAATAAATTATTTTGTGGAACTTTGGGCAAACTTGAAATTTTAGCATCTGAGGTCATTGGGTGTTTTGGTAAAATTCTTGTTTTAGTTATTTATAATCCTCCTCCGGCTGGTACTGATGATATAACTAATTTACAAATTGTGTTTTCACAATACTTATCCCAGTATGAAAAAGTTATTTGTTGTGGGGATTTTAACTTTAATATGTTAATTAATAATAAACTTAGTACTTGCTTGAGTTTAAATAATTTAAGCTATTTATGTTTTAACCCAACAAGATTAGATAGCAGTCTTTTGGATTTAATTATTTTGCATGAGCCTGATATACACAATATCATTTCTTTTGGTCAACTTGCTGTTCCAGCTATTTCCGATCATGACTTGATTTTTGCCTGTTATAGGTTCAGTCGTATTAGAGATAAAATTTCTTATACTGTGGTACCTGATTACAAGGCAATTAATTATGATGACTTTTTACTTGGTTTCTCTTCGTTAGATTGGAATGATCTTTATTTTTATCATGATGTAAATGATATTATTAAAGTATTTAATTCAAATATCTTAGAGTTGGATAGGAATTGTGTACCACGAAAACAAGGCATTAGGAGGTGTCGCACAGCTCCATGGTTAAATGCTTTTATTTTAAATTTAATGGAGCGTAGAGATCTGGCTTATGGTAAATATAAAAGATTTAAATCAGAATTTGATTTAAAATCTTTTAAATATTTAAGAAATAAAACAAACAGGTGTATTAATCAAGCTAAAAATCGGTTTTATTTTGGTAATATGAGTAATACTAAAATAACGTGGAACAATTTAAAAAAGCTTGGTATATCATGTTTTTCGACTGAAGCTGTTATTGACTTTTCCGCTGATGACATTTTAGCTGGGTTTAGTAAACTTTCTGAATCTTTAGTGGTATTGCCGTTACCTGATTTAAATTTTACTGGTTCTGATAATTGTGGTTTTGTTTTTGATTGTGTAGATGAACTTATGGTGTTGAATGCAATCCGTGTCATTAGATCAGATGTGATGGCATATGACATGATAAACTTCAAAATACTGAAACTATTTATTGATTTATTTTTACCACATATTACATTCATCATTAACCAATGCTTGACTAAATCTGTATTTCCGGATTTGTGGAAAGTGGCTTCGATTATTCCCATTCCTAAAAAGGATGTAATCAATAATATAAGTGATATTCGTCCAATTAGTATTTTGCCTGCACTATCCAAGGTTCTTGAAAAAATTATACAAATTCAAATTCTTGAGCATCTTAATAATTTTAATTTTTTATGCAAGTTTCAATCAGGATATAAATCTGGCCACAGTACTACTACTGCACTTGTAAATATAGTTGATGATATAACTGCTATCTTGGATAAAAGTAATTCCTTTGTTGTTTTAGTTTTATTAGACTTTTCAAAAGCTTTTGATTGTGTCAATCATACGCAATTGCTACAAATGTTAAAATTGTATTATAAGTTTTCTGATTCCGCTATTATGTTGCTTCATTCTTATTTAAGTAACCGGAAACAGTTCGTCAAACTTGGTGATGATTTTTCTAACCTAAGTGATGTAATTGCTGGAGTTCCTCAAGGATCAATTTTAGGCCCTTTACTGTTTTCTATTTACATTAATGACCTACCTTGGCATATTTTGAACTGTCAATTTCATCTTTATGCTGATGATTTGCAGTTATATATTGGTGGTGATTTGGTAACATTGGATGACTTAATTATACAACTTAATGCCGATCTGAATAGGATATCGTTATGGTCTAGTAATAATTCACTTTCTATTAATCCTAATAAAAGTAAAGCTTTATTTTTAACTAGACATAAAGTACATTATATAAAACCTGTGCTCGTTTTGAATAATGATATAATCTCATTTGTTCCAACAATTAATAATCTAGGATTAGTATTGAATACTACTCTTACATGGACTGATCATGTAAGCTCTCTGTGTAAGCGTGTTAACTATAGCTTATATTCGCTTAGATTAATAAAAAAGTTTTGTCCTGTTAAGTTACGTATATATCTTGTCAAAACTTTAATTATTCCAATTTTCACCTATTGTGATGTGATATTTTCTAATTGTGATAGTTCCTCAAAACATTTACTTGAGATTACTTTTAATAATTGTGTGAGATACGTCTATGACCTTAGAAAGTTTGACCATATATCTGAATTTAGGAGCTCAATCCTTGGATGCGACTTGTTTGAGTTTTACTGTTATAGAACTGCTATGTTTGTTTTCCGTATAATAAAATCAGGTATACCCACGTACTTGTATGATAAATTAAATTTTTCTGCATCGTTACGCACAAGGAATATTAATTTGCCACTAAATAGAACAAATGTTTACCATAACTCCGGATTGATAAATGCGATTCTCACCTGGAACAGTTTGCCAACGGAATTAAAAAATATTAGTTCTGTTTCTAAATTTAAAACTGTTATGTTAAAATCTATAACATAGAACATGTACATATTTGTAAATTATTATTGATTATGTAAGTGGAAGTTTGTTTTGTTCATTGTTATACTTTATTTAAAATGTTAATTGTTAATTTTAAGTTTGTTATTAAATTGTAAAAATGTTATGCACATAAGCCATCGGCTTACGCTTTAGTCAATAAAATATTATTATTATTATTATTAAACATTTTGTTAAACGGATATAATTTTAATTTCACAAAATTGATTTCGGGAACCCCCTTATCCTCCGATTCCCCCAAAATATTTTATTGCCATATATGCTCTGGATTACCAGTTATTAGAATTACATAGCCACAACGATGGTAGTACTCGAATTACTTCGAGGTGAGAATAAATTTAGTTAAAAATTCTGTTCACTTCTGTGCAATTTCACAAATTGGTTTCAGAAACCCGCTTTTCCTTTGATTCCCCCAAAATTGTTTATTGCCATACATGCCCTATTTCGTCATTAATATGAATTGTATGATAGTATTCGAAGTGCTTCGTTACAAGAATGACGAGTTTTTATGAATTAATAAAATCAAATTTAACAGTGTAAAGGAATTGTAAGGTTTAGGAGAAGTTTAGGAAAAACTTCACGTGCATATAGTTTTGAGAAAATGAAGTTTGAAAATTTGAAGTGCTAGAACTTTTCCATTTTATGGATAATTTTCATAGAATTGTGGTAGTGTACTGTTTTGATTTATATTTTTAAAATAAAGTAGTTATTACATTAAAAATGTGCATAATTATTGAAATAATTGAAGCTCCAAAAGTAGATACAACTTTGTAACTGAACTATGATACGTTTAGTCTTGGAATAACAACAATGTATCTGGCAGATACAACATTGTTATTTTGTATGAACCAAAATATACCACTTTCGTAGTTACATCTTTTTAATTATGGAAAATTAAACTAAATAATTTTATATTACACAGAGAATTCAAATTTATTGAAATAAAACTAAACGGTTATACCGTAATATTCATGTTTTGAAATAAAAATATATAATTTCAGTCTATAAAAGTTAACAGTTATTTAGTTTTTATTATTACATTTCATATCACATTTTTTTTTTTAAATTAACTTAAAATAAAATATACATTAATTCATTTTGGTATTTAAAAAGAAATAAAATTTTGAAAGCTTTAAAAACAAGAAAAATCGGTTTGTTTATATCACTTTTCCTAATTTTCTATATCGAGGCTCTTGTAAATGTGGTCTGCGACGTTTCCGTTTCAGTGAAAACAGTCCGATTTGTACGAACGATGTCGGCACTTGAGACCGGATTTGTCTCATCAGATTGGATTACAGAAGGTCCTTCTAATTTCAAAATGACTTTGTAATACTTAATATCACTAAGGGGCATGTACTGAAACATAACTTGTAGATGTTTCTTTTTTGTGTCTGATAATTCTGATTTTTTTTTAGCGGCTGTAATTCACACACATCTGATGAAGACATAATTTTCCTGGATCTCTCTAAACGCCTTATGCTTTGGGTAGTTAACTAACCTTCACTATACCCCAAAGAGTATTCGACTTCATTGCTTTGTTGAGTGTACCTCAACATTTTTATTTTGGTGTAGGGAATTTTGGAAAAATCAAAACACATTTTCCCATACTGCCCAAAGCCCATAAAATCGCTTGCAGTCATTTGCATGATAATTAAAGGATTCTTCCGGTTCACTGATTTAAGCATTCGAATAAGCCCTATTGGAGAGAAATATTCGTTAACTGCCAATACCTTTTCAATTGAACTATGAATATGGTCTACTTCCTGGATTATTCCGTGACCTGGAACTGAATATTTCATGCACATTGAATTTATTTGAGGGTTTTGTTTAATGACATGCAAAATTGCAGTTGACATAAATGAGTTTTTGTTTTGTGGCACGCACGAATCACTCCATGTAATTAGGTTGTAGATATCACTATTATCTTTGAAAACTCTATTCAAAATTTTCACCAATGCAGATGCTAAATCATTGCCGGTTCTACCTGATGTATATTCCGTCCATAAGCAACAATATGATTTTTTACTACTACTCAAATACGCAGTTAAATTATAGATGTTTAATTTGGAATAGTAAAACATCGGGCCAATTTCTGATCTTGGGCAATTTATCACGTTCTGTAGATCAAAACAGAGGATCGGAACTTCTCCTTCTTTGTCAATAGCTTTCTGCTGTCTCATGTTGATTTTCAACTCGACATGTTGTTCTTTCTCCAAGATCATTTCGGATGTGATAAGTTGTTCCTGCTCAGCAACTTTATATTTTTCGCAAGAACCACATCTATCACTCTTTGGTTTTTGAAAGGCGATATTAAATTTTGTACAAAAAATATGACGATAAAAACTTTCCTTAACTGGCACTGGATCTTTTGTGTATTCTTTGTATAAGTCATACATCTTGGAAATGTTCAAATTTGGCTCTAGGTAATGCCGGGTTGTTTTAGCTCTGCAATAATGAGATGTGATTCTAGGAAATGCATTTATGTGTGCCATGACGTCTACAATTTTTTCCTGTGGTGTTCTCTTACTGCTTTTCCGCCCACGCATATCTCCATTGGACATCTCAGATTGTTCACATTTATATTGATGCGCTGTATAGACTGGTGATTGTGAAATGCTGTAAGTTCCCAGATAAAAATTTTTGCACACCGTATATGTATGGCCAGAAACCGTCATAAAGTAGGAAAAGGTGAAAGACCGACGGGATTGCATTTTCGTTGTTTTTCTTGCTGGTGAATTACGGGTGGTAGTTTTTAGGATAAAATCCCGCTTTCTTTGAGCATCTAAGGCATAAAACGACTTAAACTGTTCTTCTCTTTCTGTTTTCGTCACATTTTGGACACACAAATATTTACACTTATTGAGGCAGTCTTTTTTTGTAAGAACCATTTTGCATGGAACTGTTTTCCCTCGAACATTCACATATTCCTCACCTGCCTGACATTTTTTTTTACGAACAGAACTTATCCAATTTACAGGATTACGTCTACGTTTCCTAGATTTTTTTGGAGTTGATAGTGATGGTTCATCATTTAACGGTTCGCTTGATACGTCGATTAAGGAAGGAATGAATGGTTCAATCAAACAGTTCTGCGCCAAGCCGACTTCAACTGCTTTAACAACCTCAGATACAACCGTGGAATGATCTAATAAAATTTCTTCGCCGAGTAAAATTTGATCACAAAAAACAATATTTTCGTTGACAGGTACATACAAATTCAACTCTAGATCTGCCATGATTCCTATTTTGTAAAATAAACATTAAATCTATAGAACTAATATAAAAATTAATTAAAAAATAAATAACTTACAGTAGAATTTACACGTCTTTCTATTTTGAGCGCCAATTTTGAACTACTCATTAAGCGTTTTTGAGCATTACAAAATACTAACTACTCATTTTAAAAACGTAAGAGAGAATAACAAAGTTGTATGTACAAAAAGAGAAATTACAAAGTGGTATCTACATGAAAAATATTTTGTATTGGAATTACAAAGTTGCAAGTGGTAGATACAATATTGTTTACTCAATGAAAAAAGAGACGGTGGTAAAATTATGTTACTTACAACAATCTTTATTTGTCTATATAAAAAACGAAAAGAGATAGCAAAATTTGGAGTGCATATTTAAAAAGAGCGCATGTGAATTAGTATATAGACATATAAAACTCAAAAAGTCAAAAAATGTTAGTTACAACAGTGTTATTCTAAGGTCGCGATTTTTATTTAGGTGTCCACCGTTTGATGGTAAAAGTCCTACTGACTGTTTTATGTTTTTTTCTAAATGTATTACACATTATTACATTATTTCAACTTCTTGATTATGAGCAAATTGTAGCAATTGTAGCACAGTAGGTTAGGTTAGGTTGGAGTGGCTGCTTACGCACACTTAGACCGGTGACGGTCCATTGTGATACCACAGAATGTATCCCCTTTTACCCCTATTGGAACCATTTCGAGCTACTTATGTAACGTAAGACGTCCCGCACTTTACTGTTTTCGAGATCCGAGAGGCAGTCCATCTTGAACTTACCTAAGTGTTTGTGCCTTCTGAGAGCCAATGCTGGACACGAGCAAAGGAAGTGGACCAACGCCTCTTCCTCCTCTTCGTCCAAGCAGCTTCTGCAGAAGTCATTAGCCTCCAGACCCAGCCTTCTTGCATATTCTCCAAAAAGGCAGTGTCCCGTGAGAATTCCTACGACCGTTCTTAATTCACGTCTGCGTAAGGATATTAATGCCCTAGTGCGCTCCAAGTCTAGCTTTGGCCAAACTTGTCTTGCAACTCTACAGGTGAGGGTGTTAGGCCACCTTTCCCCTGCTGAGGATAGCGCCTGCTTCCCAAGTGCTTGTCTCAGCACTGTAATAGGCCTCCCCAGACTTGCCCTTTCCGGTTGCAGCTGGAGAGTCGTACCATGCCTAGCAAGTTCATCTGCCCTGCAGTTCCCCATGACGCCCGAGTGACCTGGGACCCAGATTACCTGGATATTGGAATGCTCACCCATCTCATTTAGAGATGAGTGACAACTCAACGCCATCCGTGACGCCAAAGACACCGATTGTAACGACCGGATCGCAGCCTGACTGTCCACATAGATTGTGATATCATCTGAGGATAACATATTATGTTTCAACCACGTCATGACCTCCTCAATCGCTACGACTTCAGCTTGGTACACGCTGCAGTAATCAGGGAGACGAATAGAAATGTTTACATTTAATTTGTCACAGAATACTCCAGCTCCTACTTTGCCGTCTAGCTTGGAGCCATCTGTGAAGAATTGCAACGCTTTGGTTCCCGATAACGGTCTATCCCTCCAGGATTCCCTTGAAGGGAAGGAGGTCCGAAATCGCTTCTCGAAGCGTAGAGTATTTTTAATGTAGTCAAGATTCGCCAGCTCATCCTTCAACGATCTAACAATAGTGGAGTGTCCTATACTAAGACACCTCTACTGAGAGACGGCTGCAAGTCGTACAGCCGTATTTGCCGCCATCTTTTTGCCAAAAATGTCGACCGGAAGAAAGTGCAACATAACCTCTAAGGCACTTGTCGGTGTCGACCTCAGTGCCCCGCTAACAAGCATACAGGCTGTTCTTTGCACTCTCTCAATCTTACTTATATAAGTTACCTTGTCCAGAGCTGGCCACTAAACACCCACCCCGTACATGAGTACAGGTCTCACTACGGCGGTGTAGAGCCAGTGTATCAGCTCCGGCTTCAGACCCCATCTATGACCAATGGCGTTCCTACAGGAGTACAAAGCAATAGTAGCTTTGTTTATTCTCTCCAACATGTTGGGCTTCCAACTAAGCTTACTGTCCAAGATAATGCCCAGATATCTAGCTCTGTCAGTAAAAGCCAGTCTCGTGCCATTTAAGGTAGGAGGGACATCTACCTGGATTTTGTATTTCTTAGTGAAGAGTACCAGCTCTGTCTTGGACGGGTTAGTACCAAGTCCACATTTGCCAGCCCATTTCGTAACGATGGTAAGCGCATTCTGCAATACGTCTACAATCGTGCCCAGGAATTTCCCGGTAACAGCTAAAGCTACGTCATCTGCGTACGCGATAACTTGAATACCCTCTCTCTCCAATTCTAGTAGTACCCCGTTTACCACTATGTTCCAGAGAAGAGGGGACAGAACCCCCCCTCTGCGGAGTTCCCCTAGTTACTCGCCTCTTGATGGTGGAGTCCACCAACTTCGAGCTAACAATCCTGCTTCCCAGCATATAATTGATTAACCCTATCAGAGAAACGTCCACCTCCAAAAATGACAATCCCTCCTTGATTGCCTCCGCTTTCACATTATTAAAGGCGCCTTCTATATCCAGGAAAGCCACCAAACAGAATTCCTTCGAACTAATCGATTTCTCAATCGTACACACCAAGGCGTGCAGAGCAGTGTCCACAGATCTACCCTTTGTGTACGCATGCTGAGACAATGCCCACTTCCTGGCACCTATTTTATCTCTGATGTATACATCCAGCAGCCTTTCCAAGGTTTTCAAAAGAAAGGATGATAGAGTTATTGGTCTTAGGTCCTTAGGATAGACATGTGAGCTTTTCTCCGCTTTCGGTATGAACACCACATTGACCTCCGTCCAGTACCTAGGAATATAGCCCAGCTTCAAACACCCTTTGAATATAGCTTCCAGGTAGGGAAGAATAAATTCTGAGTTGTTTTGAAGTTCCGCTGGTATAATTTGATCCGGACCAGCCGATTTAAATGGTTTAAAACCCCTCAGTGCCCATAGGATCCGTTTTCTGGTTACGATATCCTCTGTGGTTACTGACAGTGATTCCTGATGATTCCTACGCACCAACAGGTCTTCACAGCTCCCTGGGAAGTGTGTCGCGAAGAGAAGCTTCAGAGATTCTCCACTAGAAGCTGTCCAAGATCCGTCCGGTTTTATCAAAAAACTGGGACTAGATGTACTTTTGGAAAGAATCTTCCTAAGGCGGGAGGTTTCGGATACCTCTTCCATATTATCACAGAAGATTCTCCAAGACCTCCTTTGTGCCTTTCTTAATTCTTTCTTATAAATTCCGAGTTTCTCCTTATAGGAGTCCCAATCCTGAGCCTCCCTTGTATTTTTGGCTCTATTAAAGGCTGTCCTACAAGCCTTACGATAGGTTTCCAGTTCCCTGGACCACCATACCGGTTTTTGCCTACCCCTAGGCCTAGCCAGTGGGCAGGCAGCGCGAAAGGATCGGTTGCATGCGCTAGTAACGCTAGCCACCATGTCCTCCAGCTCCCCAACGGTCGTCGGGGGCTCCATAGCCCTCGTCGGTAACATTTCCTCCAATAATTCCCCATATTTGCTCCAGTTGGTCCTTCTAGGGTTCCTGAAGGCTTCCCGGGTAGCAGTGTGAATATCGAGGCTATAGGTTAAATATCGATGATCAGAAAAGGAGTGTTCCTTATCCACCCTCCAATTTTTAACCATATGAATAATATTATTTGAGGCAAGGGTCACGTCTAGAACCTCCTGCCTGTTACTAGTAATAAATGTGGGTTCCCGCCCAATATTACACACTGAAAGGTTAGTACTCATCAAATAATCAAAATGCGACTCACCCCTTTCATTAATGTCCGTGCTTCCCCAGATAGTGTGATGCGCATTAGCATCAACTCCCAGTACCACATCTACCTTTGATTGTTCCGCTTTACGGATCAGCTCCTCCAGGTTATCCAGAGGAACCTCCTTCTCCCGGTCCATGTAGGCTGAAACTAGCCAGAATCTACAAGTGCCTACTTCCAGGCTAACTGCAGTAGTGTCACCATTGCTGTATTGAGAGAGAAGGAAAAGATTAATATTATTTTTCCCAAGAATACAAGATCTGATCTTCCCAGACTTACTAAAGGATATAATTTTATACCCCTTGGTTCTGAGGCCACAGATCCTGTTGTTGTTAATCCAAGGTTCTTGGATTAATATCACATCCTCACCCGAACTAGTCAGCCTGAGGAGTAGAGCTGCCGAAGCAGCCTTAGAATGGTGAAGGTTAATTTATGTTATCTTAATCATAACCATTTAACCTCTACCTATCTCTATGGTATATTCCTGCTACCGCAGGAATATTATTTCTCGGTATTTTGGGGTGCACCGGATCCGCCCGTCTCGCCACCCCTCATACCCTCTGTAGAGGACTTGTCAGTGCCGACCCGTCTGGCCTGGCTGCCGACAGCCTCCTCCATCGGTACACCAGCTCCTTCGCTTATGTGCCCCTCATTATGCTTCAAGGGAGGCCTTGTCCGACCGAGGTCGCCGATTTCACTCTCCCCCATACCCTCAGCTTCTCCCCCCATGCTGCTGGTACCCCCTTCAGGCCTGGGCGGGTTGCCACCATCCTCCGGTTGGCCTCCCGTACGCGCTTCCGCCCCACCTTTTTTATAAACGTTGATAGTAATTGACCCGAAACCGAAGTTAATTACTCCCTTCGTATTGTGCAGGAGGGCAAGGGACTCCTTATTTATTACCATAATTGATAATTTCGAGCCCCCCTTCGCCTCCTCCTGCTTGACGATCTTCCAATTTCCGGTCGGAAGACTCGGGTTACTGGCCTGAATGATTTCCAAAGCCTCGTCAGGGCTAGCCGGTTCGGATGGCAGCCAGACACGTGCCCTCGGCCTGCTGGGAATTTCCTCCCGACTAACTGCCGCAAGCTTTGCGCCTGGCCACAACTCCCCTACTTTGGCTATAGCCTTTTTATATAGATCCACAGATCTAGAGTCCAAGCATGCAGTCATCTTCACACGCCCTTGATACCACCCCGCATCTCTGCAGGATGGCGGAGGTCCCGGATTTTCACCCAGGACCTTTAAAAAGACGAGGTTGAGTGCATTATACACCAACCTCCATTTTTCGGCCGTGATGCTCCCATCTTCTTGACTTTCGTCAATGACGGCTAGCATCAACACATGCTCCCTCAGGACATCGCTGAACAGCTTTGTTCCTGAGTTGGAGCTCGGCTTCCTTTCAGTCACCAACTTGGCCCGCTTGCTGTTGACTACTTCCACCTCGTCCTGGGACCGCTGTCTTTTCGACACATGGTCCCTTTCCGAGCCTCCGCAGCCCACAGTGCTCCTTGCCCAAGCTACTGATGTTCTTTGCTCTTCCGTAAGCTGTCCCTCGGGGGTCGCAGCCCACTTCTCGAGAATTCGGAATGCCGAGCGGCGATTCCTGTATCGCCTTTTTGCCGGAGGAATGTCTCTCGTACCACTCCCCTGTGCTGCGTTGGTACCGCTAACTCCCGGGACTTTTGCCCTAGAGCCAACCCCCTTTGCAACTTTAGAGACCCCACCCGTCTGGTTGGAGGTACCCCCATTCACTGATACCGGCTTTTGAGGAGAGCCGGTGCCCTTTGTTTTTTCGTTGTTAGATCTTTCCATCTGATTCCCACGAGTATATTTATAGATAAGAGAGAATACGCAGGTAAGGCTAAATACAACTGGAGGTCGCCAGATATCCAGAGGGCTCCGTTAGCGACTGGGCTTTGTTAAATGGGCCCCCAGCCTAGTTGATCATCAGCATGGGTCGCTTAACACCTTAATCCAGCCCATTCGGCTCGCTAGCACCGCGGCCTCCCAGCACCCCCTTCCCTCCGCCCACATTCTCTCCCCCTTTCACCTATTCACATGGAGAGCCCAATCCAATGGGATCCATTCCATTCCCCGGGTCACCCGTTTATAGGGGTACCCCCACTTATCACCCGCGGAGACTCCGGAGGTGCAGAGAGGACATGACGCCCAGTCCGCCGTGGTTATTGGTCGATGGTTTTCTGGCGCCATCTGTTCGCCTTTCCATGCTGGGCATCATAGGCACTCAGAATTTAATGAACTGAGGTTAACCACTCCCCAGTTCCCTGAGACTCTCCCACCAGCTGGACTGCGGTTGGGGGCGGCTTATTTAATTCACCGCTAGCCTACCTATCGATAGGCCGTCCACTATCCACCACCTGTGACCCCCCCGATAGCTGCAGTACGCCACAGGGGTTCTTGAACAAGCTGTTGAGATATTTTTTTATGTTTTAAACAGAATCGGCAATAATAATTGTGACTAAAACTTTTAGAAAAACAACAAATATCATTGAGAGCTTTATTATCCCCTATAACCAATCCTAACACAAAATAAACTTGGAATATTCCCTCGTTCGTCCTGATTTCTATGCCATTTTTTTCAATATCTTGAATTATTTTGATTAGTTCATTCACCGCTATGTTGCTTCCAACTTTTTTCAGTACTGACGTTTTCAAAAACATAGCAGGGAAAATGTATTCTAGTTTTGAAAGCATTTCTAATGATAATACTGGGAAACTGTAATAGAAGGAAGCTATTGATTGAACACCAGTATGACTCCCAAGTGGGTCATTAACCTCTACATCATCATAATAGAGAAAGTATGGTATAACAATTTTATCTTTCAAGTTGCTTGTTTTAGTTTTCCAAAGGTCACCCTGTATAAAATTGGTTAAACTTGTACTTTCTTGCAATTTTTCCATGTGTTTCCGTACGTTTCCGACTTCTTCCAGATGGGATTCGCCTTTTCGCATATTTTCTTTAACTAGCTTCTCGACCGTAAATTGAACAGGCGGTTTCATTAAATTTCAATCACCGAGGGCCTTAATTAATTTATATTCTGTTTTTATATTTTTGAAAGGATCTGCACACACGTCGAAAATTTGACTAATGTAATCTTTCTTTTCTATATTAATTTCTTCTATTACAATGTCCTTAATTAACATAAAAGTATGAGAAATATTTTCCGAAAACTCGTTTAAAATGGATTCTATTTGTTTGTTGGTTAAATGGCTGTAACTATTTTAATGAGAAACAAATGTAAGGGCGTTTTTATATAAATTGTCTTTAATTTGATCTACCGTTAATTTTGCGTAATTTGGCCCTGGGCCAAACACCTCCATACAATTTTTGAAGTAAAATTGGATTTTTCGTCTATAATAACAAAAGTTAAAATTTGTCGGATTGAGGCTCAATGGTTTTTAAATGGACATACACATAGCTTGCTTTTGGCCAAATTTAAAGAAAATCGTACCGTTGCAACTTGCGTAATTTGGCCCTGGGCCAAAAACCTCTATACAATTTTTGAAGTAAAATTGGATTTTTCGTCTACTCGTATAATAACAAAAGTTAAAATTTGTCGGATTGAGGCTCAATGGCTTTTAAATGGACATACACATAGCTTGCTTTTGGCCAAATTTAAAGAAAATCGTACCGTTGCAACTTGCGTAATTTGGCCCTGGGCCAAAAACCTCTATACAATTTTTGAAGTAAAATTGGATTTTTCGTCTACTCGTATAATAACAAAAGTTAAAATTTGTCGGATTGAGGCTCAATGGCTTTTAAATGGACATATACATAGCTTGCATTTTTGGACATACACATAGCTTGTTATTACAGACGAAAAATCTATATTATTTCAAAAAGCGAATAAATATTTCAATAATTATGTACAGATGTTTAGAAAGCGATAAATATTTTTTAGATAATTTTTTTTTGTAGGAATTATTGTTTAATTATTTAATTTAGATATTTTGAGCTATTTTTTTTTATTAAGTTTTAAAGTTAATAATAATTAAATTCTTGGCTGGGCTAACTTCACAAAAGAATTTTTCGAGGGTTGCCTGATTCAATTTTTTTATTTGCTGGGATGAAATCCTAGGATAACTTCACATACATGGAATTATGCATATTTTACGTAATTTGAGTAGAATATTTGTGTGCTGTGTTTTAATTGTTGATAACATTTGCTGATGCAGACAGCCATAGGTTTTGTTGTTGTTGCTGTTTATGTATAGTACATAACTATTAATATATAGCGAGTATACACAAAACTAAACCGATTATTAGTAAATTATATAGCATCCCCTCATCATTATAAATTTCATCAAGTATGTATATCATAAGAAAATAAGTTTCAATTTTAAAATATATTTAAAGAAAAAAGAAAGAAATGATTTGAAAAATTCAAATTTCTAAGATTACACAAAAAAAGAAACGTAAATCTTCTAACAATCCGTTTTATTATAACCACTTAACTTAAAAAAACTTAAATAGAAACTTTCCGATATTATGTTTATCTACTCGTATATATGTACTATATGTATGTACTCGTACATATAATATATAAACTCGATTCGTTTATTTTCCACACTCTTAACATTTTCCACTAATATTTTTTATTTGTTTTTCTTCTTTTTTTTATGTACAATATGTATATAAATAAACAAACAAAAAAACATGAAAAAGGAAAATTGCTAAATGAAAGTGAAATAATAGATGTTATGTTTTATATCATGCCTGTGATTGAAAACAATGTTTTGGGTTGTTAAAGGGATATATAATCATGCAATCACCTACATACACATAACAATAGCCCGGGGGGATCTCAGCCAAATCCTATTTTAAAGTATTTAATTCAATTTAACAACCGATTCCAATCCCTTTTTACTTTTAACAAAAAAAAAAAAAAAAAAAAAAATTTTTTTTCTGGATTGTTGCTTTTGGTTTTGGTTACTCTGTTTGTTGTTAATTCCCTTTAATCAAATAATTAAAACGGTATTTATCCCTCACATTAAATGGGTAGATATTTTACACCCCTACACCACGGGAAATTATACTTTTATTTTTGTGGTCTCGAGAAATTATACCTCTTGTTTGGTAAATGTATGTGCATGAGATTTTGAGGTTTACCATAAATCGACCACAAAATAGATTTCCATATGGATGAGTCTCAGCTACAACATATTCTATTGTATGAGACACTTTTTGAGTTAAATGATTAAAAATTTACGTTTGAAATCTTTTCGTATAATTGAATTTTGTAGTTTGATGTATTTTATTTTTTGCTATATAGACCGTGGTCCATCGTCGATACAAAACTCGTGGTAAACTACTATTGCAGTTTTTGAGTCAGTAACACTGAATTGATGCAGTAGGTTCTTGTACTCAGTACTTTTAAACTGGCATCCGTTATCTGAGTGGTTGGTCTCCGGTTTTATAGGAATTCTATAATTTGTTGCGAGCTACCTTTACTCAGAGCTTTTAAAACCACGAATTTCGTGAAGTGGTCTAGCACAATAAGAATCACGATTTTTCCTGTTGTTGATCTTGGATAGGGACCGAGTAAGTCTATATACACTCGCTGCCATGGCCTATCAATTTGGTGCATGTTACCCATAAGGGGTCTCAATGTTCGATTGGTTGCTTTAGACATTTCGCAATAAAATCTCTCACTTCTTTGCTCATACCGGGCCAATAATAGTACCGCCGTATTCTCTCCAAAGTTTTAGCGATTCCTCCATGTGATGATAATGGATCACAATGTTCTTTTTCGATCAACTCGTTCCTTATTTTTACAGGTGTCTATTACTTTGTAACGAAATGGACGTGAAGTCACTCCGTTAGCAGATATCCATGCCACTTTTTGTTCCTGGGCGGTCATTGGCCGGCTAAGGCTCAGGGGAAAGGCGTGGGGTTTGCCAGGAACATGGCACGGATCTAGTTGAACCGCGGGAAGGGAAGGAGGCAGGATGTGGGAGAATGGAATAGGCGGGGATGTGGATTGCGACGACTCACATCTCGCTTTGGGGCTGGGTTAGGAGAGTCCTGAACTCATCCTAAATGGGGCTTATCTCGCCATCTTAATAATAAAATTTTCAAGTTTAAGGTTTACAATTATAACTAAATTATAAGTTTTATATTTTCATTTCAATTTTCATTTTTATGGTGCGCACAACGCAACAACTCACAAATACAAATATACTTAAACAAAAATTTGAATAAATTTTCAAATTTTATTTTTTCTTTGAATTTTAATTTATAATATGCTTACGTCTTTCCACTTTTCGTTGTCTTCTATTTTTGTGTATTGTCTGCGACGAGCTTACAAAGCCAAACAAAACGGTTAATGTCCCAAAATTAAAATCCAAAAACCGTAAAGTAAGTAGCAGTAGGTATCTGCTTGTGTAACGGTATTCTTTTTATTCAATGAACCAACATATTCTGATTTTGTATGTTGAAATTCGAGATGGTTAGGTGAATTAAAAATGTATCGACGCACAAACTATTTTTTTTTTTTTATTTCACCAACTATGTAAATATACATAAAACTATTTAAAAAAATCAATTTCAATTGATTGAATGATTTTAAATGCACTTTGTACAACAAGTTGTAGTTGTTTAAAATACTTACAATACTACTTTAAAATTAAATTCTATTAATAATATTAAATAATATATAAAAAAAACACTGGTAATAAACTGTATAATAATTAATTATATATGCAAGTTTAAGTATTATTAATTTAATTAATGAAATTCACCAGTAAAACAACATAAAAACAGCTTTTAATTCCTCTTAAGAAGAACCTAATTTTAAACTACACAATAAACCACAATAAAATCACTTAAGTTTTAAAACGGAAATTAAACTTGAAACTGTTTAGTATTTCTTTATGGTTACTATTATTATTTATTTATTTTAGTTTTTTTTTTTTTTGTAAGTAAATATTTAAATTCTATTAATAATAGTAAATAATATAAAAACACTAGTAATAAACTGTATAATAATTAATTATATATGCAAGTTTAATTATTCTTAATTTAATTAATGAAATTCACCAGTAAAACGACATAAAAACAACTTCTAATTCCTCTTAAGAAGAACCTAATTTTAAACTGCACAACAAACCACAATAAAATCACTTAAGTTTTAAAACGGAAATTAAACTTGAAACTGTTTAGTATTTCTTTATGGTTACTCTTATTATTTATTTATTTTAGTTTTTTTTTTTTTTTGTGAGTAAATATAAAAAAAAATTTCGTTGCAAAAATATAAACTCTACTTCATATTCGTACACCAAATATTAACCGAAAAAAAATAAAAAAATAAAAAAAAAAATAAATAAAAGCACAACCCGACTTACTCGAGCTCAAACACTTCTCCCCAAAAAAAACCACGCCATGCACGTCGGTCGTCAATCGCCCACATCAGAAGAGAAAAAAAAAATGCATCAGCATAAAAAGGAATTAGAAAAAAAATTATAAAATATGTACTTGGTAATATCAGAAAAAAATTAAAAGATAAGAACCCAAGTGAAAAATGAGCTTCGTGAAACTCAGAAAAATGAAAATTCTCATGCATTGATATATAGCTGACTTGCTTGATTTCCGTAGAGGAATGCTCGACCTAATTGAGCACAAGTAGTCACATGAGATAGGAATTTATTATCTGTTTTAGGCAGACAGATAATTTGTTGTTTGCAATACCAACAACCATGGGAAAGAATGTGGACAGTACGTATAGTACAGGTAAAATAGGCGATGACTTAAGAAAATTGGAGGTACGCCAATTGACTGGCGTAACAAACGTGGGGACGTCCCACACCCTAGATGAGTCTCAAAAGCCGGGCAAGACAAAACGAGAAAGCCGAACGGCAGACCCTTAGGGATCGCCGCACCCTTAGAATGTGTAGAATGCGTTGGTATCACGCCCTGATATCTTTGACGTGAAACGTACCTAAGGCCTTACCGAAAGAATCCTGTAACTGATAAGCGACTGAACCGACTTTACCAGAAATTACAGCAGGTTTGAATTTGGGGCTTAGTTTAGCTGAAAATTTATTAGAGGCATCACTCAACGCAAACGATCGAACAAAGACGGGCTGGCCAAGCTGAAATATACGTTGGGTGCTACGAAGATTATATCGCTTAGCGCTATTTTCATGAGCCACCTTTAGATAATGTTGGATGCGGTCTTTAAGCAAATTAAGATGATCAGGTTTAGATACAACCTGTAATTCACTTGCATCATTTCCATCCAACAATCTACGTAGCGCGTAATCGGTACCGTGTAATGACATATGTTGCCCGAACACGACATAATGAGGGGAACACGACAGGGTATCATGAACAGCGTTGCGCAGAGCAGCAGCTATCTCTTGCAAGTACTTATCCCACTCGTTATGGTCATGATCGGTCACATATGCACGCAGAGCGGACAATAAAGTTCGATTGACGCGTTCAGACGCGTTACTCTGTGGGGAATAAACGGGAGTGCGAACATGAGAAACTCCATATTTCGATAATAATTCTTTGAACAGATTTGATGTGAATTGCTTGCCATTGTCGGAAGTTACCACCTCAGGTACGGAGAACATTAGGAAGACTTCATTCTCGAGAAAATTACACAACGCCGAAGCAGAGGCTTCACGCAAAGGTTTTACCAAAACGAATTTAGAGAAATGATCAAGCACAATGACAATATAGGAGTTCCCCCGCTTAGAACGAGGATAAGGGCCAAGGAAATCCACGAACAGTTTTTGAAAGGGTCTGGTAGACACTACAGCTGCTCCCATGACTGGTTGGGTGGAGAAATTCACAGCCTTATTCATTTTACATTTAGTGCAGCTAGCCACGTACGTCTTCACTTGGCTTGCCATTCGTGGCCAGTAAAATTGTCGCTGAAGTCGTTCAAGTGTTTTGCTACCGCCTAAATGTGCTGAAGTAGGAGGGTTGTGGGCCTGCTCGATGAGATTCTCGGTCAAAGAATGAGGAATGACCAATCTCCAGATAGGAACATTGGTATCAAGGTAATTAATTCCATAAGATGAGGCTATTAATAATTTGTCCCCCTGAACTTTAAGATTATGTTCAGCACTACCCAACTGTTTGACTTTATTAATTCGGTCAATATATTCGGGATCCTGAAAGGATGGTGAGGAGAGATCAATGTGCAACACTGGCACCGAAGTCTGTGCAGGTGATAAAGAATTTACTGAAGCATCTAAGAGATTTGACGGGGCCTGACCACCACCAGACCGGCCATTGCAATCGATACTGCTCGGGTCTTTCGAATCTTCCTTACTAGGCTGGGTTTCATCGTAAAAACTCCGAGACAACGCATCTGGCACAACGTTTACCGATCCTTTTCGGTAGCCGATTTGGAAATCGAAAGCTTGTAGCTTAAGACTCCAGCGAGCCAAGCGCCCGGACAGATCCTTTTGATTCATCAACCATCTTAAGCTGGCATGATCGGTATAGATGACAAAAGGATACCCTTCAACATACGGCCGAAACTTCTGTACACTGAGTATCGCGGCGTAGCATTCTAGTTCAGTGACTGAGTAATTGCGCTGCGCCGAATTAAGCTTATGAGAAATAAACTCAATAGGTCGCTCATTACCCTCGGAATCCAACTGAAATAGAACACTGCCCACGCCCACGGCACTAGCATCGCACTGGATGTAAAAAGGCTTGCTATAATCCGGGTTAGCTAAGACAGGAGCCGATGATAGAGAGCGTTTTAAAGCGTTAAATGCCGAATCTGCAACGGAGGACCACACTATTTTCTGCGATTTTCCAGTGCGATCAGTAAGAGGGGCAGCCAGAGAAGCAAAGTTAGGGATAAAACGACGGTACCATCCGCACATACCCAGAAAGCGCCGAATCTGTTTAGTAGTTTTTGGAACGGGATACTCCAGAATAGCTTTGCACTTGTCCGGATTGGTGCGTAGGCACCCTTCGCCGACAATATAACCTAGATAATCAACTTCCTTTAACACGAATTTACTTTTCTCAAGGTTTATAGTCAGACCAGCCGTTTCAAGGAGGCGAGCAATCTCTTTCAATAGCACAAAATGTTCCGCTAGGGTAGCAGAAGTAACCAAAAGGTCATCGAGGTACACGAACACTTTATCGTGCAACTGGTGGGGTATAACTTTGTGCATCAAGCGACAAAGCGTCTGCGGCGCGTTGCATAAGCCGAAAGGCATTACGTTGAACTGGTACAGAGGCCGTCCAGGTACCGTAAAAGCCGTCTTATCGCGGGATTGTGGGTCGAGTGGTATCTGCCAGAAGGCGTCTTTTAAATCAATGGCCGAAATAAATCGGGTTTGATCCAAACGCCCCAACAACCCGTTGATGAGAGGCAGCGGATATGCATCCTTGACGGTGGCCTTGTTTAGTTCTCGTGCATCCAGGCATAAGCGAACTTTACCCGATCCTTTACGCACCAATGTGACTGGGGAACACCATGAACTTTGTGATTCCTCTATCACTCCTAGGGATAGCATACGGTCTAATTCACCGTACATTAAGCTTTGTATGGCCGGCGAAACGGCATAGAATCTTTGTTTCACGGGTTTAGCGATTCCGACGTCGATGTGATGGGTTACCAAGGACGTTTTGCCCAAACCCAATTTAGAGCTCATGGGGAAAAGCTCCTTGATCTGGTTCAAAACTGATTGATCCCTACAGGATAAAAGGTGGTATTTCGCTTCGGCCGGTCGTTCAGACCCAGTATTAGCTGTACCCAGGGACGCGATTTTTGGGAAAATACCGAAGCGGTTCCAAAAATCAATCCCGAGATAGAGAGGCTGTTCTAAAGACGGAACTATGTACAGAAGTAAATTATGGGAGACGTTATTGAATTTAATAAGGGCATTAATAAATCCCAAAACCCGTTGCGGCTGACCACTCGCTGTGTTAATATGGGACGGAAAGCTGTGGAATTTGATCCCAGAATCCATCAAATATTTTTCGGATCCGCGACCCAATACACTGACACTGGCTCCGCTGTCCAGAAGCCCTTGATAAGTCACTCCATTAACAAGGACGGAGGCATATGGTCTTGAATCATTTGGGTTATCTAACAGTATAGAAGCAAGTATACGGGCTCTACTACGTCGCCGGTGTTCCCAGTATATCTTAGAGCGGAGTAAGCGGGATGAGTAATGGGGAGTAACTGTATTGTTAGAGCTTGGCACTCTTTCTTGCATTTGGGTCCACTCCTTTCCTACTACGGTGGCTTTCGAGGGGTTGGGAGGTGCGAAGGAAAAGGGATGCGGTGTGCGTATTTCGTTTAATTTGGGGGGTGCGATATCGGGGTTTTGGTCCGGTCGCCAAATAGCGCTGTTCCGATCTCGGGTCCCTCTGCGTTGGGATGCATCAATACTCGAGGGGGCGCTCTCCCAGGGGGGCGGAGCCTCGACAGCCCGTTTCCCGAACATCGGAAACAGTTTGGTCTTAATATGCCTGGCCTACCACATCCAAAGCAAAATATTTTGGTAACCGCCTCGGGACAGTTAATAAAGGTATGCCCAATATCCTGGCAATTCCAGCAGATACTGAGATTGGAATCACCTTCGGGTTTACTGGGAGTATTTGAGGCATTGGCAAAGTTGACTCGCCTGGGAGCCTTCGGATCATTAAAGGCGCAAATCTCTTCCTGATTCATGAGGCCAGGGGAATTCGACCGCTTAGGGAATTGATCTTGGATCTCCTCTGGATACGGGACATTAGGGCTCTCCAAGGTTAGTTCATGGATACCCCGCTGGAGGCATCCCAACTCGGGATCATATCGGTTGCGTCGCCACACATCTTCTAAAGCCAAACTGCGTTGGACCAAACTGTTTATGGAAGGGATGGTTTTCCCTGCCAACGCTACCTGGAGTCCAGGTCTCATATTGGACCGTAAGATGTGCAAGATTTCCGGCTCTTCCAAAGGCACTCGAAATTGCAGAGTGAGGGTCATGATTTCGTTATAGAAATCGCGGAAAGATTCAGACTTCTTTTGCTTCCGATTTTCTATAACCCGCTTGATATCGGGATCAGTACGACGGTCCTGAAAGGCGGCTATCAACGCTGCTTTCACTGCGGACCAGGAAGACATGGGGTTCCGCTCTAAGTAGCACCAATACCAGTTGGAGGCGTTCCCTTTCAAGACACATCCCAATTCATCCCGTAAGTCTTCCAGGGTCAGGCGGTAGACCCGCGCAAAATGCTCGATCCGGAAAAGGAATCGTTCCACGGGTAACCCGTCTCCGGAGCCATCAAAGGAAATTTTGCACTGGCCCAGGTGAGTGCTACCGCGTCCCGTCCCTCTTACATATGTGCGTGCTCCTGCTGCCTCGGTGGCGGGAGCAAGAAGATTTGAGGCCCCCGGAGGGAGGGATACTTTATCGTCTTTCTTAGCGTTTTCGTGGGGTGGGGTAGGGCGCATGGTGGAAGACAGGGGATGCGGGGCTTGACCCGAATCCCTTCGTCCCTCGTCGTCGCCACCTGTCTCGAGCTCCCGTGATAACGAGTCAGTTGGATTTGCTACTTTCAACTCAAAGACATCACTGGTGAATTTGTTCCCCGCATCCTCTTCTTCAGAAGAAGACAATTCCTCTGGTTCAAATCCTTCTGACTCTCTGAGTTGGGTTAGGGATTCCTCTAAATTCGCGTCGCCTTGCATGATGCCCTGCACCGCTACTAACATGAGTTGACTCTTTTCTGTGAGCGTCTTCGCCTGGGCTTTATATGATCGGCTAGTGTTAGTTAACCGTCTCAGGCGCTCAATCACGTGAATAACTCGGGCCTCGATTATCTGCGTCGCCGCTGCTGTAGGTTTATTCTGGGGGTCAAAACTGGCTACCCAATCTCGATGGTTCTGCAATTTAATTTGGCATTTGTTGATTTCCCGCTTAGGGTTGCGGCAAGCGGCTCCATGGGGTCGGAAAGGTTTTAAGACAGGATTATTGCTTTCATTGATAAAAGCAGCTTTCAATAATTGCAGCCGGTTAATAGGACTACCTTTCAAATGCCTAACTTCGCATTCGATTTCGAACTCGTCCGGCGACAAATGTTCAGCCTCCATGGTCACAGAGGTCTCGGGAGATTAGCACGGCGTAATTAATGAAAATATAAATATAGGGGTAAGAAGACTGGCCGTTAAGGAAAAAGAACTCGTCGAGATTAAATGCCCCTATTGATTATGGCTTGAAACAAAAAACTTAATGATAAAGTCACTAAAATGATAAGGAGAACTCCGACGGCAAAACGAAGCACTTCCATGTTTCCAAAAATAGATTTATTTATTTTTTCCTTTTTTTTCCTTTTTTTTTTTTTAAAATAGATTCGCGATAGTGGTCTGGAACAAATAGCTTAAGGCTAATGTGAGTCCGACAAGTACGACCACTACAACTATGGACCGCCAAATTTCCATTAATATTAAATTTGTGATTCGTTTTACAGACAAACTCCAATCGATTCTTATTTAATCTAAAATATTAAATCTATATAACTATAAACAAACAAATATATAATACTATATAAAATATTTTTTTTTTTTTCTTATGCTTTTATTCACTTTGCAAACTAAAACTTAATTTGGTTTTTTTTTTTTTTGACTTATTTTACTATTTTTGTGTAATAAAAACAAACAATTTCTCAAAAATAATAATCTAAAATTCTAAAAATCAAAATATTGTAAGACACAAACAATATAATTTTATAAAACAATTCACTATGATAATAAATTATTAATTTTTTTTAATTTTCCACAACAACTATATAATTGAAGTAAAAGCACAAACTTTATTTTTCTTCTTTGATTTATTAAAATATAAAAGGATGAGTCCAGGACTAACTCATCACCCATGACATGCAGCACAACGATCAGTCATCATTAAAGGAAAGGATTGTAGGAACATTAGGGTTTTTTTTTTTTTTTTTTTTTCAGACAATTATATCACGCTCACCATTAAGGGACTGATGAAATGAATCGACCGAAACTTTAAGCTGGTGGGAAGGTAATTTAAGTAACCACGGCAATTACAATCACGCTCACCATGACTATCATGGGACTACTGAGACGAACTGCCTGGGTAACGAAAGGAGATAGGGAAGGGTTAAATTTGGTCAACCATTGATATCCCGCTCACGTAGGAGACAACGGACAACAGATATTGATGGTTGATAACCAAACCAAATGAAAATTTTAAACAAACCTCAGTATGTGCAGCCGTGTGTATTCAAAACAACTCGAGGTTGGTTACAACGGTTCACAAAAAGATAACGAGGTTAACACAAAAAATAAAAACTGAGAAACTAAAGCCGAAATTTTTTATACCTTGGGCGCTACTGTAACGGAATGGACGTGAAGTCACTCCGTTAGCAGATATCCATGCCACTTTTTGTTCCTGGGCGGTCATTGGCCGGCTAAGGCTCAGGGGAAAGGCGTGGGGTTTGCCAGGAACATGGCACGGATCTAGTTGAACCGCGGGAAGGGAAGGAGGCAGGATGTGGGAGAATGGAATAGGCGGGGATGTGGATTGCGACGACTCACATCTCGCTTTGGGGCTGGGTTAGGAGAGTCCTGAACTCATCCTAAATGGGGCTTATCTCGCCATCTTAATAATAAAATTTTCAAGTTTAAGGTTTACAATTATAACTAAATTATAAGTTTTATATTTTCATTTCAATTTTCATTTTTATGGTGCGCACAACGCAACAACTCACAAATACAAATATACTTAAACAAAAATTTGAATAAATTTTCAAATTTTATTTTTTCTTTGAATTTTAATTTATAATATGCTTACGTCTTTCCACTTTTCGTTGTCTTCTATTTTTGTGTATTGTCTGCGACGAGCTTACAAAGCCAAACAAAACGGTTAATGTCCCAAAATTAAAATCCAAAAACCGTAAAGTAAGTAGCAGTAGGTATCTGCTTGTGTAACGGTATTCTTTTTATTCAATGAACCAACATATTCTGATTTTGTATGTTGAAATTCGAGATGGTTAGGTGAATTAAAAATGTATCGACGCACAAACTATTTTTTTTTTTTTATTTCACCAACTATGTAAATATACATAAAACTATTTAAAAAAATCAATTTCAATTGATTGAATGATTTTAAATGCACTTTGTACAACAAGTTGTAGTTGTTTAAAATACTTACAATACTACTTTAAAATTAAATTCTATTAATAATATTAAATAATATATAAAAAAAACACTGGTAATAAACTGTATAATAATTAATTATATATGCAAGTTTAAGTATTATTAATTTAATTAATGAAATTCACCAGTAAAACGACATAAAAACAACTTCTAATTCCTCTTAAGAAGAACCTAATTTTAAACTGCACAACAAACCACAATAAAATCACTTAAGTTTTAAAACGGAAATTAAACTTGAAACTGTTTAGTATTTCTTTATGGTTACTCTTATTATTTATTTATTTTAGTTTTTTTTTTTTTGTAAGTAAATATTTAAATTCTATTAATAATAGTAAATAATATAAAAACACTAGTAATAAACTGTATAATAATTAATTATATATGCAAGTTTAATTATTCTTAATTTAATTAATGAAATTCACCAGTAAAACGACATAAAAACAACTTCTAATTCCTCTTAAGAAGAACCTAATTTTAAACTGCACAACAAACCACAATAAAATCACTTAAGTTTTAAAACGGAAATTAAACTTGAAACTGTTTAGTATTTCTTTATGGTTACTCTTATTATTTATTTATTTTAGTTTTTTTTTTTTTTTGTGAGTAAATATAAAAAAAAATTTCGTTGCAAAAATATAAACTCTACTTCATATTCGTACACCAAATATTAACCGAAAAAAAATAAAAAAATAAAAAAAAAAATAAATAAAAGCACAACCCGACTTACTCGAGCTCAAACACTTCTCCCCAAAAAAAACCACGCCATGCACGTCGGTCGTCAATCGCCCACATCAGAAGAGAAAAAAAAAATGCATCAGCATAAAAAGGAATTAGAAAAAAAATTATAAAATATGTACTTGGTAATATCAGAAAAAAATTAAAAGATAAGAACCCAAGTGAAAAATGAGCTTCGTGAAACTCAGAAAAATGAAAATTCTCATGCATTGATATATAGCTGACTTGCTTGATTTCCGTAGAGGAATGCTCGACCTAATTGAGCACAAGTAGTCACATGAGATAGGAATTTATTATCTGTTTTAGGCAGACAGATAATTTGTTGTTTGCAATACCAACAACCATGGGAAAGAATGTGGACAGTACGTATAGTACAGGTAAAATAGGCGATGACTTAAGAAAATTGGAGGTACGCCAATTGACTGGCGTAACAACTTCCATACTGAGAGATCAGATAAATCATTTTTTAATCTTGGTTCTGGAAAACTATTTGCATCCGCTTCAATCTTTTTCCTCAATTCCTTATATTCTTCGTCTTCGAATCCAGATGAAGCTATATCAGCAAGAGAATTAAATTTAGTTATGCTCGATAAATGTTCTTCTGTGGTATCGCAACAAATTCGTGACAACATATCAGGAACGACATTGTCTTTACCTTTTTGGTGCTTAATGGAGAATCTATATCCTTGTAGCTTCAAACTCCAACGCGCAAGTCGACCACTAAGATCTCGCTATACCATAAGCCATTTGAGCTTCCACGAATGGTCTGAATTTTTTTATGCCCAATATCGCTTTAGTCAATTTCTATCACATGTATGCTATGAGCCGTTTATTTTCTTCGGTATCTTTTTGGTATAAAACTACACCCACGCCTTCCGTACTTGCATCACATCAAATGAAGAAAGGTTGATCATAGCAAGGATTAACCAATACTAGAGCTGCGGTAAGGATAGATTTTAAATTATTAAAAGCTTCTTGTGCCTCTTTGGTCCAATTGAATTTTCCTTTTTTCAAGCAATCTGTTATTGGGGCCGTGATTGCTGCAAAATTGAGAATAAACCTGCGGTACCATCCAGCCATACCGAGTAGTCTTCTGGTTTATTTGACATTTTCATATTTTCTATGTACCTTATTTCCCGCATCACAAAAGTTCTCTTTTGAATGTTTCATCAAATCGTCAAGATAGATAAAAACTTTATCATGTAGTTCATGCGGTATTACTTAATGCATCAACCGACACAAAAGGCGCCCTTTAAGTCAAGTCCTGTTATATATTTCGTGTCAGAGAGTCTTCTAAGAAGTCCGTCAATTATGGGGAGAGGATATGCGTCTTTTTCTGTCACCGAGTTAAGTTTTCGTGCGTCTATAAACATGGTCTGGTCTTTCCGTTCAGTTTCCGTATAATCGCCACTGGCGAACTCCAAGTACTTTTTCTACAAAATTGTTGGAAATGTGTGAAATGGCTATTGGTGATTTGACTGATTTTGATGGTCGGATAATACTCTGTTGTTCGGTGGGTTTTGAGGAGTAGAATGGTGAACTTTTGAGTTTTCTCCCGAGTGCGATCCCCTCGGCATCATCACACTCGGTCGAGTGTTTTCCTGAGTGTTATTCCTGCAGTTTTGACAATGCGGCTTCCGAACATTTGCCGATCCACAACCAAAACAGAAGATATCGGTGAACTCGTTTAGGGGCAATCCTGGTACCGGTGACCTATCTATCTACAGTTCCAATATATTAAATTCACGGTTTGGTCGCTGGTAAAATTTCGTTGATCTAGAGGTTTCTGAATTATGGCCTCAACAGAGAATCTGGGTTGATTTTCCAACTCCCTCCTATATTCCAATGGTTCATTTTGTTGTCTGTGTTGATTTATGCCGTAGCGGCTATTTTTCATTTGCATCTCGTTCACTAAGGGTCTACGTCTTAAATTGTTATCACTAAATCGCCTGAGATCGTAGCCTGTCTGGTCCACATTCTATCGGATCGCTGGCATAACGTGCGCAATTCTTCGACCGTTGTCACTGAATTTTGGTATGGGAGTGTCACGTTCCGTAATGCTGGATTCATATTTTCAATCTGTAAATAAGCTGGTTTTCGGTTAATCGAAATTGTAGCCTGGTATATTTAACTTTAGGATTGCCAATACGAAATCCGAGAAAGATTCTCTAGTTCTGCCATCGTTAACTCTAATTTTGCTCACTTTCTAGCCAATAAGAATTGCAATGAAGCTCCCGACTGGGAATTAGCGGATCGGTTAATTACGTTCAAAGTTCTGCGTTGGAGTATTTTATCCTTTAAACCATACAAATCAAGTGGTCCTGATAGGATTTTTCCGGCTGAATTGTAGTATGGTTTCCCTATTATTAAGCACCACTTGCTCTAACTTTTCAAAGCGTGCGTTGCCTTTAGAATTGTTTCTTATGTATAGTGCAAGAGCAACGTTATGTGTTTACCGAAGGCTGGCTAATCAGCTTACACTGATCCCAAAGCATTTCGGCCCATCATTTTGTCCTCAACATTTCTTAAAGCTTTAGGGAGGATTGTCGGCAGGTTTATTAGAGATAATTGTTTATCTAATTTCCCAAGTCCTGTGAAACGGCTCTATATATGAACTTGTCACTAGGATCGAAAGATCCCTCAATAATAAAGAGTTTCTTGTGGGTACTTTCCTGAACATTGCGGGAGCCTTTGATAGTACATCGTTCTCGTCGATTACTAACGCCTGTTCTAATTTCGGTATTGATCTCACCATTGCAAGACGGATTGGTTCTATGCTCAGACCTCGCATTGTTGAGATTGACTTGGATAATGCTTCAATATCGGTCAGAGTTGCCAAATTTTGTCCTCAGAGAGGTATGCTCTCACCCCTGTTATGAGTTTTTGTGATGGACGTTCTATTTGTTAAACTCCAAACTCTTTCTTTTGCACCTCCGGGTATCGTTAAATAATATATTCTGGAGGTTGATTTGTTTTTTTCAGATCCAGTTTTTTTTTTCTTGCAACAGGAACATTACTAATGAGCGAACTAAAGAACATTTTTGCCTAACATATTCACCTAGACCATAATATTTAGCGCATATTAATTTTCTGTTATCTTCATTGATTTTGGAGTTACAGTGATATGGGAAAACAATGCATGTTTTAATTTTCTTTTACGATTACAACTTCAATAAATTTACCGGCTTTTGGTAGAATCAGTTCGTTTGCGTTCCTTTTTATTTATTTGTTTCACCCCTCTGTTAACATACGACTCAATCGTAGATGTTCGACTACATTTTTCTTCCACATGTTTGGAACCGCCTTCCGCTGACGCTTTCTTTCATACAGTCGTGAAAATTGGTTGTTTTGTTGCACGTTACTGATGGACGCATTCTTATCATTTTCTTTTAGTGGCTGTTGACGACATTATTATAATACCACTTTAGAATTCCAACTCACAACATCAATAAAAAAATAAAAATACTGTGAAGCAGTCATTTTCAATTCGATTGGTTGAATCAACTGGACTGTAGAAAGGACAAAGACAGACCAACAGACTGACAGATCGACAAATAGAAAGACATACACCAATTCGAAATTTTTCAGATTTAAGGGACTCCAAAACAGATAAATCTCCAAAAATCTCAAGGGCGAAAGTTTTCATGATTACTAAAAATGGACGAATATATAGTAGATACGATTACACATTTGCGTATACATATTGTTGCGTTTTTGCCTTGTCAATCAAGGTTCGTATCACTGGATTGTGAATAAAACAAAACACTTCAGTTTAACACAAACGAATTTATTTATTTAACACCAAAAATAAATCCAACAGAATTTATTTATTAATAATAATTCACAAAATCACTTTTTGTAATATTTGCACAAATTTTACAAGTAATTTTTACTTTTTATATCTCACTAATTCACTTTTTAATCCTTATACTTTTGCTTACCCAAAACTAACTAGAACTTCTAGAAATTTTAAGACTTTTCCAATAAGAATAGTCTAGAAACAATTATAACAGTTTTATCACGGAAAATACAATTTTAGTACAGTAAAACATTCCGCTATTAATTTAAATTATTCTATTATACCCTAGGTGTCACCGTAACACTACTTTTCACCTAAGCCTGTTCGTCCCGAACAGGACCCAAATCAACTCCTCGGTATAGGGCGAACCTGTCTAAAAAGACCACCTTCGGTTAACCTCCTTGCCCTTTCTTAGTCCTGTAGGGTGCCATCCATGCAGGTTGCAGTTTCGACGCCGAATCCTCCTTCTTTCGTTGCCAGCTGTGAAGCCGTTCCGATTGCCACTCCTGGAATCCCTGGCTACCTGCCCGTATGTTACATTGAGCCTGCAACCAATCGCTCGACAATCGCACTCCTCTTCCCACAACCCGGCACTTCCTATTCACCATCCGCTTAACCTGGTATTTTTTGACTCTACAATTGTCTCTCACTTCGGTAGCAGCTCTTCGCGATGGATGACTGTAACTCGCCCCACCTTAGCAACCATACCGCTCAATCTAAGTGACAGCTCGGTGTTGTCGCTACTCAATACACTCCTTACCGCCCCCCCCCCCCCACCCCGACCAAAATCCAACACGAAACCATTCACCCTCATGAAATCCATCCCCAAAATGACCTCGTCCACAATATCTACGACATGACTTTTTTCCCTTTGATCACTGCACTATCTTTATTGCTATTTTTAATTTCAACCCATATCAGCCAGCTACACAGCTCCTCCGATTAAGTCTTCCCGTACAATCGTATGAGTTACTCCGGTATCCAGCGTAATGATACACTTCCTCCCATCAACATCGTGTGCTACACTTGTAACAGGGACGTATGTTATATGGTAACCCGATGATGAACCCAGCTTCTGTTCCTTCATACTGACTAATAATATTTCCACCTTTCCGACTGCTGTCATTCGTTCATCCGATACCTGCTCTCCTCTAGGTTCTCTTTCTATAAAAGTTGCCGATCGTTGCCTTCCTCTCTTACTTTCCGACAATCTCGTGAGATGTGGTCAATCTTGTTACATACCCAACATCTTAGCTCGCTGCCTCTAGATCTTTGTACCGACCATTCGACGCTCGCCTGGTAAAAAATTGGCGATCTTCTCCTTCCTTGTATTACTTTCCGACAGTCCCTTGAGATCTGACCCAACTTGTCACATTCTCAGCACCTAAGCCTGCCGCTTCCAAAGTCCGCTCGATATACCCGTAGGTGTCTAAATTCATTTGGCGCCTAAATAATGACGGTATAGGGATTGTTTGCACGGCCTCGACCGTTAACGCAAAAGCAACCGTTTCCATGATGTACTAGTCGCTCGATGGCTGATGAAAATTCCTGTCTTTTGGTAGCTGCTCTTCAATTCCATGCGATATATTTCCCGCTTATAGTCACTGCCGTGCTTTCGATCCAGCGCCTTCATAATTTCAAGATAACTGTTGCGCTCTTGTTCCTCATGGTTGCCGTTTCAAATTGAAATTTTAAAATGCCGAAAGATGTTGTCCTGTCGAATGTTGGTTACTTTAACTTGATCGATTGAACAATCTGAACCATTTACGTTGTTGTTCCACTTGCGTTGACATCAGTTAATTCTTTCTCGAGATGTTGAAACTCCGTTTGAAATTTTATGTTGGACTTCTGTTTTGACAAGTTGAACTTCCGTTTGCAGTTTCTCTATTTCGCGGTGTCCGTTTGTAGATAATTCGAGAAACTTCTCGTCCAATCTCTTTTGACCATCTGCAATTTGGTCTTTAATTTCCTCTCCTTGTTTCTCCATCTGGTGTTTCATTTTTTGGTTTGACTGGTTTATTGTCTCCAACTGTCGCTCGCTTTGTTGTTTCATTTCAAGGTTTGATTGTTTAATTTCCTCTCTTTGTCCTATCATTCGGTTAGACTGCTCTCCTTGTTGCGCCATCAACTGCTTCATAGTAGCCATTAACTGCGACAAATCGAAACTTCCAGACGGTAATTGAGTTATTTCGACCAATATTTTTGTTTCATCTTTCGTCTTCTCTACTATCTTCCACTGCTGTCACTAATTATTGTGTTTTTGCCTTGTCATTAAGCTTCGTATCATTGGATTGTGAATAAAACAAAACACTTCAGTTTAACACAAACGAATTTATTTATTTAATACCAAAAATAAATTCAACACAATTTATTATGAATAATTCACAAAATCACGTTTTATAATATTTGCACAAATTTTACTGATTACTTTTTATGTCTCACTAATTCACCTTTTAAATCAATTTTAATTCACTTTTTAATCCTTATACTTTCGCTTACCAAAAACTAACGAATCAATTTGATTTCGTTCACCTTTTTATATACACAAACCAAACTTCTAGAAATTTTAAGACTTTTCCAGTAAGAATAGTCTAGAAACATTTAGAACAGTTTTATCATGGTAAATTCCATTTTAGTACAGTAAAACATTCCGCTATTAATTTAACTTATTCTATTATACCCTAGGTGTCGCCATAACAATATTTTCAAATTCGTTTTGAAAAAAATTCCACGCAAAATACCGTTATTTTTCCAGATACAAACTACAGTGAAACCTCATTCAAACGTACACTTACATAAGCAGATACCGCACCTCAATGAAGCTACTGTTATTTTTATTACGTTTTTCCAGCTATTTATGAATAAAATTAATTTGGACAGAAAAACAAGTTGGACAGGGCTTGTTGGAAGCTATTTATAGTTTTACCCCATGAATTAAATTTACATGTGAAATTGAAAATCAAGGTTAACGGTACATACTTTTTCCCAAAATTAGTATTATGACTATTTTGTATCATAGACGCGTAAATACGTTTTATGGCGAAACATTACTAGCATAATATTGTTTATTAAACGCCGACTCGCACTTTCATAAATAAACATTAATTTTCTTCTAAACCTATTTTTACTTACAGCATAAAGTTATTTTTTAATTCCTGTAAAATTTTAAACGATTCATTTGCAACTATACCACCAATAACCGGAGAATTTATTATGCGCAGAAGTGGTAAGTACACTTACCATGTAGTGTTAAGATATTTCAACACATATGTGCTGGTATAATTGGAACCAAATGTACTTTTAACATCTGGGAAAACCAAATCAACACCAATCCAGTGAAAGAATCGCTTACAGCATGTATGCGTAACATGAACTAGTTACTAATGAACACATGTCCGTACTTAAATCGGTTTGGCCCAATTTTGTACTTACAACATTTGCGCGGTTGACCATCGAAATATTCTTATACAATATTATGGGTGATAAGAGACTTGTGAAAATCAGGGTAGGATTTAAGAAATAAAAAAAAATAAAAAATCACGGATATTTACCCAAAAACGAATATTGATATCTTCATTCATTCAGCAGTCGTCATTAAATCACTCACTCACTCCTTTAGACTTTATACATAAATTCGTTTCGATGTGCATCGTTACGGGATAACAAGTTTAATTACAACAATTGTACGACATAACAATGGGCTAAAACAAATATAGTACACAGGACGACTAAAGCAAAAATATAGACGTCACTACAATACCATTCGACAAACTCTTGATCCTAAGTATGCGAATAATAACTCAATCATATTACAAAAAAAAAAAAAAAAAAAAAAAATATCAAGGGTTTTCTTTATTTTATAATATTTGACAAAACTAAATAAATTAGCAATGGTACTTAAGATTGATTTATGAATTAATGTTGTCAACATTAAAACATAAAAATGTGTATCCATAAATAATATTTGGTATGTATTCGTATGTACATATATAGGCAGTGTAGTATACAGATAGTCCCTTTTTCCATTGTATAGTGTTATGTGTTGCTTACCATTCTGTAAATTTAACACACAAAAACAAATGTTTCGGATGAAAAACAAATTTTTTTTTTTTTTTTAAATTGACACAAAAGATGAAAAGAATGGAAACTGTATTAGCGTAAAATAGTGTGAAGAAGGGTCGATGACATTAATGGGGAGAGAAGTTGGTTTTAATTCTTTTGTTTATGACCCGATTTATTTAAATTATGGGACTGACAAAAAATCGGAATGGGGTTTCAAATCAAAAAATTGCTTCGATCTATTCCAAACAAAAATTAATATTCGATAATAAAAATGTGTAAACTAAAATATTTACCTAAATGCGAAACCAAGATCAGTAACTTATAGTGTAATGTTACAATACTATATATCTAAAAGGTATTGTAATATATTTATACACAAATATTTAATCTCTAACGGTTGAACGTTTTTCTTTTAATATTCGCCTATAGGACGACAGGAAACTTACATAAATAATATGTACTTTTAAACTATAGCGTAACGACTACAATTATTGGCACTCTTAAGGAATTTTCATGGGGAACTCATCGTAGTTTAATTTTGAAAATTTTGAGCATAGTATTTTGATTGCTTTCTTATAGATTAATTAGTTGTCTTTAAACTGAAAATACTAAGTTTTGAAATAAAATATGAAAAACTTAATAAATTTAGAAAAATCCACAAGTCTTCCAAAATCGATAGTTATTGGCACACTTCTATAATAATTGGCACCCTGAATAAGTACAATTATTGGCATACTTTTTCATAATGAAACAAGAATTTCTTAAAGTATAAATTTCAGTCAAAAAAATTATTTATTTCAAACAAAAACAGCTATATAAACTGATATAGCTAGCTAGCTAGTACATAAAATAAATAGTTCTACTATTATTAGATTAATATATTTTATTTTCTAAATTTTAATATCACATTTAGTTTTTATTATTTCAATTGTCAGCTTTGCATCCGTTGCATACAAACATTGGAAGGTATGCCAACTTTAATTTTATAATACACTTAAAGTGGAATTCTCTAGTACATTTACTGCACTTTATTCCAAAATTCTCGGATTTGGAACTTTTGGATAGCGCATATGTGCAATTGTAACACATATTTCCACTTGCAGGATAATTATCACCAATATTATAAATGGTCTCGCTGGGAAATATATTCCGAACGTGATGGTCGATTGGTGGTTTGGTAATTAAATTGTTCGAAACATCTTCGAGGATGAGCGTCACTGCTTGTATTGCCTTACTAGCTGAATTCGTCCCAATATCTTCTTCATTTAGTGATAAATTAGTGCTAACTTGTATGACTGGTTCATTAGGTATAATATTTTCATATTGATTAATATTTATTAGTGCGGTAGAATTGTTGTTATGTTTAACTGCAGAACATAAATTGTCGATTGGTACTAAAGAATTCTGTGCTGTTGGCTGGACAGTGCTTCTCTGACCGTTTATCTTGGGTCGAATTGTTAAATTTGTCTTCTTTGGTCGTTTAGCTTTATTATTAATATTATTCATTTTTACAGTATTTTTTAACTCTTTATTTATATTTCTTTGAATTTTCCGATTTTCCTTATCCAATTCCAATTTTTTCTTATTTTCCTTTCTTAATTGTTCCTGTTGCAGCCATAATGGTGAGGTGATGACAAAAGGTTTCTTTGTTTTTATTTGCTTACATCCCTTTCTTAAAGGTGTCTCTGGCCAATTAAGGTACTCATCAATGGTCACGGTAGTCACGGTTGTATCATGACCGCTACGATCTTGATTTGGCGCTTTTGTACTCGTATTATTAGGTTTATCAAGAACTGGAACAACATCTAAAATACTTAAAACTTCTTCTGAATTCATTATACTCGTAGGATTATTGATTATTAAAAAATCATTTATTGAATTAATGTCAAAATCATTTGACTCATGTTGTAAAGCACAATAGTCTGCATCTGTTTGCGTGGTTTGATCACAAAATTGTTGGTTGGGTTTAATTGTATTTTTTAGTTTATAATATAAATCATATAAACATTGGAAGTCCTCGCTGAGGTCACTAGCTTTAATTTGACCGCTTTCGATTTTCCCAAAAAGCTCTAACTTTTTGTCACCAACTGTTGAACAAAGCATTTCTAAAGCGTTATTTTGAATAGCAACAGTATTATTATCACTGTTTGTTTTTGATGATCTTCCTAAACATTTACTCAAATTAATTTCCAGTTTGTTGAAAGGAAATATACCGCACGCTCTAAACCCGTTCTTAATGGTTTCTGCAGAAATAGTATTTGCCACTACATCATGGAGAAGGGGGGCAAATTTATCCTTAGTCAATGAATCCATTGGGTTGTTTCTCCGCCATTCCAACACCTTGTTGTTCCAACTAGCTTTTATTGGTTTAAATGCAGCGACATCGGCCGGTTGAAGGATCCTGGTAGCATTCGGGTACAATGCTATTAAAATAATTTTAAGTTTAACGCAGAGCTCGCTAACAGCTAAAGTTAAATGAGTAGCATGTCCGTCTACAAACAAAATAATTGGAAATTTTGTACCAAGCTGTACAAGATATGGGTGGAGTACTTTTGAGATATACTCGTAAAATATCTCTTTCGTCATCCATCCATTGTCGCTTACACCCATTCCCCATCCTTTTGGGCAAAGACTTGCGAATCTCCTCGGGAACCCGTTTGTAGGGGTAGATCACCATAGGTGAAGTTACAACTCCTGATGCCGAAAATGTAAACATTACGGTCAGATTTAACTTTGCCAATCCCTTGTCTACTTCATATACATTTTTGGACCCTTTCGCAGCAAGTACATTTTTAGTCTTTGGGCATAAAAGAAAATTGGTTTCGTCACCATTAAAAATTCTATTTGGATCATTCATTATTTCCCTATAATTGTTATCGATTAAATATCGTTCAATGCCATCAAACCACGAGAAAATATCGGACACTGCAACTGTGGAACTTGCCGACGAAACTGGGTCCGTTGCTCTGAATGATAATGTTGTGTGACGTTTTAAAAATGCTTGAAACCAGCCTTTACCAGGAATTTTTTCTGGTCCAAAGGGATGAGGTCTATTGGTGTCATTTAAGAACTGCTGGACTGCGTAAAGGACATCTTCCTTTCGTTTAGGAAATCCTTTTTTTTGTGATATTTTTATCCAATCTACAATACGATTTTCTTCTTCAGTGGTTAATACTGTTGCTGGGCCCGGACGAACTTTAGAAAAATTTGAACCTAATCTAAACTGGATTGTAGATCTCGGTATATTGTATAATTTCGCTGCCGCCTTTTTGTTAATTTTACCATTTCTTACATCTCTCAAAGCATTTTGGATTTGATTTTCATCGTAAGAATCTCTTTTCTTTGGCATTTTAAATTCTAAAATAATAAGATACAACTATTGACACTTTTAAAATGTATAATAATTGGCATGTGACAATAATTGTAGTTTCATATAACCCAACTATTGGCACCCTAGTGCCAATAATTAAAACCGATGTTGTTTAGAACTAATTATTGGCACTCTAATTATTTATTATTACGTTAAGTAAAATCATTATATTTAATTAAATTCACTTATTATGGTATGTTTATTTAACGTATTTAAGTATAAAGTTATAAAAATAATATTATATCGATATAAAAAAACCACTTACATTTCCAGCTTTCTAGTCAAACTAAACACTTTTTGGTAGAAAATTTGAGAGTTGCGATGAGAGATGTTTACTCATTGAGGTTTTAAATGCAACTGTTTCGTAAAATCTAATTTGTTTCTGTACAATACAAAGAAAATAAACAATTTACAATACCACATTCTTAAAATAGAATTTAAACAAATGAATTTGAGAGAAATTACTGTAGTTTGCGATGGTGCCAATAACTATATCAAAATAATGGGGTGCCAATAGTTGTAATCACTACGCTATTATTTTAGATGAAAATTTAAGGTATTTAATTAATTTATAATTTTTGACAGTAGAATATTTTTCAAAGCTAAGTGACCGAAATCCATGATAAATAATTTTTCTGCCCAAACCAAACATCAACATGATTTTTTTCGTTTATACAAATCCGACATGATTTTTCTTGTAAATTTAATTACCGTTATTCGAATAGATATATAAAGGAATGCTACGAACCATATTTTGATATTCTTTTGTAATCCTTTAACCCGTGAAGAACTTAAAACAAAAAAAAAAAATTAAATCGGTTAGTGCTAAAATGGATCTCGCCGCGAGAAGATATTGGTAGGTTTGCTAAAAACCATTATTATTACAATTTCTTATTATTTTATATTTAAAATACATTAAAGGTTCGATTGAATTCTAAAAAAATATAATATGTCCATTTCAGAATCCATTTTGTAGAGGTGTTGCGCAAATGCATCAATAGTCACTATGTGATATTTCATTTTCTTTTTAGCAAAACTCCGCTTACTGTTGCTGGAGTAGAGATTGAGTTTGAACGATCGGCTACGGAAGATGAAATAATAAATGAGACAACTGAGCCAGTTCCACAATCGAGCCACACAAGAGTTCAGCCAAACTGGGAACAGGGGAATGAAGAAAATTTGCCCATTATCTGCGAAAATGTTTAAATCTAATTTATGGGAAGGATCCAATATTTATACATTGAGCAAAATATCAATACACCCAATACAATAATCTTATACGGCTACAACGTCTTACCACGCCGACGGATGTATTAGGAAAACGATGAATATGTTGGCAACACACTTTTTTCAAAATGGATATGGCGAAAAACATTCGAAGATATTTTCACAAATATTCATTTTTGTTATATTGATCAAATCCTTTCAACAAATGATCGATTTGCTAAAATTCGACTATTCATCGACGATTTAAATGATAGTTTCCTCAAATATTCGCTGGTTTAAATGGATGTATCAATAGACGAATCAATGATTCCCTATTATGGACGACATCCTTGTAAACAATTCATAAGGAATAAACCGATTTGTATTGGATATAAAGCTTGTGTACCAACCAGTCGTTTAAGATACTTCTATCAGTTTGAGAGTCAGTAGTATTGGGGTTTGCTATAAATCATGTTTTCGTTCTATTTCAAACATTTTTTCATCGGGCCGAACCTAATTAGTGCTCCAGACAACATAAATTCTGCGAGAACTGGCACAGTGCGTTAGAAAATAGGTTAAAAAATTTACTTATGAAGCACAAAAAGCTGTTGAATAAGAATCCCAGAGGATTGTATGACAACTACGTTGACACTGGCAATGAAATAATTTTGACAATGTGGAAGGATAACCAAGTAGTACCGCCATTGTCAAACCATTTTGGATCACATCCGGTAGGCGTAGCTCGTCGGTGTGTGCATGCTATGGGCAAAAGTGGATATATCACGACCGAACGTTGTGAAAATGTACTACCTGAGTGGTGTAAATTTAATGGATAGGTATAGATCCAACTGCTGAATATGTATACGCGTCAAAAAATTGTATTTGCCCGTAGGGCTTTGGATGCTAGATGTAGCAATAACAAACGCTTGGTCTCTAGCTAAATCATACAACATCAGCCTAGATCAGCTAAAGTTTCGACGTAGCTAGCTACTGTAGAAGAGCAGTACTCGCTATAGAAAATTGACTTTAGATAATAAAACACCAAAATCTCCAAATTTTTAGCCAAGGGCGTAGGGGAAGGAGGGTAAGATGACGAATCGGATAAGATGACGAATTGTTAATTTCATGAAGTTTCCCACAGGTACCACTATTTGCTGGTTTGCCCGAGAACAGACAAATTGGTTGTGAAACAAAAGGATAAGAAAAAAAAAAAAACTTTTAAATCGGGTAAGTGCTATTGTTTTAATTTAGTTTCTTTCTTAAATTGTGTTTTATTCTAATGTGTAAATTAATAACTAAACTAGGAAGATATTTTTATTAAATATATTTTCAAGCTTAAACATTAAAAAACGTCGGGTCGGCTAAGTTGAGAATTTACTAAACGGACAAGATGACGAACTCGTCATCTTACCCGATCTGCTCATAAATTATTTTGATAGTTTTGTAAATTGTATTTGTAGTGTGACATGGGTAAAATATATGAAAGGAAAACAAATAGGCAGGGTTGGTCTCGTGAATCGATGACCGCTGCTATGAAACAAGTGAAAGAAGGTGCTGTATTTTATATATTCGATGTCTAATATGTTCAAAGTGTTCTCTTTTTTAGGTATTTTGTCATTGGGTTTGTAAGTTTTGAATATTCAAAGTGGCGCTTATCTGTTGAGAATGCCATCTTATACTGATTTCCTAAGATTGTGTAAAAGTTTTAACTTATCATTTACTGTCTTTTCATTGAGTTTTCTATAATCTATCACTACCCTATTTTTTTCCGTACCACCCAAATGGACGAAGAGTAGGGATTATTCGAATGTCTAATTATGCCGCTGTCCAGCATCTCCTGAATTTGCTCCTCCACATCTTTCTTGAAAACATGTGAATATACGTCTTTGTATAGTCTGGATTTTCATCTTTCGTGACGATGCGGTGTTCTATTATTGTTGTTGACGACAGTTTTTCGTTCTGTCTGCTACCTACCTAGTTTCACACGTTGCTAAGACAATAACAATTGTTTGACAAGTTTGTGTCTATCTAATAGTTCCACACGTCTGTCAATAATTAAAAAAAATAAAAATCGTAAAGTTTTAAAGAGATTGATATATCAGCAACACGACAGCAAAAATCTGTACACTTCAGAGCGACCAGCATTTGTAGAGGCTCGGTATATGAAATGACTTCCCTATATGGTTCTTCAAATTTTTTTTAATTAATACCAGTCTCGTGCAATTCGTTATAGTTTAATGAATTCATCTTCGTCAACAAAATAGGGCAACAGGTATGCCAAAACGTGTAAATACTTCTGGCAATTTTGATACGGTAAACTCCACAGTGATATCCCTTGTTCTAAAAACCTCAACTTATTTGCAAAAGTTACGTTGTTTTCTGCTTTCCTATGTAGTATAAAAAGTCAATACTTACTACAAATAAAGAAACTATAATTTAGATCAGTGGTGGCCAAGCCAAATTAGTATTTTTGATAAACTTTGATAATAAATAGAGCAATAAGACTCCGATTAGAAAAAAAGTCAACTGGACAACGCGGGATTTATTTATGTATCCAGAGGGGCACAGAATATGTATGTCACTTGGAAATGGATGTGAGGACGACCGCAATTGTTGCCCACGGGCCGCATTTCTCAAGATGGAATTAAAATTGCTGCGGTTTTCATACTCATTCTACAGTGATAAATGCCCAAGAGCTGAAGAGAACCCGCATGAACCTTCAAGTGAGGTGACAGGCTACCTCACAGTAGGATCTGGAGTCTCGCTGGGAAAATTTTCACGCCCAGCAAGGTGAGATGGGCTATTGGTTCTTTCAAACCTTTCAAATCCGCTGGAGGGGATGGTATCTTTCTAGCTTTACTTCAAAAAGGGATTAAGGATATACTCCCCAACTTGATCCAAATGTTTCGGGCAAGTTATGTTTTTAACTATATTCCAAAGCTATGGAGAAAAGTAAATGTAGTCTTTATACCAAAGGAAGGAGGTCGTTTGGACACCCAGCCTAAGGCTTATCGGCTAATTAGCCTCACATCGTTTCTATTGAAGGCGATGGAAAAAATCCTGGATCATCAAATAAGAAGTAAGATCCTTGTAAATAATTCACTGCATCGAGATCAGTTTGCTTATCAAATTGGTAAATCCACTGTGATGGCTCTTAGCGGTCTAGTCACGAGGATTGAAAGAGCAGTGGCATATAAGGAAATTGTCTTTTGTGTCTTTGTGGACATTGAGGGGGCTTTTGATAATACCCCCTATGGATCGATAGAGAGGGCATCAATGGAGAAGAGGGTTCCGCTTTCTGCAATTAGGTGGTTACTGACTCGCTTATAGCTACCTCGTTAAACCGGTACTATTATTCTTTTTTCCAAAGAGGTTAAATATCTAGGTGTCATCTTAGATCAAAAACTGAACTGGAAACAATATTTACTGAAAATTAAAAATATAGCCAGGAAGGCTTTTTGAGCCTGTCAGACACTCCGAAAATGATCTATTGGTCATTTCGAACAATCATTATGCCTATGGTCATCTACACATCGGTAGTATGATGACCTAAAACTGAACAGAGGACATCGCAAACTTTATTGAATAGGGTACATCATATAGTCTGCATCGGTGTTACGGGCTCAATGAAAACATGTCCAACTGCAGCAATGGAGGCACTCCTAGGACTAACTCCGTTGCATCTGCATGTTAAAAAAGATGCTGCTATTATGTACCTTAAGATGCCGATGGAGGAAAATATTAAACCAAGCAAATCATCTGGAATGGTCATCTGGAAATCCTTAAGGAATTTCAGACAGATCCAACCATAGTAATGCCTTCCGACTATATGCCAATGAAACTAGACTTCCACAAACAAATTGGTGTTAGGTTACCTAACCGGGATATTTGAAGAACAGGATGACCATCTTTTGAGCGAGTTTCAATGGTATGGTTTACAGATGGATCAAAAACTGAAGAAGGGGTGGGGGTAGAAATACACTGGAGTGGGACTGCCCTCTCAAGGTCCTTGGGTAACAACGCTACCGTCTTTCAAGCAGAAGTCCAAACTATACAACTTTGCGCTAGGATAGGCATAACAAGAGGCCAAAACGGTGTATGTTGTGTCAGACAGCCGATCATTATACCACTGAGTCAAGACTGGTATGGGATTATCTGAAGGTGGTTAAGCAACTGGTCCTGCAGCACCTTAGTCGAGTGGTAAAATGCTAGGAGGATGTGAAAAAGTCCTCCTACTAGCGCAAAATTCCAGGTTTGCGACAAGCGAAGAAATTTATATCACCTTCGTCAGTTGAGGTGAAGGAGTGTCTTGAACTTAGGAAACCTGAAATGAGGCTGCTTACTGGCTTCCTCACAGGTCATATCCTCTTATGGGCATAAGTACGACCGATAGATGCTGCTTCTGTGACCTGGAAGCGGAATCAGCTGAACATGTTCTGTGCCATTGCCCACCCATTTTCCGCAAAAGGCTGCTACATCTAGAAGGGAGAATAATGAACCCAGATATTATGCATCATATACCTGGCGGTTTCGTTTTCAAGAACATACATAACTACGACGCAAATCGAGGATAACCACTATCATAAATTTAAATTATTTTACACGAGTAAGAAACATAACAAATCCACTTAAATCTGTTTACAGTATATTATGGTTCAAAAATGCATATTTGTAAATCGGCACTCATTTATCTCAAAATATTTACCAAAATTTTGGGTGATAAACTTAACAATACCTTATACCCAGACAATAGAAAAAAAAAATTAAATTAATTTAATTTGTACACCGATTTTATACAAAACACTATTTTTTTTGTAATAACTATATACTAAAACTTATATATTTATACGTTTTCTACATCTCTTTGTGCATTTCATAAGGAATACACACAAAAGGTGATAATAATACATCTGTTTGAGTTATTTAGAAAATTTTTGGGAACTTAAATGTCCCTTTTAAAATCAGAAAAAAAATGTTACTGTTGTTGGCTTCTACATTTCATGTAATGCATTGTGATTTTTTAAACGGAATACAATGGGATGAATTGAATACGATAATATATCGAAGTGACTAAAGTGATGATTTTTGTGTTGTTTATTGATACTTCACAAAACGATGATGATTATGACGATGATGGCATCTGCCACATTGGGAAATACTAATTATGTACAATTGGTTTAACCTTCAATTGACATCAAATATTTTTAGCATAACTTTTTTTGTATTTGATATATTTGTATATATTTTGATGCGGATGCAACCATACTTGCATTTTAAATCCCTAATTGCTTCTTTTGCCCAGAGGAAATACTAAAATTGTGAAATTTTACCTTATAGGACTATTTTGTAAATAACTTTTCATTTGGAAGACAAAACGGTACTAATCGCCATATAGGATTGCACGAGGTGCATGTTTAACATTAATAGAATATAAACCCTTTGTTTAATTAGATGGGATGTTAAGGAAGGGCCGGGATGTAAATCTATTTGGTGGAAGAAGTTTATTATCAATCTGCTTAATGGACTGGAATTTGGCATAATGGTTGGGTGCCTTTTTTCGAATTGATTGTCCATATTGTGAAGACGTCCTCCAACCCTTAATATTCCATTTTCATCTAGGAAAGGAGTAAGTTACAATAAATTACTTCCCTTGTGTAACCTTTCATATTTTGACAATTTATTAATTTCTATTTCGTATATGCACTGAGTTGGGCCCAATTTATTAATTTATTTTCGGCTTCAACTTAATTGCAATACGTAGCTTAAATCTGCCAATATATCATCAGTTTTGTTTGTTTGCAGGCTGCATACTTTAAGTGGTCGTTGTTTATGGGCCAGTTGCTAGAAATCTGGATTAGCCAAGTCGAACCATAACACCATTGTTTTAGATCAATTAGTTGTCCAGCGGCCACTCCTCTTCGAATAAGATATGATTCGATTGACCTCTAGGTAATACTTTTAGAATTGCAGATGTCCTGTTCGTCACAAATGTTTTCCAAGTTGCTGGATAGTCCGAGAGCCATTTGAGAACAATGGTGGAATCTGCCCAGGCATAAATTCTAGCTGGCGGTATATTCATCTTCGTGTTGTTCCATAACTTTGCCAACAAATGAGCCCCATTTTAAAATTGCTTCCAGTTGCTTTAATTCCAATTTAATTTTATTGTAGAATGCTGAGAGTTCTTGAGGTAGATCTTCATCCCAATCTACCTTTAACATCCACAATTTTTGCATCAAAAGCTTAAATTGTATGATAGAAGGCGATACCACTCCAAGGGGATCAAAAATTCGTTAAGTTTCTGCCAAAATTCGCCGTTTTATTATTGTGGTATCTGTGTCTAATTTCACACTAAATTAGACACTATTTCACACGTATCTACACCACTGATTAAATCATCAACATAAAAATCATTGAAGATTGTTGGGCGAATACTGGATTCGATGTGATCTACTGCTGTTTGTTGCAGAGTACGTATCGCTGAAAATGGGGAACACGCTAAGCCGAAAACGACTATGGTAAGTCGAAAATGAATCAATTTGTCACTAGGAGTTTTACACCATAGTATCCGTTGAAAATCTGTGTCCATTTTATCAACTAATATTTGTCGATACATCTTGATACCACCCATCCTTATAGAATCCATTTGGGTGAGCTACTCGGCCATCTTCCAAAACGCTGAAGAACTTATCGGCACCGATAAGTATGTCGATCCCACTTGGATGAGGGTACATGCATACTTCTTAATTGCCTTGCTAGTTGCGGCAGTAATTTTGGGAATAATTAGACCCTTGAAATGCGGAAATGGCTATAACACCCTGTAAAAAAGCCCTACCCAGCATTTTGAAATTTTGGCAAGGATAAATCACTATGACAAAGCTGCCCCAATGCTAAAAAATTACAAAAAAAAATTTAGAAACATGGAATTTTGATGTACATTCATTTTCCCATTATTTGCGTTAAAAACCGGAAGTACGTCACAACAATGTGGAAACTAACGATAATTAGCACAATTGGGCTAATGTACACCATAATTACTCATGAAATAGTTATACGTTGCTATTACATCCCGTAAACGCGTATTCGCGTTTGATTATTATAAATTGTATACAGCACTAGTTTTGTGACACCCCTAGTCATAAAAGTCGACGTAGCTACGACTGTAATCACAACTTTTGCCTTTTTCGAGGCAATCTAAGCATATGCATCCAAGCTTTTGAAACAAAAGACGCTTGCGATCCGGAATCCAATAGAACTCTGCATCTAAACAAGGAACCATCATTTCGTTTCGAATTCACTGTTGCTGTCGGGAGAAGTGATTGTTATTTAGCAGCGATTGTTGTATTTGACTGAATTTCCGTAGTTAAACTCATTGTCGAAGCGCTTGGTGTTTGTTTTGGTGTATCAGATGATGAACTACTACTATTGGCAATATCTGTTGATGATACGGTACTCGTTCCATATGCAGCAAGGAATGGTGTTTTCGGTTGCAAACAACGGTATTTTGATCTGCAGACTCCTGCCTGGTGAGTCGCCGACAAGCAATTAAAACAGAGGCTTTTGTTCGCCGTGAATTCGTGACACTGAGTATGGTTTCTTCATCGAATTTCTGAACCACATTTTTTACTTCATTCATTCGTTTGAAGGTGCGAATTTACGAATTTAGTGAACTTAAACTTAGAAGCTAATTGCATGGAAACAGCACAAAATAAAAGGAAATTCTAGTTTTTCTAAGTCTATTTTTAGAAATACAGAACTTAAATAGAATAGTAAGTATTCTAAATCGAGTAGTATTTAGTGAAATTCAAGCAAATGTTCCGGCAAAGCTTAAGCATTATACACGAGATCTCAGCATATGTGCTTAACGAAATCGAAAATTTTAAAATGATATTGGGCATTAATTTTTCATGTTTATCATGAATTTTTCATGTTTATCATGGTCGTATTCCATGTTTGCGGTCGTATGTCAACTCCCGTCCACAAAACCTGTTTCACCGTTCCGGTCGTATGACTACTCTCAACCATAATAGCAAAGAACCATTCTGGACATCGATTTGGGTCGCAAATGAATTCATTATATAGTATTTTAGTGTAATTACTAATTAGTCATTTTCGCTTCTTAAATTATTTAAAAAAAACTTAATAATTTTGGTTTTTCTTTCATATTCTTCAATTTTTTGTACAATTACTGTTCGTTGAACGAAAATTTATTCCGACCAGCATGACCTACGTATAAACTTAATACAACCGCAAAGGGTTAATAAATCAGTGTGGTATGTATATATATGTATGTATTGGTGATAATAAATTGGTGGGATTGGTGATAATAAAGCTGAACACTATACAGATACTGTGTGAGCTAGATGACGGGAAATTGGAGATGATTATTTTTACAAAACGTGGTTTGGTATGTGGAATGGTTTAACTCTAAGCCGGATCATTTAAAATATAGATAATACTTATGGATTTGGAAAATAGTTGGAAAAAAGTTTCCCCAACTACTTCCGCTTTCATCTGAAAGTAAACAGAAAAAACCTTAAGTGGGAAACTTTGTTCCACCTACTACTGGAAAATATCGGAAAATACGAAGAATTGGCATACAGTCAGGACTGGTCCATTTGAACCGCGCGCGTGAAACGAATCGGTAATTTTTTTTTCTATGTTGGTACAACCTTCATTGACATTCAGTGATGTTTGAGCAGAATACGTCCATTAGTGTGAGTTTGGCACCCATTTGTTTACGACGCGAAATGTTTGTCTGGCGATTTTTACTATGGATAAAAAAATTGAACAACGAGTTTGAACGATAAAGAAAAAATCACAGGGAGCCAAATCTGGTTAGTACGGTGGCTAAGCGAAGACTTTTGTTTCGTGTTTGGCCAAAAATTCAGTCACAATCAGGCTGGAATGTGACAATGCATTATCGTGATGAAAAATCCATAATATATCCCCATTGCCCGTTTAACCCTCTGGAACGAATTCATGGTGAACCATATGCACCACGGTAGTCGAAAAAACGACGAGCATTACCTTGATTTTTGACCGACTTCGGCGTGGTTTTTTTCGGTTTTGGGTCATATTTGGTGCACCATTGGCTAGGTTGTTGAGCAGTTTCGACGTCACATATTCATAAACCCACGTCCCATCACCAGTAATAATAATAGCCGTAAGTACATTGGAAATACAAAATTTCAAGCAAACTCGTTGTTAAATTTTTTTTTCCGTAGTAAAAATCGCCCGACAAAGTTTTGGAGTCGTAAACAAATGGCTGCCAAACTCACACTAATAGAAGTATTCTGCTCAAGCGTCACACGAATGTCAAAGAAGGTTGTACCAACTAAGAAAAAAAAATTTTACCGATTCGGTTAATGCGCGCGGTTTAAATCGACCAGTCCATTTTGATGTGATTTGTCAATAGCTATCGCGGAAAAATATCAATTCAAGTTTCCCGTGGAAAATATAGAAAAATTTCATTTTCCAAAAATCATTAGAAAATTTGTATAAAATCAGCCTCATAGAGTGTTATATCTGAAGATGGATTGCATAGATGTGACAAAATGATGTCAAAAAATTGGCAAATTTGTGTAAAATCAGCCTTTCTGTGTGCCCACATCACTTGAATGCAATCCACCTCTAGATATAACACTCTAGGCTGATTTTATACAAATTTTCGAAGGATTTTTTGGAAATAAAATTTTCCCAGATTTCCCAAGGCAAACCTCAACTGAAATTATTTCCAGTGACAGCTTTTGAGAAGTCACACCAATGCAATCCATCTCCAGATATAACACTCTATATAGTTTGATCTTATACAAATTTTCTAATGATTTTTGAAAAATCGAATTTTCCCAGATTTCCCACGGGAAACTTCAACTGAAATTTGTTTTATCGATATAGCTATTAAGAAATTACCTCAATGCAATCCTTCTTCAGACAAAACACTCTAGAAGCTGATTTTACATAAATTTTCTAATGATTTTTGGAAAATCGAATGATCCCAAATTTCCCACAATAAACCTTAACTGAATTTTTTTATAGCGATAGCTATTGAGAAATCAAACTTAACACTCCTAAGGTTGATTTTATACAAATTATCTAAATTATCTAAAAATGCAAAAACTATTGACAAGTCACATCAACGCGCAATCCATCTCCGCAGGCATACCACTCTAAATGCTATATTTAAACAAATTTTCTAATGATTTTTGGAAAGTCGAATTTTCCCAGATTTCCCACTTGAAACTTCAACTGAAATTATTGCCGACGATATCTTTTGACAAGTCACATCACTGCAATTTATCTCCATTAGAGGCTTATTTTTTGCATTAATTTTTTACTTTCGGCTGGCATCTTTCGGCCATCTTTAACAGTATTATAGCGGAACAAAAAGCAACATTTAGTAGAGCGCTACCGAAAGCGTTTACTCAAAACACCAACACTACCAGAATAATACTCTACGATCAGTGTGGTACAGAGAGAGTAGTGTTCACACAAACTCTGTAAGAGAGGGTTATGTACAGTAGAAAAATTTGGTTGCATTTGCAAATTTTCAAATTTTTTATGTTTCTCTAAAATTTTATTAAATTTTGCTTTAAAATTTCAATTAAAAAATATTAATCTGCTTAAGTTCAGTCATGTAAAACCATCAATATTCTGTAATATTTTTTTCTGCTCAAAATTTTGGAATTATTCAAGGTAAGCCTCCTGAGTCGCTTAATATGGTCAGTTGAAATGTCATGAATTGACATACGACCGCAAACATATTTGCGCTTAATGTTGATCCTATTAATTTAGTAATAAAAGTTTAGTTCTTTATGCTGGTTCAATTATATTTTTCTAAACAACGACAAACATACCGCTCTGACAGCAAATACTCAGAAAACATAACCCAAAGTTTAAAGCGACTGATTGGCAAGAAAAGTTTCTAATGGAACTTGAATATTAATACGGGGATAATCTTGATCGTTTTGCAATTGAAATAGTATGTTTAGGCTGTCTTAGAAGCCATATTGACATATTTTTCACAACCTCGTCTAAAAATAATTGTTGGGTCACATTCCCTTCTATACGTTGGAAACGCAATAATTTATCATAATCGGTTATATTCTTATTGACCTTATTACAGAACTTTATCCAAAAATCATTTTAGAATCCTATTTGCAACGCACATGTCAATTTTCATCATAATCGTATATCAATAATAGTCATTCATATAATTTGCTAAGGGTTCAATTTGAAATGTAAAAGTGTTATGATTTTATGACGGTACGATAGTATGATGGTATCGTGGTACGATGGTATATATGATAGTATGATTGTGTGATGTTATGATGATATAGTGGTATGATGGATTGATATTATTGTATGATGGTTGGATGACAGTATGATGGTATGATTATAGGAATGGTATTATGGTACCATGGTATAATATCACTGATGCTATGTTGGTATGATTGTATGATGGTACGATGGTACTGTTTTATGATGATATGATGGTCTAATGGAATAATGGTGTGATCGAATGATTGTTTAAGGTTATGATGGTACGATGGTACGTATGCGGTTATGATGTTGAGAAGTTCGGTTAGGGATTAATTTGAGGCCGATTTAGGGTTTAGTGCGATGTTTGATTGAGTTGAGTTCACACACGGATGTAGCTTTCGAATCGAGTTAACTTTGGGATTGGGTTGGAAAATAAGTGTAGAGTTGAGCAGAGGGTTGAGATTTGGGTCGAGCTAAGTTGAGTTAACGTAGAATTAGGATTTAATTAGCTTGCATAGGGGTGTGAGTTGTTCGGTTGGGGAATTATTTAAGGGTTGATTTGGAGTTAGGTTAAGGGTTGATTTGAAAGTTGATTGATGGTTGATTGATTTGGTGATTTAATTGATGGCTGGATTGGCCATTAATTTGCTGATCGCGTTTAGGATTGTGTTGCTATTGAGATAGAGGTTGAGTTGTAAATTGAGTTGGAGGTTAAGCTGAAGATTGACTTAAGAGGTTAATTTCGGGATTGATTTAGAAGTTGACATTATCAAGACCGAAGTTCGGATCACCTTATGAGGTTTCAGCTCTTTATATTTGTATACTTAGTTCTTATTTTCGAGGCTAAAACCTTTTTCGAGGCTAACATTTTTTATCTTGTGATACGCTAGTCATGTCCATCACATTTTGCCGGTAAATGTCAAATAACTCGAAGAGATCACCTTTCCAAATCTATATGCCGTTTCACATTTGCTTTATTCGTGTTACTCAATTTCTCTTTACCCAGATTTTGGTATTCTTTGTACTGCTTCGATATAACTACAAGCACGAAAATTCTCCTTCGCCTTAACAGGGCTATTTGCTTTCCTCTATACTTCCTGTAGTTCACTACTGGTAAATTTAGCAGCATTCGAAAGCGTTTCTTTCATTTCCTTGTGATTGTAAATAAAAACTAAAACTACTTGATCCTTTAAAGGGAGCCGGGCTTTTAAAACTCACCACTAGGGACCTTTCAAATTAAGCATGTGCAGTTAGCCAATTTTTTAATCCCAGAAAAAAATCATTGTAATTTGAACAATCGGCCAGCTTTCAAATGGTTCCCTATAAATTTACCATTAAATATTTTAGAGCCTATCTCCTAAGATCTTAGATGGCCGGAAATGATTCTTTATGTTTTAAGTTGGCAATGAGATTGGTCAACTCGGATAAGCATACGAGCACCAGGCGTTCATTGTAATTTGCACAATCGGCCAGCTTCTAAATTTTTCTGTATAGTGTTCGTATGCTTATCAGAGTCCTCTATGATCTTGGGAGATAGGCTCTAAAACATTTAAAATTATTATAAATTTAAATGGAACCATTTGGAAGCTGGCCGACTGTGCAAATTACAATGAACGGCTGGTGTTCGTATGCTTATTAATGTTGGCCCATATCATTGCCAACTCAAATCGAAAATAATCATTTCCGGCCCTCTAAGATCTTAGGAGATAGGCTCTAAAATATTTAATAATTAATTTATATAGAACCATTTGGAAGCTAGACGATTGTGCAAATTACAATTCTGCTGCAGCAGAGTTCCCGAGAGAAGGTACTCACCCCTGTTATTGATGTCCGTGCTACCCCGCACCGTGTGGTGCGCGTTTGTATCGCATCCTATCAGGTAGGCCAGCCCCTTGCGTTTGCAATGAGCAATGAGCCGCATAACTTCAATTGGAGATATTAACTCTGAGTCTCCAGGAAAGTAGGCGGAGGCCATTATAGCCTCCTGTTTGCCTCTTGCACCCAGATCCTCCATCATTACCGCAACCAAGTCCCTAGATATGAACTCTGAAATGGGAATACAATTAATTTGCGAGCTGGCCAAAATAGCCGCTCTTGGACTCTCAGTTCCGTTATGATAAACTCATTTACCCACGTGATTTGGTATACCTCTAATCTGGTTACCTGTCACCCATGGCTCCTGGATTAGAGACATGCCAATGTTCTGGCAGATAAACCTACGACAAAGGACGTCTGAAGACGCCTTTGCATGATGCAGGTTTATCTGCAGGTAGGCGATGTATGCCTTCATTTTTCCGAAGGCCTCTTCAGAAGGCCCTGTTCAGCCTCCTTTTTAGCACCGCCACCACCCGCATGCTTTTTTTGTCCGGCCGGCTGACTAGTGTCCTCCATCGCCGTTCTGCTGGCCCCCGCTGCCTGAGAGCCTCCAGCCCCACCAGTGGAGAGGGCCGCCACCCCAGTGATCTTGGCTACAGGTTGCTTTCACAGGCTTGACCACTTGTGTCCCGCCGACAGAAGCCGGTTTGGCACCACCCTGACCACCCTGTCAATGGGTTAAATATCTAGAGCATATAATAAGTCGCCATAAGCAACAAAGCTATTAAGAGACGTTTACACCTAAACTCTGAGTGCTGCACTAAGAGGTACACATTTGATTGTCAAATAGAAAAGCAAACAATTAATTCTGCTAAACGAAAAATACTTTGTAAATATATTTGAGAGTAATCTAAATAAATTTAACGTCATTAGGATTTTAATAGGAATTAAGGTGAAATTAATAATATCTTCAATAAGTTCCTTAAATTAACAATATTTTTGACCCATATGTTGTTTCCAAACATGTCGTCATTTGATTATTTTAAATATACAATATTACCAAAGCGTATCATTTAATAGATCACATAGTCGCGCTGGATAGTTCAGTAAACAATACTATTCTGAGATTGATTGGAAAACAATTAAATTGTTCATAATTCTCAATCAGATTGAAACTGAACTTGCAAAATTTTTGATAATGCCGCTCTCTGTAAAAAATAATTATCTGGTTATGTACCGGAAGAACCTTATATTTCATGATAACATTTAATCGCCACTTAATGCAGGATTTGGATTTCACAAAAAAAGTTTTATATGATACTTGTGACATGCACCATAATTATTAAAAAAAAAAATTTGTAAACGCCTTGTAGCGACATTAGTGCATTTTTATCTAGCAATGCCTTTTTAAACACATACACTTTTTACTTCGGATGCTTATATTTGGTGAATATCTGAGAAAACGAAAGAACAACAACGCTCAAAGACAGTGGCATGACTCATGAGCAGAGTCCGGAATTATGCTAAAAGAAAGTAAAATATGTGAACAGTAGAATATGTAACAAAAACTATAAATTGTATAATTTCCATAATTTCTATAATAAATTACACAAATTCTAAATTACAATACAAATTTGATAAATTCTACCAGTTATATAAATTGTACATCTTTTTTAAATTCTACAATAAGTTCTGGAAATTTTATAAATTGTACACCAGAAATTTTCTAAATTCTTAAAATACAACAAATTTTTTAAATTATATAAATTCTTTAGTTTTTATAAACTGTATGTCCAACAAATTCTAATAAATTTAAAAAATTATAGAATTTATCGGTTTAGAGAAATTAGGGAACATACCTACTAAATTTTTTGATGTTAAAAAATTTTTAGAATTTGCTCAATTTATACGCGAATGAAGTATTTACTAATTCTTACTAAATATAAATAAATGTATTAGCTACTCAAATGCATACATTCAGGGGTAATTCATCAATAAAAGGAATTATTAAAATTAATCTTGCAAATTATATTTTGATAATTTAGGAAAACAACTGCACCAATTCCCTGCTTAACGAATTTATTCATTGCATAAAAATACATTAAAATGAAAATTTTGTTTACCTAATTTTTATTTTTATTTTGCGTAAAAAACGAAAAGTTAGAAATTCATGAATGAAATAAATGTAATAATTTTAATTTTGTAAGCAATAGTAGTTTACTACTATTGCTCATAAAATTAAAATACCTAAAAACCGCTATGTTAAATTATTTGCCTTCCGCAAATATGGATCACTTGGCTGGATTAATAAATAAGTTCAGCTATATCTATTCCAAAAATTGGGAAGTTCTATTGAACTTTGCTACCCTTAGTATTAAAAACTAAAAATCTCAATTTACTATTAGGGCCGAAATATAAAATTAAATGTTTAATTAAAAAAATTTTACTGGCCCAAAATCACACGATAACTATCAGTTAAGCTATAGGTTCAGCTATATCTATGCCAAAAATGGGGAAGTTCTATTGAACTTTGCTACCCTTAGTATTAAAAACTAAAAATCTCAATTTACTATAAGGGCCGATATACATATAAAATTAAATGTTTAATTTAAAAAATTTTACTGGCCCAAAATCACACGATAACTATCGGTTAAGCAATAGGTTCAGCTGTATCTATGCCAAAAATTAGGAAGTTCTATTGAACTTTGCTACCCTTGTATTAAAAACAAAAAACTCAATTTACTATAAGGGCGGAAAACATATAAAATTAAATGTTTAATTAAAAAAATTTTACTGGCCCAAAATCACACGATAACTATCGGTTAAGCAATAGGTTCAGCTATATCTATGCCAAAAATTGGGAAGTTCTATTGAACTTTGCTACCCTTAGTATTAAAAACTAAAAATCTCAATTTACTATAAGGGCCGAAATATAAAATTAAATTTTTAATTAAAAAAATTTTATTGGCCCAAAGTCACACGATAACTATCGGCTAAGCAATAGGTTCAGCTATATCTATGCCAAAAATTAGGAAGTTCTATTGAACTTTGCTACCCTTAGTATTAAAAACTAAAAATCTCAATTTACTATAAGGGCCGAAATATAAAATTAAATTTTTAATTAAAAAAATTTTATTGGCCCAAAATCACACGATAACTATCGGCTAAGCAATAGGTTTAGCTATATCTATGCCAAAAATTAGAAAGTTCTATTGAACTTTGCTACCCTTAGTATTAAAAACTAAAAATCTCAATTTACTATAAGGGCCGAAATATAAAATTAAATGTTTAATTAAAAAAATTTTACTGGCCCAAAATCACACGATAACTATCGGTTAAGCAATAGGTTCAGCTATATCTGTGCCAAAAATTGGGAAGTTCTATTGAACTTTGCTACCCTTGTATTAAAAACAAAAAACTCAATTTACTATAAGGGCCGATATACATATAAAATTAAATGTTTAATTAAAAAAATTTTACTGGCCCAAAATCACACGATAACTATCGGTTAAGCAATAGGTTCAGCTATATCTATGCCAAAAATTAGGAAGTTCTATTGAACTTTGCTACCCTTAGTATTAAAAACTAAAAATCTCAATTTACTATAAGGGCCGAAATATAAAATTAAATTTTTAATTAAAAAAAATTTATTGGCCCAAAATCACACGATAACTATCGGCTAAGCAATAGGTTTAGCTATATCTATGCCAAAAATTAGAAAGTTCTATTGAACTTTGCTACCCTTAGTATTAAAAACTAAAAATCTCAATTTACTATAAGGGCCGATATACATATAAAATTAAATGTTTAATTAAAAAAATTTTACTGGGTCAAAATCACACGCTAACTATCGGTTAAGCAATAGGTTCAGCTATATCTGTGCCAAAAATTGGGAAGTTCTATTGAACTTTGCTACCCTTGTATTAAAAACAAAAAACTCAATTTACTATAAGGGCCGATATACATATAAAATTAAATGTTTAATTAAAAAAATTTTACTGGCCCAAAATCACACGATAACTATCGGTTAAGCAATAGGTTCAGCTATATCTGTGCCAAAAATGGGGAAGTTCTATTGAACTTTGCTACCCTTAGTATTAAAAACTAAAAATCTCAATTTACTATAAGGGCCGAAATATAAAATTAAATGTTTAATTAAAAAAATTTTACTGGCCCAAAATCACACGATAACTATCGGTTAAGCAATAGGTTCAGCTGTATATATGCCAAAAATTAGGAAGTTCTATTGAACTTTGCTACCCTTAGTATTAAAAACTAAAAATCTCAATTTACTATAAGGGCCGAAATATAAAATTAAATGTTTAATTAAAAAAATTTTATTGGCCCAAAATCACACGATAACTATCGGCTAAGCAATAGGTTCAGCTATATCTATGCCAAAAATGGGGAAGTTCTATTGAACTTTACTACCCTTAGTATTAAAAACTACCTTAACCGATAGTTATTGTGTGATTTTGGGCCAGTAAAATTTTTTTAATTAAACATTTAATTTTATATTTCGGTCTTAGACTGCTTTCCAAACGATACTTATTTGCTTACTTATCTGTGAAACCTAACTTATTCAACGTAATTTCTTATGGAAAAAGTTAGGTTCCACAAATAAGTAAGTAAATAAGTATCGTTTGGAAAACAGCCTTAGTAGTAAATTGAGATTTCTAGTTTTTGATACTAAGGGTAGACAAATTTTAATAGAACTTCCTAATTTTTGGCAAATTTGTTATTGGGCAAGTAAAAAAATTTTAAATAAACAACTAATTTTATATTTTAGTCTTACTAATACACAATAACTTTGAATGAAACCTGACCAACTTAATTCCCCTAAATGTCATTATTTGAGTAGCATTATTTTTGTGTTTAGTACTGTTTTAGTAAAATATTCATCCCGTTGTGTGCCCAAGTGAAGAATTTACTAAAATCATACTAGAACAATTTTAGTAAAATATAGTATAAACTTCATAGGCATCAATTTATGCCACTTTTATAGACAATGTAGGTATTAAAATATTCTAAAAATCCTTTAAATTCTTCAAATCCTCTAAACCTTTAGTAAACTTCCTAAATTCTACAATATAAATTCTCTAACCTTATGAATAATACAAATTCTTTAAATTTTGTAGATTCTACAACTCAATCTATAAAATATTTCAAGTCTGCCTGTTCTAAAAAGTCTACAAATTCGAATATTACTTATTTTATAAATTCTATAATTTTTATACATTGTATGAATTCTTTGGATTCTACAAATTTTATGAACTCAAAAAATTCATTAATCCTGTAAACTTTGATAATTCTATAAATTTAAGAAATTCTTTAAATTCTATAAGTCCTATAAATTTTGTAAATTCTATAAAATCAGTAAGTTCTTGTAATACTACAATAGAAATCACCTAAAATTTGTAGTTTTCAAAAATTCTGTAAATCCTAAAATTCCAATAAATTTTATATTTTTTTTGAATTATTTAAAATTTACAAATAATATAAATTCATAAACTTGATAAAATCTATAAATTTTATGAATATTATAAATTCTATCAATTCTATAAATTCTACAAGTTCTATACATTAGATAAATTCTTTACATTTTATAGATTCTATCGGTTGTATAAATTTCTAGAAATTCTTTAACTTCTATAATTTTTTTAAATTCCGTAAGTTCTATAAGCCCTATAAATTCTGTAAATTCTATAAATTATATTAATATTGTGTAAATTCCACAAACTCTCTTAAAATTCACGAAGTTTCTTAAATTCTATAAATGTTCAAATTTAATAAATTCAAAAAATTCGATGAATCCTGTAAAGTTAACATTAAATGATTTAAATTCTGTAAGCCCATAAAAATTTTGTAAATCCTATAAATAAATAAGTTTATTAATTAATTAAATAACAAAACAATTAATTTTTAAAACTTTTAAAATTTTTTTAAAAGAAGAACAATAAAACGCGGACAACACATGTGTATACATGTTTGTTTTTGTATACCTAAACGTTGTTAAATCTAGGCCAATCCCGTGCTCATCAACAAACGGATTTATACTTTTCAATTTACTGCTACGTGGAAGTGGTTTGCCCTTAGAAATGTGTTTGATGTCGTCTGAAAATTGTTTCAGTTGCACATATTTGATGATGGTTTGCTCTGCTTTGAGCAATTCGGATCTTGTGATGTTACCTTGTTTTTGTGATTTCGTTTTTAAATTGTATAAATACAATCAGATTTTCTGCTTTAGTTAGAATAAAAAGAATCATTATAAACAGAAACATAATATAATTAAACTTCTTAGTATGTATATGAGAATAAAAACTGGGATGGGATAGTGTTACCTAATGAAAATTTGAATTTTTTCTGTGATGAAAACCTGGAATAACTTTACATACTTGAATTTTCGTTAGTTTGAAATAAAAGTGATCAATGTGTGCATCCCATAAATATTATTCAACCTTCTTGAAATTTGCCATATGGTATGTCATTTACATCACTGAGACTTGGGGCTTAAGCATAGTCTGAGATGAAAATCATATCTGTGGGGAAAATGAAACACCCTATAATGTATATCAATATCATCCACAGTGTCTTACAAATCTGAAAACGAAAAATTGCTAACATTTGCTAAGCAACATGATTTGTAATGATGCCAATAAAAGATTTCAATCATAATTTTGAAGATTTTAAATAAATCTGTCGTTCTTATTCCTGAAAATTTGTCGATACCTACCTTATAAAACCTATTAAAAATGTAACTGTAGATGAGTGGCAAAATGAAAATACATTTTGTTGATATGACACAAATACAAAGATATAATTATCTATTGTTACACTCGCTTCTGTTGTTACTTGTTAGCTACGGTATAAAAGAAAAACCAATCTCACATATTTGACACATTTTCACGATTTTTCAATTTTGGTGGTGCGGTAGCGGTATATATATTTATATGTGAAAAATCAACTACATAATATAGGATACATACATACATATATAATATTTTTAGATTCTCCAATTTACACAAAATAATAAAGAAAATATAAATTACAAAAAAAAAAAAAAAAAAAAATTCTTATCAACTTTTTGCCAGAGTGAACTGAAATTGTGTTTTCCATTAATTTTCTAGTTTGTTTTTTATTTAGGTTTTTTCTTATTACAGTTTGTATACACATATACAGGGTGAGTTTTTTAAAAAATGTCAGGCTTTTATCTCGAGAACGGTGCTAGATAGGAGATAATTACTTAAAATGAAATTTGTTAAGGGTCGAGGGGGACGTCTAGTGGTGACCTTGAATGACCTTGAAACTCATTAGTTCCAGAGATATAGACTAAAGTTACGATTTTTTAAATTAGAACATATACGAGTGTTTTTTTTGTATTAAGCAATTAAAAGTAAATACTTTTTGCTCACGCATGTGATTACTCAATAGCTATTGCAGGAAAAACATTCAGTTCAAGTTTCCCGTGGGAAATCTCGGAAAATTTGATTTTCCAAAAATTATTAGAAAATTTGTATTAAATCAGCCTCTACAGTGTTATGTCTGGAGATGGATTCAATTGATGTGATTACTCAATTGCTATCGCAGGAAAAAATTCAGTTCAAGTTTCCCGTGGGAAATCTCGGAAAATTCGATTTTCCAAAAATTATTAGAAAATTTGTATTAAATCAGCCTCTAGAGTGTTATGTCTGGAGATGGATTTAATTGATGTGATTACTCAATAGCTATCGCAGGAAAAAAATTCAGTTCAAGTTTCCCGTGGGAAATCTCGGAAAATTCGATTTTCCAAAAATTATTAGAAAATTTGTATAAAATCATGCTCTACAGTGTTATGTCTGGAGATGGATTCAATTGATGTGATTACTCAATTGCTATCGCAGGAAAAAAATTCAGTTCCAGTTTCCCGTGGCAAATCTCGGAAAATTCGATTTTCCAAAAATTATTAGAAAATTTGTATAAAATCAGCCTTTAAAGTGTTATGTCTGGAGATGAATTGCATTGATGTGATTTATCAATAGCTATCGCAGGAAAAAAAACAGTACAAGTTTCCCGTGGGAAGTCTCGGAAAATTCAAAAAAGTTTCCAGCCGAAAGTAAGAAATCGATGAATAAAATCAGACTCTAGAGTGTTATGTCTGGAGATGGATTGAATTGATGTGACTTTTAAATAGCTATCGCAGGAAAAAAATTCAGTTCAAGTTTCCCGTGGGAAATCTCGGAAAATTCGATTTTCCAAAAATTATTAGAAAATTTGTATAAAATCAGCCTCTAGAGTGTTATGTCTGGAGATGAATTCAATTAATGTAAATACTCAATAGCTATTGCAGGAAAAAAATTCAGTTTAAGTTTCCCGTGGGAAATCTCGGAAAATTCGATTTTCCAAAAATTATTAGAAAATTTGTATAAAATCAGCCTCTAGAGTGTTATGTCTGGAGATGGATTTAATTGATGTGATTACTCAATAGCTATCGCAGGCAAAAATTCAGTTCAAGTTTCCCGTGGGAAATCTCGGAAAATTCGATTTTCCAAAAATTATTAGAAAATTTGTATTAAATCAGCCTCTCTGAGAGTGTTATGTCTGCAGATGGATCCAATTGATGTGATTACTTAATAGCTGTTGCAACAAAAAAATTCAGTTCAAGTTTCCCGTGGGAAATCTCGGAAAATTCGATTTTCCAAAAATTATTAGAAAATTTATATAAAATCAGCCTCTAGAGTGTTATGTCTGGAGATGGATTCAATTGATGTGATTACTCAATAGCTATCGCAGGAAAAAAATTCAGTTCAAGTTTCCCGTGGAAAATCTCGGAAAATTCGATTTTCCAATAATTATTTGAAAATTTTCCGAATCGGAAAAACTAATTTTTCAAGATTTCCTACGGGAAACTTGGACTGAATTTTTACCTGCGATAGCTATTGACAAGTCACATCAATCCAATCCATCTCCAGACAAAAAACTCTAGAGGCTGATTTTATTCATCCATTTCTTACTTTCGGCTGGAGACTTTTTTGAATTTTCCGAGATTTCCCACGGGAAACTTGTACTGATTTTTTTTCCTGCGATAGCTATTGATAAATCACATCAATGCAATTCATCTCAAGACATACCACTTTAAAGGCTGATTTTATACAAATTTTCTAATAATTTTTGGAAAATAGAATTTTCCGAGATTTTCCACGGGAAACTTGAACTGAATTTTTTTCCTGCGATAGCTATTGAGTAATCACATCAATTGAATCCATCTCCAGACATAACACTCTAGAGGCTGATTTTATACAAATTTTCTAATAATTTTTGGAAAATCGAATTTTCCGAGATTCCCCACGGGAAACTTGAACTGAACTTTTTTCCTGCGATAGCTATTGAGTAATCACATCAATTGAATCCATCTCCAGACATAACACTCTAGAGGCTGATTTTATACAAATTTTCTAATAATTTTTGGAAAATCGAATTTTCCGAGATTTCCCACGGGAAACTTGAACTGAATTTATTAATTCGACAGCTATTGACAAATCACATAAAAACGATTCAGCTTTAGATATATACTCTAGAGGCTGATTTTATTCAAATTTTGTATATTCTTCTGATTTTCCGATATTTTCTACGAAGCAAAGTTTTACACGTAAATTTATTTACAAAAATTTATATTTATAGATTTCTATATATCCTATTTATTTTCGGCTGATAACTACGAAATTTTTTATTATCGGCTTGAATGTTATATCATAATCTGCATTATCGACTTTTAACTTTCGGCTGGAAACTTTCGGCTGGGATTAGACAATCTGCCTTACCATTTTTTTTTACTTTCGGCTGGACTAACACAATCTGCATTATCGACTTTTCACTTTCGGCTGGCAACTTTCGGCTAACTTTAACAGTATTAATCAACATTATCAAGTTATCAAATCAAACCACATTGATCGAAATTCGGCAATCATCACTATCCTGTATCAATATTGAGGTAATCAAACATTGTACCATCTTCTAAAACATAACAAGGTTCAACGTTAATTGAAGTTATGTATTACAATTATGTAAGGTCTCAAATTTATTTTACTAAAATTCATTTTAGCATAATATTTAAATTTAATTTAGTGGATGAACTTAAACAAAATACTATAAATTAGGAAGACAACCAATCATAAGGGGAGGATGCAAAGCGCGTTTACCGTCAAACCGGAATTTACCAATAAATGGCACCACCGCGTTATCGGCGCCATTGTTTTCTTTTGACATCTGTCAATGTAATAATTATCTCTTTACTTAAAATGACCTTTATTGTTTTTACTGCACACGCTTTATTTTATCATATCTTACTTTACATGTCATCTGTAATGATGTTCTACTACGACTAATTTTATACATCATTTTACATATATAATATGAATGGCCCTATAAACCGCATCGCTTGGAATGCATTACTGATATATAATGGACGATCATTACATTACCCCTTCAATTAAAATTTAATTCATTAAATGATTTACAACCTAATTACAAATGAATTTACAAATAAGAATAAATTTAAATTTATAATTAGACTATGTTAAGTATTCATACATAATCTTTCATATACACAGGTTCTTTCCTGATTCTCGTTGTTCTTCTCGGTATCGTCTCATTGTTAGGAATGGAATTACTTCTCCACCGTCAGGAATCACTTTATGTTTTGCTTGCTCGCTTGTTGAATTATTTGCCATTGGTAACAATTTCTTCAAATGATCAATTCTCCTGACATAACACTTGCCATCTACGTCCTGAACTACTGCAGCTTTACCATTTCTCTCCTTTACCACAAATTGTTCAGGATCGTAATTCGTGGATAATTTATTCTCTGGTTTCGTGTTCTGACTTATCACATTATCTCCTATTCGTATGTCTCCTTCCGTTGCATTTCTCTTAAGGTCGGTGTACTCCTTACGCCTTAGTTTCACTTCTGTATCCCTTTCCCTGACATCTTCATCGAATACAAAATTATCATCCGCTAAATGTGAAATTTTCTCCTTGAAAATCTGGTTGAACATCAATTTTACAGCACTAGCGTTCGTTGACGGGTGAATTGTATTTGAATATATCGACAAATAATCGTTTAATTCATCCCGGTAATCCTTTTTTTCCAATTGCGCAATTTTTAAACGTTTTAAAATAGATCGGTTCTGTCGCTCAACCTCGCCATTTGATGACGGTGAATATGGTATCGTATGCTTGAGTTTAATTGCTAGTGTCTCACAAAATTTTCCAAATTCATTACTAGTGAATTGAGGTCCATTGTCGGTAATCATTACCTCAGGACAACCGAACCGTTTGAAAATAGGTTTTAAAATTTCGATTGTTTTCTGACTTGTGGTCAGTCTCATTACTTCCACGAGCACATACCGACTATAATCATCCGTTATTACCAAAATATAGTCTTTATTCGGTAATGGTCCAAGAAAATCTATCCTTATCTGTTTCCAAGGACCTTTGGGCAACTCCGTCAAGTATAATGGCTCTGGATTCTTTTTCTTTGCTACTATTTGACAACTGTTGCACGATTTTACAAATTTCGTTACGTCAGCACCCTGGTTATACCACCACGTCTTACTTCTCAGTCTTCTGTTCATCATTGACTCTCCTGGGTGTCCGTCATGTGCCAATTCGAGAATTCTCAATTGCAAACTTTTTGGAATTACTATCCTTCTAAAACGCAACAGCATACCATTTATCTTCGATAAATCTTCTGAATATCTTTTATAATTTGCCATTTTGCCATTGACATGGCTTCGATGAAGGTTTAAATAGAATCTCCAGTGGCTTGTGGTCGGTTATGAGATCAAACTCCTTCCCCATCACGTACATCTTAAACCTCTCCACTGCCCACACCAATGCCAAAGCTTCCTTCTCCGTCTGTGAGTAACGTCTCTCTACGTCTGATAAGCCTTTAGAAGCAAAAGCCACTATTCTAGCTTCCTTTTTATTGTTTTCTTGAATTAATACTCCTCCTAGCCTATATGGACTAGCATCGGCTACTACTATTGTTCGGTCTTTTGTATCGTAATATCCTAAAGTCGTTTCGTTAATTATTAACTCTTTAAGCTTTTGAAATGAACTTTCCTGCTCGGACTTCCATTCGAATTTTTTTCCTTTTCTAGTAAGAATCTTTAATGGTTCACTAATTGTTGTCAAATCTGGAACAAACCTACCTACATAATTCAATATTCCCAAAAAACTACGTACTTCTTCTTTGGTATTCGGTTGCCTGAAGTTTCCTATGTCTTGAACTCTATCTACGTACTGTCGGTCTGATACCCTTAGAGTTCAAAATATGTCCCATAAAAACAATTTCGTTTTTTTTATACTGACATTTTTCCTTATTTAAAATTATCCCGTTTTCCTCTAACTTAGTTAGTACCCTATCTAAAATACAATTATGTTCCTGCATGCTCTCCGTAAAAATTAGTATATCGTCTATGTATACTACTACACTTGGGATTCCTACTAATAAATTCTCCATCGTCTTTTGGAATATCTCGCTAGCGCATGTCATCCCAAACATTAGCCTTTTGAATCGATAAACGCCTTCGTGTGACACAAATGCTGTTATCTGCCTAGATCTTGGCGTAATTTCTATTTGATGAAAAGCGTTCCTTATATCTAGCTTACTAAACACCATGCTCTTTGACAAACTGGAAAGAATGTCATCAAAAGTAGGCAAAGGATGTACCTCTCTTTTTCCCTATTAGCCCTATTAGCCTGTCGCATATCTACGCATAATCTAACGTCATTACCGTTATTTTTCGGGACTACTACCAATGGAGATATCCACTCCGATATTCCTTCGACCGGTTCTGTTATATCATTTTCCACAATAACTTTTTTAATTTAATCGATACTTTTTCTTTCAAAGAAATTGGAACTCTTCTGTAAGGCTGGCGAACACGGATTATTGATTCATCGATATGAATCTCGACTTTAACGTCTTTCAATTTTCCGACAATATCCGCTTCGTTCAATGACTCATACTTTTGCACCGATCGTATGTCAAACGAAATTATTCCCAACTCAATTGCCACCTTACCACTTAACAGAGAAGTTCCATTACCTTCCACTATATACAGATCAGACTCTGTTTTCTTTCCTTTGCACTCAATTCTAACCCGCACTACTTTAAATATCTTTATTTTATTGCCACCATAATCTTTTAGCTTACTCTCGATTGAATTACATTCCTTCCGGAACATACACGTGCCGTGCCGTCTTACTTTGGGAATTTTACAACAATGCCGTGTATTTTCATTCCGGAATGAATAGTTTCAAACCAATTTTTTGTAGGTATAGAATTATTCTAGTAATAATTTTGAAATTTTTTTTGTTTTCCTAATTAATTTTTAATGTCAATTGATAAAAGTAAAAAGAAAATTATTTTCGGTTTTTATCAGGGTTGGAAAAAACCCGGGTTGTTTTTAAAAAACCCCGACCCGGTGGGTTTTTTCAGGTTTTTTAGGTGGGTTTTTTTGGGTTTTTTATTCAAGTGTTAGAATTCAATTACAAAATTAACTTTTTTCACCCATTTGTATGTTGGTTTTATATTGAACAGACAAGGATGATTCTATTTGTTTACATTTTTTTATATTAGGATTTAATGGTTTGTGTGTAGTCGTTGAAAATGGAAAGGTTTTTTTTTTTCAATTTATTTTAAAATCTAGAGATATTTTCTTCTATGATTTTAAAACCAAATCTATGAAACATATTAAACATGCAAATTAACAAAAATTTTATTACATTAAATTGAATTTTCATTATTAAACTTATAAATCAAAACTACCAATTTTACATTGGTTCTTGTTCTTATGGGAAACAGAAAAATGTTCACCTCTCTTGTAGAAAGCTTGTATTTCTACTTTACGGCTATGATATATTAAGATGGCTATGCAAGAAGAAACCAATATGTAATCAGAAACAAGTTTATTAATCAAATTATAAAAATTTTCAGTTTGATTTTGAACGATAAAACACGATTGCACAGGAATCAGGAATATTTTGAATATCGAAACAATATTTGCTTCTCGATCATATTTTACTTTGTGCCTGTTCACACAGTATGTAGTTAAAATTTACATCATCTTCTTGTTTCTGGCTTGTAAGCTATGGTGGAGGAGCAACTATTTGTGTTTCATTTATATATATGCTCCTTCCGTTTTCTAGTGTTAGTTCAATTTTTTAGAAATCATGTTTAATCGTGTCTTGAAAAGGAAAATACTCCAAACATTATTAAAGTGAATTTTAGTAAGGAATGTTGTGAGTTGATTGAATCGTATATTCTAAAACTAAGTAAAACTAATGTAAGTATGTACATCTAATTAAAACAAATAAATATTTAGTAGTAAAATACAGGATTGAATTTTGAAATATTCCCCATAGAAATATAGAATGCCTCGAGGAAGTGAACGTAAAAATGCTGCTGAGTGGAATAACTCAGTCCATATCGAAAATTCTACAAAAGTAAAGTGTAAGCACTGTGATCGTGAAATTAGCAACAAAGTAGAGCGCATAAGAGCACATTCATTAAATTGTAACAAAAAAGTTACAACAAGCGATAGTGATACGGATACTGATACTGACATTTCAATTGGAAATTCGTCTCTTACTGCCACTAGTAGTCATCAGCAGAAGAAACAAAAAACCAAACATTGTACTCAATCATCTATGATAGAATTTTCAGTTAAAACTACTTTAAATCAAAAAGAAAAATTGGTCAAAATTGTGGCAACATTTTTTTTCGCGAATAACATTGCTTTTAACGTGGCTGATAACAAATATTTTAAAGAAATGATAGAATCTCTACGACCTGGATTTTCTGCCCTAGCAGAAAACAACTAGCTGATAAGCACCTTCTTGCAATTGATGAAGAAATAACCGACCATTAATTAAATGAATTGAAGGATTCCAGTTTACACTCATTTTAAATGGATGGACGAACACTTCAAATGATCCACTTATCGCGTGTTCAGCCCATACCGGTTGTAATAGTTTTTTAATAAGTGCAGAGGACACCGGGTCCGAAAAAAAACTGCTGAATATTGTGTTGCTGTGGTAGAAAAATCAATTAACTTCATAAAAACTAAATACAATAAAGAAATATTCGCCTGTTGCACGGATAACGAAAACAAGATGAAAAAAATGAAGGATATTTTAGAGGAACGCCATGGGATTTTTTCTTATGGGTACTCAGCACACATCATCAATCTTCTATACAAAGATATAATTCCAGTAGAAGTTACCAAACAAATAATAAGTGTACAGAAATACTTTAGAAATCACCACCAGCCACATGGATGGTTAAAAGAAAAACAGGGAGTTATGCCTCAACTACCAAATTATGTAAGGTGGAATTCTTATGATGATTGCTTAACAACATTTATTGCTAATTTTCACCTCTATTCACAAATAAGATCAGAGCATTTAAATGAATTTCATAACGATATCAACAAAATTTTAAATAATGCACAATTGTACAACGGGGCCTTAAATCTTCAACAAATGTTATCTCAAATAAAAATAGCATTAGATGGTCTGCAAGGTGATTCCACTTCAATTGCCACAGCTGTCGAAATCTAGTATAATTTGCTGAATAACGAGATCTTATTAAAAAAAAGGCCTTTAATTGAAAAACGAATGAAAAGTGTACTCACTCCGGCTCACTATTTAGCAAACATGATGCATCCAAGATATATGGGCAAACTGCTTAGTGAAGAAGCAGAGAGCGCAGCAGAAGACTGGATAAGCCGAAAACACCCTGAATACCGAGAATACTTCCCAGAATCTATGTTCAAACCGGAGGCGCTCGAAAAATTTAACGAAAAGTGGAAAATATTACACGTCAAAAACGAAAAATCTTCAAAGTTGCCTGAAAATGTTTGCAATTTTTTTGTGTCACTAATGAACTGCCCAGCAAGCTCGGCTTCAATTGAAAGAATTTTCTCAACGGTTTAATTTGGAATAAACTGAGAAACCCTTGGTTTCGAAAAGGCGTTATCTCTAGTCAAAATTTATCGGCACTTAAGATCTGAACCACAAGATTGGTAAATTGCAAAGTTATTAATTTGAACTTATTAATTTTTTTTATTATTTAGTGAATTATTTATATTGTACTGATCAATTTTGTTTTTAATTGTTCATATCTGTGATATGTATTTGTTCCTTATACATTTATTATAGTTACCTTATTATTAAGCATACAATTTAATAAATGAATTTTTGAAACACCTATCCTCTTTATGTTCTAAAGAATGAATTTTATAAAATCATAAGTTAAAAATATGTAATTGAATTTGTTTATTAGAAAAAAAAATAAAAATTAAACAAAAAACATACGTTTTTTAAGAAGTATTATTACCCCCAAAAAAAACCCACCCGGGTTTTTTTTAAAGTATTACCCAAAAAACCCGGGTGGGTTTTTTGGGTTACCCAGTGGGGAGCCAACCCTGGTTTTTATCAGAGATGGGTAAAACGCTAAAAAATCTGAATTTTTGGACAATTTGGTCAAAAATAGGTCAACACCTTTAAATTATGGTCAAAAACTGTCGGAAAGTGTCAAAAACGGTCGAAAAGGGTAAAAAATTGTTTTTGAAATATACTGATAAATTTTGAAACTATTCAAACTATTGAAACAGTTCTGAACGTAAATGAAGCTAAAATTTTACATTTTTCAGTTTTTTGAGCAGTGAAAAAGTGTCGAAAACACAGGTTTTGAAAATCTGTCAAGAACTCGTATCAAAGTATCGAAAACTGTGTCATAAATACTAGGCTTTGACACTACCCATCTCTGGTGACGACAAATACTTCCATAGCATCTAATACATATCCTGGGTTCTAAAAAATCAATATGTAATTCTCTAATTTCTAATATCTTTAGCACACAAACACACACGCTCACGCACAAAAATCCAAAGAGACATCCAACACCAGATACCTGCCAAACGAGTACCGGAGCAGTACCGTTATCTACATTTTGAACGTGATGCATCCTGTATCCGTTCAACTACCACATTTTTTTACGTTGTGTCTCTATAAAAAAATCACTTTATTCACTTTGCACAATACGAACGCTTTATAATCTATACATATACATATTGATTATTTTCACTGACAATATATGTGTCAAATCAAGTCAAATATATTTTTAAATTTAATTTAACGCACATATTTACGATACACACCACTTGCCTCATTTTCCAATATTTCGACAGCATCACTTTACATCGCAAGAACCCGATACACTTTAATAGACTGGTTCGGATCCCTGTAACATTAAATACAAATAGAGTACCGTATTATCACTATTAAAAACACAAAATGCACAAAATATTTACACATAAACGGTAAAATTATCGTTTTAGATGTATTAATCGAACACATCAAAGTTTATATTTATGTTCAACTGTTTATTATTCTTATAATTACAAACGAAAATATTTTAATTTAATTTTAAGATTTCACAATAAATAATATGAGGTTTGTATGTAGTCACAGTCACAGGGATACACACCCACCTCGTATAAATGATCATAAACATATGTGTGAGTTTCCCAATTTTAATCTAACCGAAATTTAACTAAATAAACTAGCTGATAGTATACATATACATTCTGTCAAAAACATACCGGGAATTGTTAAATAAAATACAATTTTTAAGTTCAATCACAGAGAAGAATATAAGAGTAGTTTCTTTTATATACATATTAAAATGGCATTCGGTTTACCAAACAGCTTTTTTTTTAATACAGGGGAACCAGCTGTTGGTCCTTTTTTGCAATCAATGAATTTTAGTACTTAATGTTATCGGTTCTAAAAAACTCTTTGACGTATGAAAAGTCAAAAACCACAACATTTCGTAAATTACGTGATGAGAGTTTTGGTCGTCATGGACGTCCTACTGAGCGTGCAATAGGCAAAATTATTGATCGTTTTGAAGAAACTGGTTCAGTGGAAGGTCGTAGACCGTATAAACATGTTCATCCAGTTCGTACTCCTGATGTAGTGGTAGCTGTTAGTTAAAGTGTTCATAATGAACCAAGCACATCAACCAGGCATCGTTCACAAGAACTAAACATTTCACGAACCACATTACGACGCATTTTGCATGTTGATTTTCATTTGCATCCATACAAAATTCAACTAACTCAAAACTTGAGGCCACTAGACAATTTAAATCGTCGTCGGTTTGTTAATTGACGAAATGAAGGTTCTTCATCAAAAATCATCTTTAGCGATGAAGCTCATTTTCATCTTAATGAGTACGTCAATAAGGAAAATTGTCGAATTTGGAGAGCGGCGAATCCTCATGTTATTCATGAAGCAGAACTTCATCCTCCAAGAGTCACTGTTTGGTGTGGTTTATGGGCTGGTGGCATCATTGGGCCATTTTTCTTTGAAAACGAACAGGAAAATGTCCTTACAGTGAATGGGGCACGTTATCGCAACAAGTTAACTGGTTTTTTGTGGCCCAAATTGAATGAATTGTGTGTCAACGACCTTTGGTTTCACCAAGACAGAGCGACATGCCATGCAAATCTTGCAACAATCCATTTATTGTCAACAAAATTTGCTGATCGCATAATTTCAAGAAATTGTGAAGTTCCTTGGCCATTAAGAAGCCCGGATTTACCACCAGCTGCGACGATGATTTTCTTGGCTGGATCACAGTGTGTTAGGCCCAGGTCAGATGCGAGCACTTGCTTCAGCCGGGGGAGGGCTCGAGCTTCAGTCCACTTATATTCGACGCTTTCTTGAAGCAGTTCATCGAGTGGGCCATTCATATCCTTGAGCTTTGACATAAAATTTCCGTACCAGTTCACGGCGCCCAAGAATGCGCGAAGTTGAGTAATGTCGGATGGCGCTGGCAGCTGCTGAATCACTTCCAGCTTAGCTGGGTTTGGTCGGGTACCGGTTTCATCGATGATGTGACTCAGGAACTCGACGGATTTCTGACAGAACGAGCATTTAGATCGCTTGAGAGTGAAACCGTATTCTACCTCTAGACCGCCTGACATTGTGTCTGTCAATTGTTCAAGAACCCCGGGAGCCGTTTTAACTCCCGGTTGCAACCGGTTCACCTGAAACAGGCAGTTCCACTTGGCGGCAGGTACTTGTTTGGCTCGAGTGCGTCATTAAGGCCTGTGGAGTCATTAGTGGTGATACGTATGCGGTCATCATTCTCTTTCACGACCACGATTGGTGCTGCATAGTCTGCGTGGCTGATTGGTGTGATGACGCCTATTGGCACTGTGTAGGCGAGTAAGTTCTTCTTTGATTGGTTTCGAGGCTGCATGTGGGACCGGCCGTGCACGGCGGAAGATCGAATTTGTCCCTAGCTTCAGCATCAATGACGCTGTTATCTGATTGCATCGGCCTGAGGTTTCAGAGAAGAGCATAGGGAACTTTGCTTCTATCTCGTTTTCGAGAGTGCGTGGACTGCGCTCACATTGTGGAATTATGCTGACGGTGATACACCCCACAATTTCAGTTTTGTCATCCATTCGTTGCCAAAAAGGCTCAGCAGTGAAGGTGGGACGTAGATGATTCTAGCATCTTCGTGTTTGCCTATCTTCAAAGTTGTGCCAAAACATCGCAGGACTCTTATAGGTTTGCCGGAAGTGTTTACGGCAGTTCCCTTGTGGCACCTCAAGCTTGGTTCGCCGAGTTTCATCCAGTTTGTCAAGCCTAACCCACTTACTTGCTGCAGTTTGACCTTCGTTCCGTCAACAGCTACAGAGACGAACCTTTTAGCTGAATTTGGATGGATAGTGCTGATCGCATTGCATTGACGACGCAAATCATTTCGTCGTTTTTGTTGAAGCTGTCTCCAAATACGTGAGCTGCTGCAAAAGCCCGCCCCGCCTTTATGCCCAACGCCGTTGAACGAGCAGTCTCTGTTTAAGTGGCTGCACCCACAGTGAGCGCATTAATAGAGCGCGCTCTTCGCGCTCGTTGAGTTAGTTGTATTTTGCTGCAGTACTGGTCATATTGGTTTAAAATCTCGTTCGGTTGGCGATTTCTTGTGGACCGCCAAGACTTCCTGCTTGGCCATTTACAGATGGTCAACCATAATATCTTCTCATTTTCTGCAGCTCGCATAGATACGTTCACATGTGCGTTGAGATTCTACTTGGGCGATGTTGAAGGATCATCGACTACCTCAAATTATGTGTAATGCGAATCTAGCTTCTCGAGCAGCTTCTTGAGAATTACCGCATCTTTTGGATCTACCAGACCTTGTACGAATGCCAGCAGTTTTAGATCTTCTTCTCCGCGCATTTTCCGATCTCAAATCTAACGCATTCGCGCGTAACCCGGGCTGGATAGCTTTTGTCATCTTCACCGCTTTCCTTTCTAATTTTAAAAGTATTATAGCGAAGCGCGAAACGTTACTCCTTCTGTCCGAAAATTCGCTTGAGATCTTTAACTGCAATTTTCAAAGTCAAATTCATAGGCAAGTTTGCTACGATTATATTTGCGAACTTAAGATAGTCGAATTGTGATAGCTTCTGGATTACCAGTCAGACTTTTTTTGTGTTTAGAAGAGCTTTGGCTTCGACTTCAAAGACACTCAGGTGTCTCTGACTACTCTACTTCTTGCACTACCACGACTGCTGAACCGACATCGACAGAAGCAACTCAACACGTTTTTCGGTTGCCTCGCGTTGCCTTTCATTGCTTCACATTCGCCTTTCATTGCTTCCAGTATCATATCACGATCTGCTTGGACACGTTGGTCAGCCGCAGCTAGAACTGCTTACATCATTTCTTTTACCTGATTAGCATTCATCTTTAGTTACCTCGCCCACATACTTATTTATGTTGAATTCTATTGTCGCAAAAAACGGATCTAAATAAAAAAAACTGAACTAAGGTCAATTTCTACCATGAAGAGTTCAGCATTTTTTGATCTGGGTTCCGTCCAAAAATCAAAATATATTGGAATGAAGTTATTTATAAAGCCAAAGCAATGCGTTCCACACTTGACTGCAACATTTCAAGGTACAGTACAAAGTGATGCTTTGTCAACATAACCTACAAATTACGTTTTTGGCACAATTGTTTTATATTTATCGAAAAATTTTAGCTCATATATATGTACTTTACAAATTCAAAATATGTCAGTTTTTGCTATAATCCCTGTGTAAAATAGACGTAAGTAGAATATTTGATAGCATAACCGAATGTCCAAAGCCAACGCTACCGGTATGAAAGGGTCTCAGCTTCGCATTTGTACTTTACTGACTTTACTGTTTTCCAAACGCATACTTATTTGTGGAACCTAACTTATTACATAAAACATTACATTGAATAAGTTATGTTATTTCACAAATAAATATTCGTTTGGAAAAAAGCCTAATACCATTGACAGACAGAATGATTATCGCGATAATCTCCAATCGCGATTTCAATTTCATTTTCAAAATGACACTCAAACAAAATAGTTTTCTCTTGTAGTCTCTTGTTTGTATTTCATGTTTATCGAGTTTGTACAACTAGATTACGATAATCAAATTATGATGCGCGGTAATCACGAAAGCATTATAATCGTGTTGTGACAGACTGGAAAAAATAACTGCATAATCTCGAATTCACGATTAGCTAGTTTGTGTCTGTCGGTACAACAAATCACATTTTTGGTACAATTATTTTATACTTACCAAAAATGTAGCGTTACAAATTTAGAACTCAGTTCTTGCTATAAATTGACGTGTAAAATAGACCTAAATAAAATATTTTATAGCAACCGAATGTTCAAAGCTGACGCCACCGGTATGAAAGGGTATCAGCTTCGCATTTGTGATAACTAACTATTTTGAGGCGAGGCGCCTGGTGTGAAAAGTACTTAAGCTGTTGCCCAAACCGATACTTATTCTGTACTTATTGACTTATTTGCAGCCATCTTAAATAAGTAAGTAAAGCCGTTCCAATTGATTTGAGTTACTTATTTTGACAGCGACATCAAAACAACAGAAATTAATAAAATATTTGTTTGGTATTACAAAAATTATTTATTTCAAAATATGTATTCGGACATTAGTTTAGTAAAAAATACTTTATATCGCGTATTATATTGTTTCCTTTTTATTATTTTTAAATAATTACAAGAGTTTTTATTTTTATTAAAGTAAAGTGTTATTCACAACTATAAAATAAAAACAAATAAAAAGTTTGACAATGTTGACATATTCAATTTAGATTTTCTTGCTAGAAAATGACAGAAAAAGTTACCTCGCCAGCTTACCTATTTGAATAAGTTAGGTTCCACAAATAGGCTGTTAGAACAGGAATAAGTTAGGTTCCACAAATAAATTAGGTTAGGTTCCACAAATAAGTATCAGTTTGGGAAACAGCATTTACAGCAATTTAAGGCTTTTACTTATTTGTGGAACATAACTTATGCAATGTAAAGTACTTTTCATACCAGGCGCCTCGCCTCGAAACATTTAGTTACCACAAATGCGAAGCTGAGACCTTTTCATACCGGTGGCGTTGGCTTTGAACATTCGGTTGCTATCAAATATTTTATTTAGGTCTATTTTACACGTGAATTATAGCAAGAACTGTGATATTCTAAATTTGTAACGTACATATGAGCTAGATTTTTTGGTAAGTATGAAATATTTGTGCAAAAAATGTGATTTGTAGGTTTTGCTGAGAAAGCACTTCGCTTTGTACTATGTACTTTAAAATATCGCAGTCGAGTGTGGAACGCATTGCCTTGGCTTTGTAGATAACTTCATTGTAATATATATATTTTTTTTAAATTATCACTTAAAAATAAATTATTTTTTCAACAAATTGAATTTATTACTATAAAATTAAACTGTATCAATCGAATAAAACTAATTTACATAATTAAAAAACGAAATAAAATTTTTTTATTTACGAAGCCCAAAGCCGAGACGCGTGGTATGAAAAGTACTTAATTTGTTATGTAATATGTGAGGTTCCACAAATAAGTTTTCGTTTCGAAAACAGCCTAAAGGTAGGTGCATGCCAAAAGACTTCAGGTTTTTCGACACGTATGCTACACTAAAAAGTTAAATTTTGTCTACCTCTTGTGTTATATTCTAAAAATTACACAACAACAAAAAAATTTAGTAACTTTTTAGAATATGGTATAACACAAGAGAGATAGAAAATTTTTTTATTTTAAATTTTTTATTTTGGAACATCTACTCACAAGTACTTGGCAGTAGCAAATTTATTATATATTTATGTATATTTATTTATTTTTCTAGTTTTAATACGCATGTATATTTAAATATTATTCATGTCACTGAAATTTGCTACTGCCAAGTACTTGTGAGTAGATGTTCAATGGAACGTAAATTTTTGTGACAGTAGTAAAACATAACCTCAATTTAAATAAAATTGCTAGATTTTGACAAAAAATACGTTATTCTAATAAAAATAATGTAATAAAACATTAAACAACAAAATAATTAAAATATTTTTACGATTTAACAATTGCGCGTCGTATCACAAAAATAAACAAAAATTATATTTGCTTTTAACCCTAATCAAACCAACATATTTTTGTTATGTTTGTAATTTCAAATACTAATCAAATAATTTACTAAATTTTTGCAAAGAATGCCAAATACATAAAAGTTTATAACTAAATTAACATTATTTTGAAAATCGATCCATTTACCAAATGAGCCAAAAAGGCACACCTTTGTCGGATTAGGGTTAAAAAGTAACATTTTATACAACCAAAATTGGTATAGAGCCATCTATTGAAATTTTTTTAAACTAAAACCCTCTGTCGTTAATTATTTGCGTAACTACTTCTAATAACTACACCATCACTTGAGCATGAGTAGCTGCGAGTAGATACAACATACAAGTACTTGTGAGTAGTTTGCTCACGCCAATGGAAATTAGCAAAAGCACTTTCGGGAAGGCCGAAGTAGGAAATGATCTAATTTGGTTTTGTTTTTGCCGCAACTTTTTGGTTCAATAAAAACGATATTAATCGTCTTTACTTTGAGAGAAATGGGATTGGAATGGATTTGAATTCTGATTTAGGTTGTTTTCCAAACGAATACTTATTTGTAGAACCTAACTTATTTCTTATAAGTACATATAATACGTTAAGTTCCACAAATAAGTATTCGTTTGGAAAACAACTTTATTTGATTTCATAATAAATTGGTAGCGCAATAAATTTAGTTGTCAAATAAATAACATAACTTTTGTTTGTTAAAACAAAATATTTAAAATACCAAATTAAAACAAAATTTTTTCAAAAACTCTTTAAACTTATTAAGTTAAAATAAATGGGAAATGTTATGTCTTTATCACGATGAGAACTGTTTAAAATAAAAATTTAATATGGCGGCGTCTATCGTTAAGTACGAAAACTAAAAATTTTACATTTCGTTATGTATCAATCAGCGATGGTGAGGTCGACAATGACATGTCAATTATTCAATTGTCGACGTCTCGATTTAAAACAACAGAATGTCGTCAATGTCGAATATGTCAACAATGTCAACAATAAATAATTTTTCGATATTCAAAGGTTTTCGATATTCAAACAGTTACGACATCGGTCAGACAGTTAAGATTGTTTTCTCATCATATTTGCTGTGCTGTCTGATACAGCGGCATAAATATAAGTTTAATACATTTCAAGAGCTAGTTCAGTTGATTCCAATACAATGTCGGCCAACGCTTCTCCTGTTTCAGACTCTGTTGTGAAATTCCACGCATTAAAGAAAGCCTTTTCACCGGTTGTGTTATGGATCATCGTTACAATGGTTTTTGAATTATTGGCCGTATTTTTCCATCCGTCAATAACCAGAACCAAATCTTTACTACAATTTGCGGATATATTAGGTACAGATTTCTCATATAATTGATTTAGCATTTTTGATGAAAGTGATTGTCGGCCAGGTAATTTATTGGCGTAGCTCGACCATATTGCTCTGATAAAATTTTTGAAGTGCTCTGAATCTACCACGCTAAATGGAATATTACATCCGAAGAATTTAGCCAGTAATTCATTTATCTTTTCTTCCTCGTCTTTAGTAAAGCAGTCAACAAATCATTTGTTTTCGAGAATTTATAGTTTTCCGTGATTTCATAAGAGTTTGGCTTGTTAATTTATTTAGCGTAGCATTGGCAAATAAGTAATTATTTCTCGATGAAATTTCTGGTTTACTAGATGCCGAAAAAAATTAAGATTCTGAGGTTGTGCCACTGGATACCTAAATAATTTGTTTCGGAACATTGAGAAACGATCGGATTTACGTCTGAGTCTGACTCAGCTAAGATATACGCCACTTGTTAATTGAGTTGTATTACCACTAGTTGTAATAGAAATTGGAAAAGAAATCAATGAAGACTGAGAAACTGAGAAATTTGTATTATGTTATGTATGATAGTTATATATGATTATGATGGGAATGAGAGAGATAATAAAAAATGTAAAAATAAAATAAAAATCCTAACGATTTTTGTTTTGTTTTTTATTGTCGACGAATTGTTGACGTTGTCGACGAATTGATGACTTTGTCGACATAAATGACGCTGAAATCTTATTGTCGACGCATTGTCGACTCGTCAACGTCGACAATAATAGATGACGCGTCATCAAACATCCCTGGTATCAATGAGTACGTTTATGCTCAGCGTCGAGTCATCTTTTAGTTAACTTTGGATCATCTTGTAGTTATCTTTTTTAGCGTTTATACTGCAGAGTCAAATCGTAGTCGAGTCGAAACTAGGTTGAAACCGAGTCAGAAACGTCAAAAAAAAATCATTTACTATCGAATGTTCATAAGTTTTTCTTGTATTATTTTCTGAATTTTATAAAAACAAAATAAAAAGTATTATTGCCACACAAAAATCGGAGATGCGCGAATTAAGAAATAAAAATGGTGTCTTTTTATTATTATTTTTGTTGTTTTTATTTTTCGACTCGACTCCGTTTATAGTGGATGTTTTTAGAGTTAACTCGACTCGAGCCTAGAAATTTTTTAGGTCGAGTTGAGTTAACTACAAGATGACTCGACTCCGTTTATAGTAAAAGATAACCTAGGTTCAAACCAGGTTGAACCCTAAGCATAAACGTACTCAATGTTATAAAACTAATTTGCATAATTCAAAAATGAAATAAGGAATTTTTATTTTTGAAGCTCATTCCGAGGTGCATGGTATGAAAAGTAAGTACCTATGTACTTTGGCTGTTTTCGAAACGAATAGTTATTTGTGGAACCTAACTTATTCCATAAGAAATTATGTACATTAAGTACTTTTCATACCAGGCGCCTCGCCTCGATATATTTAGTTACCACAAATGCGAAGCTGAGACCTTTTCATACCGGTGGCGTTGGCTTTGAACATTCGGTTGCTATCAAATATTTTAGTTAGATCTATTTTATACGTGAATTATAGCAAGAACTGAGATATTCTAAATTTGTAACGTACATACGAGCTAGATTTTTTGGTAAGTATGAAATATTTGTGCAAAAAATGTGATTTGTAGGTTATGTTGAGAAAGCACTTCGCCTTGTACTACTTTAAAGTACTTTTCATACCAGGCGCCTCGGTTTTGAGCTTCGTAAATAAACATTTTTTATTTCGTTTTTTAATTATATAAATTAGTTTTATTCGATTGATACCGTTTAATTTTATGGTAATAAATTCAATTTGTTGAAAAATAATTTATTTTTAAGTGATAATTTAAAAAAAAAACAAAATATATTGGAGTGAAGTTATCTACAAAGCCAAGGCAATGCGTTCCACACTCGACTGCGATATTTTAAAGTAGTACAAAGCGCAGTGCTTTCTCAACATAACCTATAAATCACATTTTTTGCACAAATATTTTATACTTACCAAAAAATCTAGCTCATATGTACGTTACAAATTTAGAATATCTCAATTCTTGCTATAATTCGCGTGTAAAATAGACCTAAATGAATTATTTGATAGCAACCGAATGTGCAAAGCCAACGCTACCGGTTTGAAAGGGTTTTAGCTTCGCATTTGTGGTAACTAAATATTTCGAGGCGAGGCGCCTGGTATGAAAAGTACTTAAAATATCGCAGTCGAGTGTGGAACGCATTACCTTGGCTTTGTAGATAACTTCATTGTAATATATTTTGTTTTTTTTTAAATTATCACTTAAAAATAAATTATTTTTCAACAAATTGAATTTATTACCATAAAATTAAACGGTATCAATCGAATAAAACTAATTTACATAATTAAAAAACGAAATAAAAATTTTTATTTACGAAGCTCAAAGCCGAGCTGCCTGGTATAAAAAGTACTTTACTTAAAAATGTTGCAGTCGAGTGTGGAACGCATTACCTTGGCTTTATAGTTAACGTCATTGTAATATATTTTGATTTTTTCAAATTATCACTTAAAAATAAATTATTTTTCAACAAATTGAATTTATTTCTATAAAATTAAACGTTGTCAATCAAATAAAATTAATTTGCTTAATTCGAAATTGAAATAAAGACTTTTGATTTTTGAAGCTCAAAGCCGCGGTGCCTGGTATGAAAAGTACATACTTAAATTCTGTTTCGGAAACTTGTCTAATATAACAGTTTTCTACGATCTATTTGTATAACAGTTTACAGTTCAGTGTTTATAATATATGTTTAATGGGCTAGGCTAGTGTATTTTTATCCACCATTTTGTATTTTATATTCCTCTCTTGCGTTTAGTTTTTTAGTACGTTTACACCTTTGTTATAGTTAGGGTTGTCGTCTGTTTACGTTTTTTGTTTTTATTTTTTATTTTTGTGTTTTTTTTTCTGTTTTTAAAATTACTTTTGTGTTTTAAACGAAATATTTTATTGTAGAAAAAATATTCTTTCCACTTAGCTATGCTATAAATGAAGAATTCAATTTTTCTTAGTGTTTTGTGTTTAGTTTTCAATGTGTCTTATTATAAGTCGAATTTAATTCGAAATAAAATATAGCTTCTACATAGTTCTAATCTTATGTGTGCCTTAAAACATAAATGTGCTTTAATTTAATAATAAAATCAAAATAACTAATTTAAATCACGTAAATTTAGTGTACACTATAAAAAAGTGTAGTAAAAATCAAAGTATATAGGCAAGCCTTATAGTAAACAAATACATATCTGGTTTGTAATGTGGATGTGTAGGAATATTATTTGATGCCAACAAAGCATTTATTTACGAAAGAAAGCGTAAGATATCACATATACTTACATATTAATTGATACGAAACAGCAACAACTGTGATTTCCAAAGTTATTGGCGACGTTTGTTTGTGAATGAAAATTATACGACTGTGTATGTAAGTATGTATATATGTATATAAGCAAATAAATTTCCTTAGTTATACCAAAATCGTCTTAATATATTATTTGTATTACCGTAATTGTAAATTATCATTCGTATATAGACAATTATGCGTGTAGCATTGCAATTCTCGATAACTGCGTACTTAGTCAATAATATTGATACTCAAATACAAATCAAATGGTCAGAGGCGACTCATTAGTCATCTCCATGTAACCAAACATAACATCAACAGACCAACAGTACATGGGGTCGACTAAGACTCTTTTAGGTGTGTATTGGTAGACGTAACACCTTAAAATAGGTGCGCGTAGTACCTGTCTATATAGAGATAAGATATAATTAAAAGAAAATGAAATTTTAATCAAATTTTCTTGAATTGATATAATTTATATATATAAAAAAAAAAAGTAATTTGTTGCGCATGCGCGCCGAAATATAAACAAAACCGGTTTTGAATGAAATTTGTAAAGCTAATGTGGTTTTCCAGTTGCTACAAAAAATAGACTTCGAGTAGAAAACAAGCAAAACTATGACTGTTTTCTTGACATTTTAACTGGAACATACAAAAAATACAGTTTGAATCATTTTTCTTTTTTGTATTGTGGTTTTCCATTGCTCGGCCAAATTTTTCAGAGCAATGCACTAATACGATTACATTTATGTAATTCAAAACGTCAAAACAAATATGAGGAAATGCTTTTAAAAAACAGTAATAAACAAGCAGAAGTAGAGTTCCCAACCAGTGCCAGTCGAAGTGATTATAATCGGAGTATTTTTACTACTTTCTTCTGTCATTTTCAGGCAAAAATCCATAAAACAGTTCTCTTGCAGTAATGAATCAGTCATTTTAGCAAACAATATCATTTCAAACATGTCAAATCGAATCAACGAACTAAATTACTGGCTGCTTTTTTCAGAATCTGAATGTTTAATGATAAAACTTATAAAAAGATAATTCCGAGTTTTTTACAACTTACAACTTTACAACTTCAGATAAACTCAAACATGACAGAGATTATCTGATTTTACCAAAATAATTTATCAGCTTTGACTAAATATTTAGATTCAGTATCTCCTGAATACAAAAATTACGCTCCAAGACAAATTATGAGGTCATTTAGCCTTGCCGTACAAAAACGATGTACTTACTACTCTAGTATGTAGGTCTGGATCATTTACAATACTCTCAAATCCAGCTTAGATTAGAACTTCTTTAGCGGCATGCAAAATTGCCGGAGGGGTTGGCTGTGTATGGTCATGGAAAACAAAAATTGGTAATTAAATTGGTTAATACAATTAGTACATGTAGTGCTCCAAAATATTTCTTGCCGTTGGGCCACGTTTTGTTCTAAAAATTCTGATGTCCTGCCTTATGGCAGACAACTTTTTTGGCTATGAAATAATAGGAACTACATATTTATTTAATTTACAAAATATCGCAAATAATAAATTAATTTCACTTGTTTGTATTTCGGGATTTTACGCGACACTTGCTGTTCCCGCAGAACACAGAACAATCCTCCAGTTTATAATTAAAACACAATTATTTTTATTAAATTCTTTTTATGTTTTTTTAATTCGTTTTAATATATATATATATATATATATATAGTTTTTATTTATTTAATTCACTTGAACAATATGTATTTATGTTTTTTATATTTTTAATACAAAACTCAAAAATATTTTATTTTATTTTGTTGTTGATGTTGCTCCGGATGATTGTCCACTCGATCGATACACAAAATTTTCTGGTAACTTCTTTTGTATTGTATATGTTAGGCAAGTATATAATAAATATATAACAGGTATTATATACAAAACTTTGTACGCGCGATTATTGTAGTGCAGTCGCCAAGTATTTAACAATGTTGCAACCGCTACATCACCCCCCCCCCTGCAAGTAAAACCCCCCCGAATAAATTATAATTAAGGTTGGAGGATATAGTTAGGAAGGTTGAATAAAATTGTAGGTAGTTGAGGGGGATGGACTATTCTGGAATTGAACTAACTTTTTAGGAGTTGCCTGGTTAAATACTAAGCTTGACTCAGCTAGGATACCGTAAGCCGGCTTTAGTCTGTCGATAGAAACATTTACATTCTTGCCTTTTACATCAAGAATGTAATGTTTACGAAAACGTCGAATGACCTTATAAGGTCCTTCGTACGGAGCTGTTAGGCCCGTTCGTACTCTGTCAATACGAACGAAAACGTACTCGCAATTGTTTGGGGACTTGGGAAGAAAAATAGGCGGATTATTTGACTTGCGAGTGTCAACAGGAATTATTTTACGCATTGCTACGCGAAGCCTTTCTACATAGTCATGTGGATCGGAACTATTCTTGGAGGTGGTCTCGAAAAATTCTCCTGGTAATCTGAGAGCTTGACCATAAACTAGTTCAGCTGGAGAGCATTTTAATTCATCTTTTATTGTTGCTCGGATTCCCAGCAAGACGATAGAAAGCTCAGTGCTCCATTTTATTGTATTCCCTCGAGCTTTGAGCGAAGCTTTGAGTTGTCGGTGGAATCGTTCGACCATTCCATTTGCCTGTGGATGATAGGCGGTGGTACGAATCCTATGAGCGCCTAGTAAACGCGTTAGTTCGGAAAAGAGCTTAGACTCAAATGGACTGCCTTGATCTGTCGTGATTTCAAGCGGTATCCCAAATCTTGAAACGTATTGCTCGACGAATGTCCTATCTTGAATAGGGTATGCCTCAGGCCAGCCAACGAGTGAAACGATCGACAATAGTAAGCACATAGACAAAGCCTTCGGATGGTGGCAAAGGTCCCACTATATCCATGTGTATGTGCTCGAACCGTTGAGAAGGTAGATTAAACTTACCGGGTTCAGACTTTGTGTGTTGGTAAACTTTGCTCTTCTGGCAGCCGATACAGGATTTCACCCAGTGTGTAATGTCCGTGTTCATATTCGGCCAAAAATACCTACTTGAAATTAATTTCCGTGATGCTCGAATACTTGGATGAGATAGATTGTGTAGGACATCGAAAACTATACGTCTATGAGATGCAGGAACAAATGGGCGATTCGCGCCTGTTGATGTTTCACAATAAATTTTAAATTCAGGAAGGATTGTGAGTTCCAATTTGAATTTGGAATTCTCAGGGCGCGATGAATTATTCAATAATTCAAGTAATTCGTCATCAGACTGTTGTGTCTGAGCTAGATTTTTAAGATCTAGTTTAACGGAGTCTACTGTAGAAACGTGATCGCTAGTTCGTGACAAAGTGTCAGCGACTACGTTTTGCTTACCTTCTATGTGTTGAATGTCCGTCGTGAACTGAGCGATATAGTCAAAATGTCGAGTCTGCCGTGGACTCTTTTCGATCAGAGAGACTATCGCTTTAATCAAAGGCTTATGATCCGTATAGACAGTAAACTGTCTACCTTCCAGGAAATAGCGGAAGTGTTTGATGGCTCAGTAAATAGCGAGAAGTTCTCTGTCAAAGGCAGAGTATTTTACCTCTGTTTCAGAAAGTTTTCTTGAGAAAAATCCCAAAGGTTGCCAATAATCAATATTCTATTGTTGTAGGACTGCTCCTACAGCAGTACTAGATTCATCAGTAGAGATGCTATAGCGTGTGTCGCTATTGGGATGGGCTAACAGAGTTCAGTTAGCAAGTGCTCGTTTAATTTTGGCGAATGACTCGTTGCACTCGTCGGGCCAAGAAAAACATTTTTTGTTCTTGGGTATTTTATTTAATATTGCCAAATGAGCGTAAATTGGAGAAAGCGATTCGGCTAGCCTTGGAATGAATCGATGGTAGTAATTGACCATTCCGACGAATCGCTGAATTTGTTGAATTGATGTTGGCGGGGCAAAAATTTTCAATTGCTTCAACTCGCCGTGGCGAAGGTGTTATGCCTTCTTGGGTAATTTGGTGGCTGAGGAATTCGAGGGCAGGAACACACTTGTGCTCTTCCTCACTTTTGCTTGCCACAAGTATATCGTCAATGTAGACGAATACAAAATCTAATCCTTTGACCACTTCATTCATGAAGCGCTGAAAGGTTTGCGCAGCGTTCCGAAGACCAAAGGGCATTCTAGTAAACTCGAACAACCCAAAATGGGTGGTTATTGCCGTTTTAGGTACATCTTCGGGCGCAATTGGGATAAGATGATAAGCCCTGACTAAATCAATTTTCGAAAAGACGCTGCATCCATTTAGGTGCATTGTAAAGTTTTGAATATGTGGGACCGGGTAACGATCCGGCGTGGTTACGGCATTAAGTAGACGGTAGTCACCACATGGGCGCCAATCGGCACTGTCCTTCTTCTTTACCATATGGAGAGGGGATGACACCGCAGAAGATGACGGTCGGCATATGCCCAATTGGACCATATGCTCGAACTCGGTAAGCGCAGTTTTGTGTTTAACTGGATCCAGCCTGCGTGGTCTTGAACAAGGAAGTCGACCTTTAGTATAGATGTAGTGAACCACGTTGTGTTTTGCTGGATTGTTGTAATCTGGTGTTTCAACCAAAGAAGGAAACATCTTCAAAAGTGAATTATATCCATTTGTAGCAGATGGATGGATTGGCGTAGGTGTTTTGACCTTTGCTGTCATTGCATTCACAGCAAGATTCGTCGTGGGATCCAAGAGGCGTCTTCCACGGAGGTCGACGAGGAGACCATATTTTGTCAAGAAGTCAGCACCGATAATTAATCTGTCAACTGACACTACCGTAAAAATATGTGGAAATTGTCGCCGTAAGCCAATGTTAACATTCAGTAATTTCGTCCCGTAAGTCTGAATTACTGAACCATTAGCTGCGGAGAGGACCAGGTCAGGGTCTATTTTTGACGCATTGTTTGAGAAATATTTAACGGGAAGGACCGAAATATCAGCACCGGTATCTACGAGAAACTGCGGAGTTTATTCTGTGCGTCGTTTAGAAATAAGCGGCGATTAATTCGTATCCGATTACTAGTTGTTTGAAAATTCCGGTTTATTGCTGTGGAAGGTGCAAGGTTTGTAGCATTTTCTTGCGCCACTTCCAAATTTATGGTGAAAATAGCAGAAACCGTTGTCGTTTAAACGACGTCTGCTGCCGCTTCTTGGTCTCCATGGGCTTCTGGACTGATAGCCCGAAGTTGGTGAGCGGCTGCGACCCGTACTTAACCGTGACAACATCGATTCGACATTAACAAGTCTTTCTCCGAGTTGCTTTATAGTTGTCACAGCTTCTGATAATTCTGGGCCGCGGGCAGTTGATGGTTGTAAGGGAGAACTCGTCGACACACTGAGTGAGGTTATTTCATATATTTTATCGGCTACCGTAAGTAGTTCGTCTATGGGCTTATCCCCCATGGCAGTAAGTGCGACGTATATGACTTGCGGGAGTTTACGAACCCATAAAGTCTGCACCAGTTTGTCGTCGAACGCTTCACCCGCTAGCGAAGAGTGAGATGAGAAATATACCTCACTGGGTTTTCGATCACCCAATTCCGCCCTTTCTAATAATTTTTCGAGGCGTCGTTCCGTAGAAAGGGCGTGCCGAGCTGTTAGAGCGGATTTCAACTTAATATATTTTTCGTTTTTTGGAGGATTAATGATCAACTCCATTACCGATTCGCAAATTTCTGTTGGTAGTGCAGAAACGATGTGTGAATATTTAGTTGCATCCGCCGATATATTAAAAATACTGAACTGAGCCTCGGCTTGTGCGAACCAAACGTTAGGATTATTGAGCCAGAAGGGAAGTAATTTAATTCGAGATGATTCGACTGATGGGTTTGATTGCATTTCTTTTTTCTGATTTAGCTCGTCGTCAGTCAAATATATAATAAATATATAACAGGTATTATATACAAAACTTTGTACGCGCGATTATTGTAGTGCAGTCGCCAAGTATTTAACAATGTTGCAACCGCTACACACTAAAATCCATCAACAAATGTACTTGCTCCATCCATTTGATGCTGGATACTTCTCTGAATTAGCTAAGTACTCGTATATACAAATAAATTTGGTGAATATCATTTTTGATTTAAAGTTTTAAATCTAAAATATCCTGAATTTGAGCCATTGTTTAATTAAGAACTACTTAAAGAATCGATTTAACATCTCAAATCTCAGATATAAATTCTATTAAATCCATCCATAAACGTGCCACCTACTTCCATTTGAAGCTGGGGACGTAGTACACTATCTGGATTGGTTTTCTATGTAAAAAAAATAAAATAAATTTGGTGAAACAATGTTTCTGATAAATGGCATCAACCAAAATATCATTACTGGTGTTCCGCAATATTTATTGAATTTGGCTCTTATTTTATTTAATAAATGCGTCCCCAAATAAGGTAACCCAAGAAATTTTCAGAGCCTCAATAATTCGGTTTTATATTAGGTTTTATTAAAATTTCACTAAAAACCATTGACAAACGTGCTCCATTTGGTGCTGGAACCTGGGAATGTTATAAGGGGCTGGAGTGGTTATGAAAACAAATTTTTCTTTGGCAATTCTAATTTCCCCAAATTTGTTTCCCCAAATGCAAACATATTTCTAGACTTAATAACTGTCCTGCATTTTTTAAGGCAATTTTTTCAGACTTCGTCCAGGTTTAGTCATTTATGACCTATTCATCCTAGGTACCTACTGTGGTATCGTCTGGCAATAACATTTCTTTAAATTGCACCAAAATATCTTCAAATTATAACAAACATGTTCGCATATTTGACGTGTCTGCAAAGGTTTCGAAGCTAAAGTTGCTTTAAGATACATTTTCCATTTTCCACGTAAAATTTAGGTAAACATAGCTAAAAATGAAAAATTTCGCTGATCGGTACTCTTTTCTAGGAGAAAAAACTCAAAACGACAATCTAAAAATATCTGTGATTTCGTGGAGAGTTGTGGCCATGTTAAAAAAACTATTTAGCTCGAGCAGCATACAGAGCTTAACTTAACGCTTTAATAGTAAAAACAATTTTACTGTAACTTGCTGGACCTTGATTTTTTTAAACACAAACAATTGTTGGTGCCAAAGGTGTAACTATTGTATTTCGTATGCACTCCCTTCTGTCTAGAAATACTCCCCTGAAAATTTGAAACGTACTTCGTTTAAAGTTTTCAGACCGACAGCACTGTTCCCAACTGAAGGGAAGGACAATAACTAAAAAGCTACAAAGTAGAGATATTAAACAATTAATTTGGATGGTTAAATATGTTGAGATATGCTCGCTCATCATATGAGCATATCTCAACATATCTAACCATACAAAATTATTGTTTAATATCTCTACTTTGTAGGTTTTTAATTATTGTCCTTCCCTTCAGTTGGAAAACCAGAAGGGACATTGCATGCACCAATAAATTTTTGCTCTTACCCTTAATTTTTACATGTTCATTTTGAATTTTCAGCCACTGAACGACAACTTAATACTGAAAATCTTACCTTCGCCAAACCAAGGTCAAAAAAATGAGTTGAAGTTTTTCCATATAAAACCTGCGTTATCTCGCTTCTGGGTGTAAAATAGTTAATAAACAATAAATTATTTAACGAAAAATTGTTTTCTTGAGAAAATAAAATTGTTTATTTATTTATATACTATACTCATGTGAATAATTTTCCAGACAAGCTAAATTTTAGAAAACAAACTGTAATTTAACAATGACTTCTTAGCTTTTTATAATTTTTCTGATCAAACTCCACTGATACTCTAATGAATACTATATATCATAACCTAAACATTTTATGTTAAACTACCGTAACTTTGCCGCTTATCAATATAAAAGTGAATTCACCTACCAAAATTAATGTGAAAAATTATCCGGACAAAATTATATTTCAAAGATTTTTATTCACGCTACAGAACTATTTTACAATTTCGAAATTTGTAGTTTATAATCCATTATTATCCAGCAAAGCTTCTAGTCTATGTGGCATAGATTCCAGCAAATTTTGTAAAAATCTAGCGTCAATGTTTTACCATTCATGCTGAATTGCCGATTTTAATTAGGTTTTGTTATTCGGTGGTTATCCCGTATTTTTGGAGTTTCCAAAACGTGGGCAATTCCATCAGAAGGTCCATGATTTAATAATTTGTGTTTTGGGTCATTGTCTTAATACAAATAATAATCTCTTCCACAATGGTTAATTTCAGCCGATACCGAGATTTTTATTTTAAAATATTTAAATAAACTACTATCGATGGTTCTTTCAATAAATTTAAGATTTCCTGGTCCAAATACCCCATTGCCCCCCCATATTTATTTTTATTTTTTCGAACTTCCGCGAAATCAAGGTTTAAAACAAAGCCAACACAATTAATTTATTTACATCTATGTAATACATTCAGTGGCCTAACTACGTAACCGCAGCGCCCGCAGCCGAGGAGGGGAGGGGGGGGGGCATGATTATTGGTGCCTACGATATTTATCAATTGTTCGAATATTATATTAAGCTTAAATTAGACCACATTTTCAAATTAGTAAAACGGTGGTCTAATTTTCAGAGAATGAAGAAATTGTTTCTGTCACTGTTGGGTGTTTTCTTAAGACAGGTCTTATAATTTCTGCACCGTTATTGAATTTTAATGTCTGAGAACTACAAGTAATGCGACTCCTTAGAAATAAAAATGCCTCTAGGTTCTGACAGATATTTAGATTTATAAGAAAATTCACTAAACTCAGTCTAGAGAAAATCAAGAAGAAATAAATTGTTGAAACTTTCTTCTTAGGAAAATATCTAACTACGACTGGGGGGCTATTTGTGAATTCGATTCGAAAGCACTCGACTCTTCGAAATATAAGATTTGTATTTGATTTAAATATTCTGATCTGAATGAATCTGATGCAATTCAAATAAGAATCCAATTCTTCGAAGACTCGAATACGTTCGAATCGAATTCACAAATAGTCCCTCTGGAAACAATTTCGCTCATTAGAAGCGTCGTTGCTTTAGAGAAGGAATAAATGGATATTTGAGCCAAACTAGAAGTCTCTATAATGAATTAGCATTCGTTCGGCTTATAGTAATCTTATTATCGGTTTTTTTTGATTATCGGTAAATGGTAAATACAAGTTGAACTAACTGTAAATCGGATCGTGTTTTTTTTGTTTGTTCTCGTTGAGGTTCTCTTCACTTATTAAAATTTCTCGAGATTTTTGGAGTTTAGCATGGAGATGAGATGCATAATGTTCGATTCTTAATTGGTGATTTGGTGTTTCGAAACAGTCAAGTTATTCGACATTAACGAGATTATTCGAGTATCTATGAAATTGTCGAATGTATTTGATTGTTCAATGTTAATCGAGAATCTTAGAGCCTATTCGAGAATATGATTATCCGATACTACTACACGGAGAAAAAAAATAGGACACATGACCATAAAATATAGGAGCCCAGGCATTTGTGGCTTTTTATCGGAGCGCTTACTACAACATTATGAAAACGTTAATTGATGTGAATACAATCGGTTATCATGAAAATCGTAAAATTGCATATAACATATAGTAACAATTACCATTAATAGAAAAATGCCGGTAAATGTACATATGGTAACATTTACTAAAGTGTATAGCACCGCATGCTATAATTTAGGTACTATATTATATAGTAAATAAATCAGTAATTTTTTTTCTCCGTGTACGTTTTGTTGAGTAGGCTAAGGCCTTATTTTACTTAGTAGCATTTTGCTTAATAGGATTAGTAAATATTAAGTTACTTGATCAGAATTTAAATTTATCGCTCTTTTAGAGCTCTTTATAAAAATTTTCGCTCTTGCTCCCAGTAAAATTTTTTTTCAATTTGCTTTTACGCTCTTACCCTCTAATGGTAATATAATCACCTTAAAAAATTATTTCGCTCTTTCAAAGTGATTTACATTTTTACTTTTAATTTTGCTGCTAAAACAGAGAGCGTAAAAGCTAAAAATATCGCTCCCAACCCATTCTACAGAGCCATTGAAGAAAATACATTAGGGAGCAAAATATTTTGTAACACAAGAATTGCTCTTTGAATTTAATTAAATAAAGAAAGTTTAGATAAATTTCTGGAATATGGCCAACTAGGATGGAACTTGGATATTTCTTAACAGATTTTAGAGAAATTTGAGATGCGTGATAGAAACGGGATTCTACAATGATTTTTGGATGAAGTTCTGGAATTTGGACAACTAAATCATGGGGATGGAACTTGGCTATTCCTTAACCGATTTTAGAGAAATTTAACATGCGTGATGAAAACAGGATTCTACAATGATTTTTGGATGAAGTTCTGTAATATCTTGGTTATTTCTTAACCGATTGTGATGCAATTTAACATGTTCGTTGGAAATGACATTCTAAAATGATTTTCCTAATTCCGTTATCCTTCACTAACATTAGCGTGCTGTCACCCATTTTTTCTTATTTTCCTTTTATTGCGACTAAATTTCCCGGCAGATGTATAATAAATATATCAATATGAGTAATCTAAACAGGTTACGGCAGAAGTATAATAATTATTATTCATACTGATATATTTAAATATATCAATACGAGTAACCTAAAAAGCTATTGTCTTTGGCAGTTTACATAATCCATGCAGCTGTCGAGGTTTATCTGCTGTTAGCCATATTTCAGAACTTATCTAAAATCTATTTTAGAATCCCACTTCCAAAGCATATATTGAATTGCACCTCAATTGGTTAAGGAATAGCCAAGTATCCATGCGGCTGTCGAGGTTCATAAGTTTTTTTATTTAAACTATTAATTAATTTAATCAAATTAATTTTTGATGTAAATCCTCAATTGTTAGCCAAAATCCACCAATTGCGGGAGTGAACACATTGCAACAGACGATCAAATAAAACTAAAAATTATGCAAATGAAAATAGTATCGAATGCGGCTGATTTTGGTGTTAAAAAAATAAATGGCTGATTTATGACTGATGCAGATTATTTTTTAGATTTGATGCATACACACTTCTAATACAAATGAGCACTGAATCAGAATAGAGTGATACAAATTTAAAAATGTCGACAAATAAATAAATAAAAAAATAAAAATAAAGTTTATCTGCTGTGAGACAGATCGAAAATCGGTGGAGAAATAATCTGTAAGTTCCATCCTATTTAGCCATATCCAGAACTTTATCTAAAATCAATTTTAGAATCCCACTTCCAACGCATATATTGAATTGCATCACAATCGGTTTAGGAATAGCTAAGTTCCATTTAAATTTTTCATTTTTCAGAAACTCATCTAAATATCATTTTAGAATCCCATTTTGATCGCACATGTCAAATTTCACTCAAATCGGTTAAGGCATAGCCAAGTTCCATCCTAGTTGGCCATATTTTAAAACTTCATCTAAAAATCATTTTAGAATCTTAATTCCAACGCACATGTCACATTGTATCACAATCAGTTAATAATGAATAGCCAAGTTCCATCCTAATTGGCCATATTCCAGAACTTCACATTAAAATCAATTTAGAATCAAATTTCCATCGCGCGAGTCAAATTTCACTAAAATCGGTTAAGGAATTACCAAGTTCCATCCTAATTGGCCATATTCCAGAACTGCATCTACAAATCATTTTAGAATCCCATTTCCAACGCACATGTCGAATTGCATCACAATCTAATTGGCCATATCCCTAGAATCCCATTTACATCGCGCGTGTCAAATTTCACTAAAATCAGTTAAGGAATAGCCAAGTTCCATCCTAGTTAGCCATATTCCAGAACTTTACCCAAAAATCAGTTTAGAATCCCATTTCCAATGGCCGTGCATCTGTTCGCTAGTAAAACAATCTGGCTTTCTAAAGAAATTTAGAAGGTTTTGAATGTAACCGTTTGCCGTAATAACAAGAGCAAGAGCAATATAATAATGACGTTTTTATTCATCAGAGCAGAGCGTATTTATTTTCTCAATATAGTGCAATAACAAAGAGCGAAAATATGATAACACAAACGCAATAGTGGAAAAGCAAGAGCCTTATAATAAAAATAATGCTCCAGTTCTTCAGAGCGATTTTTTTTTTTTTTACAATATCGCTCTTTATAAAGAGCTTTTTAATAGTTTTTATTAACGCTCTTGAACAAAAATGAAGAGCAAAATGAAATCCCATTTTAAACTCTGTAAGTACTTGACAAATAATTCGGTAATTTCACTAATTTTCGTAAGATTTCGAAATGTTCTAGGGTTTACTAACAGGCTTTCCGAAATTATTAATTAATATCCAGACTTTTCCGTATTATTGAAATTGTTCGAGAGATCAATCGAGATTCACATAATATAGAGATTATTCGAATTTTTCTGGGGTAATCGAGATTATTTCGCGGTTTATTCTAGATTTCTTAAGTTTTTCGACAACGAATTTTGTTTAATAATGTTCTGCGCTTCATACATATAAATCGTGATATTTAGTAGATTTTTCGAGATTATGCAAAAATTTCGATATTTCTTCGATTTCCCAGGATATTCTAAATTATTCAAGAATGTTCAGTTAATTACGGATAATTCGACGTTTGAGAACTTTCTAGAATATTCAAGTTACTTTGAAAATGCGACATGTTTGAGATTTAAGTTAAGCAACCTGCCATTCGCAATGCCCCCCTGGCAGTTGGTTTATCGTGTTTAAATTTTCATTGATGAATTCCAAACCATCATTAATACTTATCTGATCAGAATTTGTTATTTCATTAAAAATTTGAACATCTGCCTGCGCCTTATGATGTCCATGTAATTTCAAATTCGAAATGTCATTCATTAATATATAATGTAAACATGATTGGGCCCAAAATGAATCCCTGAGTAAGCTCAGTCGTTAAAGGAATTAGCGACAATCTACCACTTGTCATTAACACATATTGAGAGCGACCGGTCAAGTATGACATAATAAGGTTTATAGCCCTGGATAGACCAAATTGAGATTATATTGAAATTGATTGAGTTAAACGCTTTAGAGAAATATAACAAAACCAGTGCAGCATAATTTCCCCTGTTAATCCTCATAAACTCAGCTATGTTTAACAGTAGCTTCACTGTGCTATGAGAATGGCGAAAACCGGACTGGAAATCAGAGAGTAAGCGATTAGTCTGAAGGTGATATTTGATCCAGCTAACACTCTCTCGAGAATCTTGGAAGCTACGAACAAAATTAAAATAGGGCGCATGTCTGATGCCAACTTAGTTTCCTTACATTTCATGATGTAATTGAATATGTGTGTAAGAATCAAAAGATTCGCTGGAACACAAAATTTGTGAAATTTCAGCGTCAGTGTCGGTGACATCAACGCCTCTAATACCTGGTCCTCGTTGAGTTCAGAGAACCTGAATTCATTTCTAGTAGGTTGTGATTGATGGCTATTCGGTTTAGCGTGCAATAAAAAATTACTGTTCTGCGCAGTATTATGTCTGGAAACCATTTATTTATTTTATACACAACAAATTTTTAAGATCCGTACAGTAGCATAAGAGCCTATTATAATGGAGTACTCTCATATGGTACTCTAAACTTTTTCTCCAATTTTCTCTGGATGCCCTCAGCATTTTCCCCGCTTTTCATCCCTGCGATAATTCAGCTACTCGTACTTTTCGCGTTATTATCATATGTTATTTTTCTTGTTCGACTTATTGGGTAGTACGTTAGAAACTTTTACTATTTTTCTTTTTTTCATTAAAATAACATTTTCCATATTCACAAACAATGAATTAAGTTGGTCAGGATCAAAATCCTTAAGGAATACTTCATCATTTCCATGTCCATTACTTTCATCGTTGAGGTGAGCTAAGACCATCATCAATAATGAGGTGAGCTAAGACCAGTATTCAATTTACTTTTTAACATTAATATCGATACTATCTAGAAGCTCACTAAATTTCAATTTTTCAACATCTTCCTTGGTTTTAACTTCTAAAAGAAACAAACCCAGGTTTGCATCAATATAATGTTATCATAAACCTCACTGAGGGATGATAGTACTATCTCTAATTCATCGGTGGTAGGTGGTACCTACTCCAATTGCCAATCTAACCGTGCCAATGATTCATTCTATAGTATTATTATTATTATTATTGGAGGGCCATGCGAGCGATCAGCCACCTCGCACTGCAACCTAATAGATCTATTGTGCTGGACCCTGCTTAATTATCCGTCCAGTCAATATTCAGGTTCTTAATGAACCTGACAATACTGCCTCCCGGTACGTGATACATACTATCTGGGCTTATTGCTCTCCCTCCTAGATGTTTACTACAGCATGTAGTTCCGCTAGAAAGACGGTAGCATTGGAGCCCAAGGACTTCGAGAGGGCTGTCCCACTCCCGTATATTCCTACTTCTGCCCCGTATCCCGTTTGATTTTACTCTTACGAGTTGCTAGGAATTGCAAATCGCCTGTAGGTCACCCAGCTTTACTACAGGAAGGCTAAATAAAACTGGAGAGTGCCTGGTATCCAGAGTCCGCATATTTGGACTGATTAACCTATCAGCCATTCATCCATCGGCATATGCTGTTCCACCTTAGATTAGGGTTTTTAGTCAAGGTTGTCTCCTTTAGCGCCGTACTTTAGCCTGAGCCAAATGGTCAAAAATGTACCAAATGGCCTTAGTTACCAGTGGTTGCCACAAGGAGGCAGTACGTACACTTGCGAATTGTGAACAGGTTACCCCTTACACAATTGTACCCAACGCGCAGCTGCCTAATACATGACCAGAACAGCTCACGTGATGCGCACTCTACTGGAAGGTTACAGAGCTGGTAGATTACTCTACTCAACTTTAGTCCCCCCCCCCCCCACCAATAGGCGCCAAACCACCTTCATTCTATAGTAAGATGATCTAAATTAAAACAAGATCTTTATTGACAATTTTAAGTTTAGCCGTTTTCGCCACATCATTTCTGACATAGAATGTCACGTATCACTCCTTCTACCTGACCTATCCTGCCTAATAATTTTGTATCACTCAATCATAACCGATTTGTTAGTATGGTGTACCAAGGCTCAAAACCAAGCCTGTTAAAATAGCATTGCTTAAGCCCAGTCATCCTTGCGCTACAAACTGGAAATGCATGCGATACAGGGAAAATTGTGTCTTGAGGCAATGTACAGTTGCTCGTGGTCGTTTCAACTATCTCCTAAAGCATCCAATACCATATCATTATATTTTAACCCCATTGTTAAATTGATATTTTTGGATTGCAATTCCTAATTCACTTAACACTAAACCTACCATGACCGAGTCATTTGACCCGTTTTTAAAATTTCGATTAGAATTTTCTATATTCAACATACTTGTACCGCCTTTTAACTTCACGACTTTTCCAATACTATATGTTCAATAATTTTTTTAATGTTCACTTCTCCTTTTTATTAACTGGTTTCTACGAAAAGTGTTTAGATTAACATACGGGCCACAACGGGTCATTTGGCCTGTCACGGTAGGAATAGGTGTATATGAAGTGGCGGTAGGTTTAGTGTTAATTAAGCTGTAAACTCAGTAAAAGGGACGAGACCGTCAAATATTCATATTTATTTTAATTTTTTTCACAAAAGTACACATGTATGTGTACCAGGTATTTTGTATTGAAGTCTACACAACCATTTCTTTTTACTTATTACAGAGTAATTGTTATTAACATTAAACAACTACCAATGAAATGTGGAATCGCTGTCTTGTTTGCTCTGATCTATCGTCTGAATTAATTAGTAGCGTAAAAATTGAGGGTAAAACTAATATTCTTATAGTCCGTCTAGAATCATTTAACATTGTGTTAGCGTAGCACTTGTGCGAAATTTTCCATGAGTACTATTAACGAGTACTCACTAAATTCAATAACTTTATGTTAATCAGTGATTTTAAGACCAATATTTTTGATGATAAGGAAGCTACGTCTTTCTGAATAAACTTTCCTTAGAAACAGCAACTAGAGTGACAAAGCAATCATCTTAAATTATTGATATTTTTGCAACTAGCTTACTGTGTAATAGATATCATTTGGCTATCGACGATATTGATTTCAGTGATCACAAAGTTATGTTGTTGAATGTTGACTGAACCTAAACAATCCAAGTGCAAGTGCTATGGTTAAATATAATAACTTAAGTATTGCAAATTTTAGGCGGGAGGAGTTTTTGGGTAAAATAACCAGTTCAATAAAAGCTCGTACTTGTCGAATGGTGCAGCCCGTGGGAACTTACAAGAACTATTGGTGTACACATAAAATCATTACGCTTTCTAAAGAAAAGACTCTAAACTTATAAAAGCAAAGGAAAACGGGGAACTATTAAACAACTCATTAAAACTAAATGTAAAGAGGCAAAGAAGAATTTTTTACAATAAATTAACACTTTTCTCTACAAGAAGTCTCCTAATAATGATACTGCGACTCACTCTATCATTCGTAAAGGCATAACTTATATAACTGATACAGATAAAGCTGATGCTTTTAAACGATTTTTTTTTTGTCACGGTAGGTAAAGACTTAAATGAAGCCAACTCAAATATATCGTCAAATTTGAAGGAAATTTTCGATTTTGAGCCTTGTTTTGATGAGGAAATTTCTCCCTCGATTCTTTATCTTAAGAGTTCTGCTGTACTGGGTTATGACAACGTCACCTCGAAATTGATTAATTCAATGACGGTGGAACTAGCTCCGATTATTAAGCACCTTATTAATCAATCCCTCAATTCGAGCTATTTTCCTGACGAACTTAAAGTAGCTCCTCCAGTTGTTGTCCTCCCGGTGTTGTCTAAAAACTTTGAACAAGTTTGTACTTGTAAGTCCAGATTAGAACAACATAAATAATATTAAATTTATTGCAACCAATAAGTATGGTTTTCAGAGGCAGTCTAAACGCTTTGAACTTGTTTAAATTTAGCTGAACAACTTTATGGTAACATTGAATCTAAGAAAAAAACTTTGGTTCTTTTAATTTTTTTTTTGTTTTTTTTTTTTTTTTAATATTTTATTTATGATAACAATAAAATTGTTTACAAAGTAACTACTTAGTCATTTTTGACTAACAGCGTTTGACTCTGACAATATAATAATAAAGCACTCATTTGTGTTCTTTCCATAAAGTGTTGTTTTGGTTGATGTAGCATTGTGCAGACTATTCAGATAACTCAAAAGGTTTTATTTAGTCTTTTGAGTCTTCTTATTATACCCTCTTGATAAAGTAGTCTTGCAGCTTCGATGTTAGGGTGATGATGGAGCCTCTCCTAGTGTTTTTGTGCACATTTCTTTATTTCATTTGCGACTGTGTCTATTCCGAGATCTCTGTGAAGGTCACTATTACGAATGTACCAAGGGGAATTTACAATTCCTCTGAGAACTTTATTTTTAAATCGTTGAACTATCTGTTGATTGCTGATTTTGGTGCATCCCCAAAGTTGAATACCATATGTCTAGACCGGCTTGAGTACTTGTTTATAAAGCACAAGTTTATTATGAATGGATAACTGAGAGTTTCTTCCAATTAACCAGTACATTTTTCTATATTTTAACTGAAGCTCTTCTGATTTCTTTTTCACGTGTACTTTCCACTTTAACTTTGCATCATGGTTCATACCAAGGTATTTTGCTTGATTGGCATGTGGTACAGGGGTATTATTGAGAGTCACAGCTAGTGGTTCTATTGATCTATTAGTGAAGTTAATGTGAGTAGATTTCGACTCATTCACTTTAATTCTCCACTTAGGGTTCTTTTAGTTTTAATTGACACCAAAAAAGCATTTGATAGTTTTAACCATGGAATTTCAGAAGTTACATAAATAAAATTGGTGTAAGGGGTTGGGCGCTTAAGACTTTCGAAAGTTATCTTACGAACAGAAAACAATTTATGCAAGTTGGATCTGCTAATAGAGGTACTGGTGTTCATCAAGGTTCCAGTTTGGCGCGCCATTACTCTTCATCATATTTATTAATGATATTTTTGAACTGGCATTACATATTGTATACTTCAACTTTTTGTTGATGATGTGGCTGTGATTTATGGTGAAGATTCTTACATCGGTTTGAAAACGGCCACGGAGAAAAATCTTACGGCAATTCATAAATGGATGGTGAAAAATAAATTTACAATGAATGTCAATAAAACTATATTCCGGATCTTCTGGTTGAAAAGCAGTTCGATGGAAGGTATATTTTATTACTTTGGTAATGATGGAGTTTCAATTAATCGGGTTCTAAAAGCCAAATACCTTGGACTCATTTTAAGTTATTGGTCTAGCTGGAGTGCTTAAAGAAATATTTTTTGCTCTTCTGAAACAGGTTCTAAAATCAGTATATTTTGCTTATTTTCCCTCTATTTTGTCGTATCCTAGTGATATATGGGACCCTACACCTAAATATAAATTACAAGAAATTCAAGTTGTGCAAAATAGAACGATTACTGTTGAGATTTACACAGACTAGATGATTTCATTATGAACAATAATAAGTCGTTGAAAATTGGATTTCAGTATATACTTATGTACTATGAAGTTTTTTGTATCTCTCCCAATCTTATATTTTTTATGTGTAGCAATTGTTGTTTTTATAATCTTGTTAACTTTATACATTTTTAATTTTAGTACTTTTTTAGTGTTTAATTTTTTTATCATTAGGATAATAAGTATCTGTCGATAATTTCTTTCATAAGTCTTTCTTTAGACCTCTAAGGTAAAATAATGGCTTAAACTTTTTGTAATATGTTCATAATATATAATAATAATAATAAATATCAGTTAAACTTATTCAAAAAAAAAAAAATAAACTGATCTCAAACAAACAGCCAAGAAACTCTAAAAATTTCAAGGGTAAATTCCACAAAACTGATTATGGGAAAAATGAGCCAATTACTCAATATAATGTAAACATGTATTTCTAAATTTACTTATAAGTAAACATTAAAATTAGGTTTTTTAAAATTTACGTAAGTATCATGGGTAAGAGGGAATTTAGTAGATATGACATTATTCGGTATCCAGTAATTGCAACTAAGTAAACAGGAATTAAAAATGAAATAAAAATAGAGACAAATTATGAGAATGTGCTTCTAATTATACTAAATTTTATTTAATTTCTTATATTAAAAAGAACAAATGATATAATCATCATATAGATGGTATAACCACCAACGCGCATTTATAATGATTAACATGAGATGTTTATAATCAGCACAATTAAAGAAGTAAAATTAGAGAAATCCGCGGTGATAAAAATAAAATTGTGACAGTAAATTATTGAGATGTAGATAAGCAAAACATAAATAAGTCATCGCATGTAATTAGTTAAGATCATGTAAACTCGGATGATTAATGATACATAAAATTATAAACACAGATAAGTTGGGCTTCTCGATTTAGGTGAAAATATTAGCAAGAAAATAATAAAAAACCAACTTAAAGATGTGTGGCTTAAAACATCAACTTGGACAAAAAAAAACATGAACTGGATGTTGGTTATCAAAATATGCTTCCTACGGTTATTTTGTCCTATAACAAGATATTACGATTGTATATTGCTTCAAGACCCGATTGGTTCTCCCATATTGCCTGAATATTAACTTATGCTGTTTGCTCAGATCGACTTTTTTAAATTCATGCTACTGATCTAACGATTTTTTTTACAATGTTATACAGAAATTTTGAATTTTTTTGATTCTGAAGTTAACACATTGTTGACCGTCAATTTTACGATTAAGTACTGCGTAATTTTTTTTTTTTTTTTTACTCTACTGTCTTGTTTAACGACGAATTATTTCTGCTAGGAGTGTATAGTTGGTTAACTCATACCATTAATTTATAGATGGGAATAGGTTTAATAGGACATTTTAGTGCTTGACTTTTTTTAAATTGCAACTTTTTGAACGTCAATTGAATGTCACCGATTGTTATTTCTAACCTGTTTATAACTATATTTACTATTCATATGATTAAAAAGGCTGCGCTGATCATTTCTTCTTCCCCTTTATTAACCAAAATGTTAAACTTTTTGACCAACGAACGTGTATTTTCGAGATTTCTTAAAATAGAACGTGTTACCCCGATTCTGATATCTGGCGATCGTTTATGATACTTGATAATTACCGACCAACCTCTATTCTTCCAGTTTTTTCAAAAATTATTGAACGGTTATTTTTCACAGCTGTTGCAGATCATTTGAATTTCCGTGCACTTATCAATATCAATCAGTACGGATTCAACTTTTGGGGCAGATTATGCCGCCGCTTACGATTACTTACATATAGTTCTGAGACATGATGAACTACAATACGATATGAAAAGTAATTTGGTTTTTATTAATAACTGGCTACATGTAATAAATTGGTACTAAATGCTAAAATACAAGCCATCACAAATTTTTAATGATATAAGTAAAATTCAAAAATGAAACAATTAAACATGTTGAGTGTGCTTATTATCTTTGTTTGTATATTAAATCATAGCTCACTTGGACCAATCACATCAATGGAGTCAAACCGAAAATATCCCCTATCACTGGAATTTTACGGCAGGTTGGGCGGTTTATTTCGGATTCTCTAAAATATAATATTTACTACTGTTTTATTGATTCCCATTTAACATGTTTAATTAAAATTTATAGTTCCTCAAGCAGTATTCATTTAAATGGCTTGCAAAATTTTCAAAACAAATGGTTAAAAGCGGTAAAACTTGCCGGTTTTGACTGCAAGTAAAATGGTTTATATAATGAAAAGATTCTTCTTTCTCTTTCATCACTAATCGAATATTACTATATCTTGACTGATTTGATATCAAAAAAGAACTTTCGAAAAAATATCAGATACGTTAATTCATTGTTAGGTCGGCGACATTTTAAAAAGGTGTCAAATGATTAGGAGTGTGCATTAATTTTAAGGGATTTTCAAGAGATGGCGTAACTATTACTAAATCGCCGGCTAATTTCTTTGCTAACTTCATGTCAAAGCATTATGACGTAGCTTTAGTTTTCAGTATGTGTTATTTTGCAAAAATGTCAAAGTCTTGCCAACAAAACGCAATTTGTGCGAAGCTTTGTTTTCTTGCTTCCATTTGAAGAAAAAGTGCTGTTGAAAGTCAACGAATGCTGTTGGAGGCTTATGGTGATTATATCCCATCGATTTCAACATGTGAGTACTGGTTTCGGCGCTGTAGAAGATGTGGTTTTGATGCGGAAGACAAGGAACGTCTAGGTCAGCCGAAAAAGTTTGAAGATAAGAAGTGGAGCTTTACAAATGCCATTTTATAATGATTCAAAAGCAATAAATTGGATGCCGTACGAGTTAAAAGAGACCGAAGAAAAAGTTTATTACATCGTATCTTGACGGGTGATGAAAAACGGATACGCTACGATGGTGCCAAGATTCATGGCACCAAGATTAAATTCTGTATTTGGTGGGATCAGCTGGGTGTAGTGTATTATGAGCTGCTCCAACCCAACGAAACCATCAATATGAAACGCTACCATCACCAATTGAGGCAATTGAGCCGTATATTTATTTGTTTCACTTAATAATTTACATATTTTTTGGTACACTCTATTTTGAGCACCAGCTCATTCATAATAGAGTGTATCAAAAGAGCTCGACAACTTAACAATAAAAAAATAGCAATTTCATCCAGAAGCATCGCCAATCCTCAGCCTAACTTGAATTTTTGCTAGAAACATGTTTACAGCATCAGGCCAGCTGCGTGGCTCGAGCAGTTGCGTTACAGCCAGGATCAACACACCAAAGCTACAATTTCGCTTAAATATTCCTTAAAACAATACAGCAGATGTTTCACTACAGAGAACTGGAGCCTTATACCCTAGACACACTGCGATTTAATAAAACCGATTTAGTGAATTTTTTGAGATTAGCCACGGTGTGTCAACCTCGATTTAGCTAATCCCTTTGTTTTTACATAGAAACTTAAACTAGTTTAGCTAAATTGGATTTATTAAACCACAGTCTGTCTAGGGTATAACTATGCAATTCGATGACAATTTTTGACGGCTATCGATTTGTATTAGAAAGTATAGGGATAAAAAGGAAAACAATAACTATTGTTTTCTTTTTTCTTCCTGCACCTTCTTATACAAAACGATAATCGTCGAAAATAGTCGTCGAATTCCATAGTTAGGCCCCTGTTTGTAGATTTTAATAGTTCTCAATCCTGAATCTGGCTCGATTAATTTGTGACACCCATATATTATAAATATGATTTATTTTTTCAATTATGCCTCTTGCTGAGAATCAATACTCCTGTGTATTTAGAAATAACAAAATTTTTGAAGAAATAAATTAAAAAGGCAAAAAAAAACGTTCAACCGACGTGAAAATCAAAGCCAACTATATTGAAGCAAAAACGCCAGATTACGCAAGAAGATATGACAAAGCGATTTTCCAGCAGGGCAACCCTCGCCCTCACGTTGCAAAACCGGTCAAAAAAACGTTAGAAGCGCTTAACTGGGATGTCCTACTATACCCGCCGTATTCTCCAGATATGGCTTGTCTGAAATAATTAGTCTCTAAAGATGTGTCGTTCTTTTGATGTGAAATCCACCAGAGAGAAAAGTAGTGGCTGGGACAAAATTTTGAATAATCAATTTGTAACAATTTTTACACAATAAACCTGTATTTTTACCAAAAAAAAAACTCTTAAAATTATTGCACACCCCCAATATTTAATTCATTAGATGAAAATGAAAAAAAAAAATTATAATTTCAGAGCTAAAAAATCGTGTCACTTTTAGTATGCACCTACAGCCAGCCATGTTTCGTTATTCTCTTAGTCGATTGGTTTGACAATCGTCATTTGAAGTGAAGCACTTATTTTGAATTAGTATTTCCTTAGTCATTTGAAATGTTTCATGTCACTTGAAATGACAATTTCGTCACGTAAAATTTTCAAGTGACACAAATTGGGCGAAGGCAAAAAACAATGGTTTTCGATTTTTAAATTACAGGTCATCCCTGAATTATGTCGTTGATGTGTTGTTGAAAACGCGACGTGAGTTAAAATAAAATTGATTAATTTAATTGTATAAACTTTAGTTAATTTTATTTTATTACTTCACTTTCCACTCGTGTGAATATTTCTTTTGTTAAACAGAGCTTAGTTGCTCTTACGTTGGTAATAGGTGCATTGCTTTGGTAAAGAAGAGTTTAGTTGATCGGGCTGATTTAAAATTGTCCAGAGCAATAGGCCTAGTTTTATTATAGTACCAGACACAACGTATTTACCGTAGATTTCTCATTACACTAAAAAGCGAAAAAAACGTCCTTACTAAATACATCAATACTGTCGATGAGATTGGAAATATGAAATTGTGTTTCATAAGCATTCATTTCTAGTGGCGGGTATCATAACTCGAAGATCTTTGTTGACATGTTGTGACTATTACTTTTCCACATTGATGTTTTTCGACAGAATAACGGAGTGAGGGAGAGAGGTGGGGAGAAATTTGATTCTGACTTAATTTACTAACTTATATTAGGTTAGGTTGGGTTGGAGTGGCTGCTTATGCACACTTAGACCGGTGACGGTCCATTGTGATACCACATGATGTATCCCCTTTTACCCCTATTGGAACCATTTCGAGCTACTTATGTAGCGTAAGACGTCCCGCACTTTAATGTTTTCGAGATCCGAGAGGCAGTCCATCCTGAACTTACCTAAGTGTTTGTGCCTTCTGAGAGCCAATGCTGGACACGAGCAAAGGAAGTGGACCAACGTCTCTTCCTCCTCTTCGTCCAAGCAGCTTCTGCAGAAGTCATTAGCCTCCATACCCAGCCTTCTTGCATGTTCTCCAAAAAGGCAGTGTCCCGTGAGAATTCCTACGACCGTTCTTAATTCACTTCTGCGTAATGATATTAATGTCCTAGTGCGCCCCAAGTCCAGCTTTGGCCAAACTTGTCTTGCAACTCTACAGGTGAGGGTGTTAGACCACCTTTCCCCCGCTGAGGATAGCGCCTGCTTCCCAAGTGCTTGTCTCAGCGCTGTGATAGGCCTCCCCAGACTTGCCCTTTCCGGTTGCAGCTGGAGAGTCGTACCATGCCTAGCAAGTTCATCTGCCCTGCAGTTCCCCATGACGCCCGAGTGACCTGGGACCCAGACTACCTGGATGTTGAAATGCTCACCCATCTCATTTAGAGATGAGTGACAACTCAACGCCACCCGTGACGCCAAAGAGACCGATTCTAACGACCGGATCGCCGCTTGACTGTCCACATAGATTGTGATATCGTCTGAGGATAACACATTATGTTTCAACCACGTCATGACCTCCTCAATCGCTACGACTTCAGCTTGGTACACGCTGCAGTAATCAGGGAGACGAATAGAAATGTTTACATTTAATTTGTCACAGAATACTCCAGCTCCTACTTTGCCGTCTAGCTTGGAGCCATCTGTGAAGAATTGCAACGCTTTGGTTCCCGATAAGGGTCTATCCCTCCAGGATTCCCTTGAAGGGAAGGAGGTCCGAAATCGCTTCTCGAAGCGTAGAGTAGGTTTAATGTAGTCAAGATTCGCCAGCTCATCCTTCAACGATCTAACAATAGTGGAGTGTCCTATACTATGACACCTCCACTGAGAGACGGCTGCAAGTCGTACAGCCGTATTTGCCGCCATCTGTTTGCTAAAAATGTCGACCGGAAGAAAGTGCAACATAACCTCTAAGGCACTTGTCGGTGTCGACCTCAGGGCCCCGCTAACAAGCATACAGGCTGTTCTTTGCACTCTCTCAATTTTACTTTTATAAGTTACCTTGTCCAGAGCTGGCCACTAAACACCCACCCCGTACATGAGTACAGGTCTTACTACGGCGGTGTAGAGCCAGTGTACCAGCTCCGGCTTCAGACCCCATCTATGACCAATGGCGTTCCTACAGGAGTACAAAGCAATAGTAGCTTTGTTTATTCTCTCCAACATGTTGGGCTTCCAACTAAGCTTACTGTCCAAGATAATTCCCAGATATCTAGCTCTGTCAGTAAAAGCAAGTCTCGTGCCATTTAAGGTAGGAAGGACAACTACCGGGATTTTGTATTTCTTAGTGAAGAGTACCAGCTCTGTCTTGGACGGGTTAATACCAAGTCCACATTTGCCAGCCCATTTCGTAACGATGGTAAGCGCATTCTGCAATACCTCTACAATCGTGCCCAGGAATTTCCCGGTAACAGCTAAAGCTACGTCATCTGCGTAAGCGATAACTTCAATACCCTCTCTCCAATTCAAGTAGTAACCCGTTTACCACTATGTCCCAGAGAAGAGGGGACAGAACCCCCCTGCGGGGTTCCCCTAGTTACTCGCCTCTTGATGGTGGAGTCCCCCAACTTCGAGCTAACAATCCTGCTTCCCAGCATATAATTGATTAACCCTATCAGAGGAACGTCCACCTCCAAAAATGACAATCCCTCCTTGATTGCCTCCGCTTTCACATTATTAAAGGCGCCTTCTATATCCAGGAAGGCCACCAAAGAGAATTCCTTCGAATTAATCGATTTCTCAATCGTAGACACCAAGGCGTGCAGAGCAGTGTCCACAGATCTACCCTTTGTGTACGCATGCTGAGACGATGCCCACTTCCTAGCACCTATTTTATCTCTGATGTATACATCCAGCAGCCTTTCCAAGGTTTTCAAAAGAAAGGATGATAGAGTTATTGGTATTCCTTCCATATTATCACAGAAGATTCTCCAAGACCTCCTTTGTGCCTTTCTTAATTCTTTCTTATAAATTCCGAGTTTCTCCTTATAGGAGTCCCAATCCTGAGCCTCTCTTGTATTTTTGGCTCTATTAAAGGCTGTCCTACAAGCCTTCCGATAGGCTCCCAGTTCCCTGGACCACCATACCGGTTTTTGTCTACCCTTAGGCTTAGCCAGTGGGCAGGCAGTACGAAAGGATCGGTTGCATGCGCTAGTAACGCTAGCCACCATGTCCTGTCCTCCAGCTCTCCAACGGTCGTCGGGGGCTCCATAGCCCTCGTCGGTAACATTTCCTCCAATAATTCCCCATATTTGCTCCAGTTGGTCCTTCTAGGGTTCCTGAAGGCTTCCCGGGTAGCAGGGTGAATATCGAGGCTATAGGTTAAATATCGATGATCAGAAAAGGAGTGTTCCTTATCCACCCTCCAATTTTTAACCATATGAAGAATATTATTTGAGGCAAGGGTCACGTCTAGAACCTCCGGCCTGTTACTAGTAATAAATGTGGGTTCCCGCCCAATATTACACACTGAAAGGTTAGTACTCATCAAATAATCAAAAAGCGACTCACGTATTAAGAGAGAAGGAAAATATTAATATTATTTTTCCCAAGAATACAAGATCTGATCTTCCCAGACTTACTAGAGGATATAATTTTGTACCCGTTGGTTCTGAGGCCACAGATCCTGTTATTGTTAATCCAAGGTTCTTGGATTAGTATCACATCCTCACCCGAACTAGTCAGCCTGAGGAGTAGAGCTGCCGAAGCAGCCTTAGAATGGTAAAGGTTAATTTGTGTTATCTTAATCATAACCATTTAACCTCTACCCACCTCTATGATAAATTCCTGCTACCGCAGGAATATTAATTCCCGGTATTTTGGGATGCGCCGGATACGCCCGTATCGCGACCCCTCATACCCTCTGTAGAGGACTTGTCAATGCCCCCCCCCCCCCCCCGTCTGGCGGGGCTGCCGTCATCCTCCTCCATCGGTACACCAGCTCCTTCGCTTATGTGCCCCTCCTCATCCTTCGAGAGAGTCCTTGCCCTACCGAGGTCGCCGGATTCACTCTCCCAGAAGTGTACATATGTAATATAGGTAATAATAAATATTACTTCAGAATGCAGTTTTCATTTTTAATAAATTATTGTGTTACTAACTATTGGCTATACTTAGGTATCTGCAACCGGATCAATTTCTATCATTACTAACTAAATTTCTCCAAATCCTCTTTATGTTGTGTGTAACAGAATGTTCGGTGAGGCCCGGTCACTTCCGTAAGGGCTTGCTTATTATTGCTTGGTTGAACACTCCAATCAATCAATACAAAAAAAATATTAAATTTATAAAAAAAAAATTCAGATTAATAGAATCTTAATCTCAATTAACAAATTTATTTTATAAGCAGTTTTGCAAGATCTATTCAGCAAAGTGACACTCTCTGCCTATGGCTTTATTCTAAACCTTACAAACTATAATTAAATGATACCGATTAAGATTTAGTCTATGTTAGTATGCACTTAGTAATTTCTTTAAATTAGATAGCTAAATCTAAAGGGGTATTTGTTTTTAATATTTTCCTGGCTAAAGCTTTTGTATGTTCCATTTTCAATTAGTGGTTTTTGCTGTACTGCTTGATTGTCTCGTCTCTATTACTGTTTCGACACTAGGGTCTATTTACCATTGTTCTTACAATAGTTACAATTTTATAATGTTGGAAGCATAAACCGATTCCCAATTTGTCTAGCTCTAATTGCTGGAGCATCCGCAATTGTTGAAACTTTTATATAGTTTGAGTTTTACAGGTTTGCTGTCAAATATAATAGTGGAATGATTTTAGAAAAACTTGTCGGTAACTGTACCCCTTTTTGTTCTAGAGTGTTCCTAATTTCCGATACGACTCACTCTGATGATGAGGAATCATTTTTTTCTCATACCGAATTGACTTACGTTTTTGAAGGAGTATTTTTTGGAAAAGCGTAGAGCGAGTCATTATGATTTGTGAAATTTTTCAGGTTTCAAGAAAGTAGCCCATTGTCGTTATAGCGTTGAAGATCTATGTTATTAGTTGATACATTTTTCTGGAAGATTTTTAAGTATTTTGCCACTAATCAGATCATATTCTGGTGCTTTTCATGTCTTATCAGGTATCAATTTGGGGTTCCAATTAGCTCATTGGGTGTAAATGCCTTACGTTTAGTACGATTGATATCTTTTCTTTATTAAGCAGTCGCTGTGATTTCACTGAGATAATGTTGTAGAATAAAATGTACTTAATTTATTTAATTTAATTCAAATCAGTCATTTTTGACATAAACATACCCATTTTATTAAGAATTTAACGAAAACACGTTACTATCATACTTACCGCTGTCACCGTTATTATGATTTAATTAAATTATTACAGTGGAAAAATTCTTTCAGTTTGTGATTAACAATTTTTAGTACTCTGTAACTAAAGAGTGTGCCATTATTAAATGAACGATTTGTTGAATAACTCTAATAAGGAACTAAAAGAAAATTCTTCAAAATTACGATTGATATCTTTTACAGGCTCATTACAATTCATTTTGCTTAGGTATGAAAAATTATATCCGGTAAACAGCCACCCCTAGCATTAATGCAAGCTTCGGTTCGTTTTTGAACAATTTCCATGATGTGGCGAAGTGCTTCGTTTGAGGTTGTTGGCTATTTCTTGTCGAATGTTTGCTTTCAGATCCGTAAGAGACCGTGGACGATTGATGTATACTTTGCTTTACGGAAAAAAGGGCTGGCGATGTCAAATCGGGCGATTTGGGTGGCCAAATGATATTGCTGAATTTCGACATGACACGTCCACGAAACATTCGACGCAAAATGGTCATTGTTTGACCGGCTTATATATTTTCATAAAACAATTTAAACATTTTGGCATATCTATAACAAATTGTATACGTCTGCACTTCACAAAAAAATCAAAACGGACTGAGAAATGTCAAGAAATAGGAAAAAGGGGGCACTTTTTGATGGTCCATCCTATAGTTCTCTATAAGCAATTTCTTTAAAGTTATAGCTGTAAAATTATCCCATTTTGTAATTCAGAGCCTCAAGACATAAATGTATACTTTCCATAGTAAATAAGCTGGAGAAGTTTACTTTGAAGTCTCCCGAAAGAAAGAACCATCAGCATTAAATATAAGAATCGCCCAGTAAATAATCTCTTTCTTGATTTGGATCCATCTCTAGTGATTTTAAAAATAAATTCGAAAACTGTTCAATCGATCATCATGAAACAAGATTGGGTTATTTAAATAGTGAGTGAAATTTAACATAAATAGTACCGTTATTTGTCATTTGTACATATGTACATACATACATATGAACTAAAACCAACTCAAATGTCTATACAAGTCATGTTATTCTCTTATATTATAGACACTGTGAAACACATGTACACTGGCTTGTGTTGGCATTGAGTTTTATGTAATATTTAAATGGGGTGAATAATTATTTTATATCGTGTTTATTCACGGCGGCATGTTACGTATCGGGACAGAAATCTTCCGAAAATTCTCTCTGTAGAAAGCCCAATCATTTTTATACCTATTGCTGTAAACATGTAGTGAGAATATTTATGGTTGTGATTCCTGAATACAATGATAACCACCTGCAAGACTTTTCTCTTGAAATCCTGCTTGTTTTACTGATATTTATAATTATCAACCTTTAGGTGTATTAGCCATTAGGAAAAAACATATACATAGAACAATTTTAATTTATTCGTTTCCACCACTTAATTAATGTTGATATCGCACACTACAAAGTCGATTGATATTTGAACATTTTATTCTCTGTTCTTTGTCATGTCATTTCACTAAACAATCAAAGGTAAATATGTTTTTACAGCAATAGTATGCAAATAATTGGGCTTACTACCACAATTTTTTCGAAGGTTTTGGTTTTGTGTGATATCAACTGTAAGTAGTGGTAGTGAGACAGAAAAAAAAATCCTTTTTTTATGGTTTTTTGTGATAACCACCAAACACTTAAACAGTTGATATTTTGAAATTTGTACATGCATGCTAACAAAACAAGCAGGCTTTCTAAAGAGAGAATTCTCGCTGGGTTTTGTGTACACATAAATTAAGTTTACAATTTTATATAGAAGAAATCGAAAGGAAATGCATAATTTGTATTTTATCTTAGCAAATACGAGTAGTAATTGAAGTTTCACTGTAAAATTTGTTTTTAATTTTTTAAGATTAATACATAAATGTATAAGGAATATTTCGTTGAATATTACGACACATTATAACGGGTGTAAAAGTTCTGCAGATATATCTTCGCCACTTCGAATACCTTCGAATATATCTTATTTTGATTCGTTTTACTGTACAAATGGAAATTTTTAAATGACAAAACAGTTTCATTTGCATTTTTTTTTTTTTTTTTTTTTTTAAGTTGAAGGTTTAACAAAACAAAACTTGATTGAGACTTGAGCAATTAGCTAGACATAGTGACTGGTTTTTCGTCGCTATAAAAGTAAAATAGTAAAACTACAAATTTAAATTTAATAACTTAGTAAAATACTTATACATGTTATTGTATAATAACCTACTAATAATAAGCGCTTGAGTTTTGAAGTTTTAGAGATGCGCTTACTAATTTCGTATATGTTGCTGATTGAATTTCCGGGAAATTGAAATTATCAACTTTAGAAAAGTTTCAAAACTAAAATACAAAATAACTTGAACGAAAACTTAAAGTAATGATAAATGCGTCATCATCTCTGACCAATTATGTTTCATCCGAAATAGCTACTTGTTATTGTATTCGTCACTAATAATTTTTAAGTAGCTAATTTTGCTCGACTTTCTCTAGGTACTTTTACTTAACCTTGAAAAAGTAATTCCAGTTTTACTGAGTTTCTTTATTATTTCAGCGAGAAAATCAACTTTTGATCTATTAAGTTGATATCGAGTTTCCTCAATTATTATAATACATAAAAGATTACAATCAATTGATTTTTTCGGCTTTTTTTTATAGATAAATACATTAATTGTTCATGGCAATCTCAATATTTTCGATTTGGTAAATCAGAAAAATAAAGAGGCCAATCCCTCATAATATATCTACTGAAAAAAAAGTTGAAATATCTTTCCCCCTCCCCGTAATTTTAGCCCAAGGACCAAACAGACAGACAAATTAAATTCTTAATAAATATTCGTGTGGCCATAATACACACACGAATGAGGTTTTCTCCATGGGTTTTTTGATATTTGATGTAGAGAATAATAATTCGCTATGTCAGTACGTTCTGGCCAGATACTTAATGTAAGTGGCTAGAGTGGAATTTTTTGTAGTTTGGTCGTAACTACCAGATGAAGCATTGACCAGCGAGTCTTTAAGCATCCGTAACAAAACCTTACAGAATTTAACGAAAATATATTGTTAAGGAAATTTTGACAGATCGCCCAGCGAATCCGTAACACGATTTGACAACAAAGAACAAGGAATCTTCATAATTGTATTTTGCAATAATTGTTTTGTCACATTACACTACATAATATATTATGTACATATTTGAAATATGTATAAAACATTATTTTAATTAATAAAACATAAATAGGCCATGTTTCACTGCTCGACGTTTCTTCCTTCAGTTTGGGCGGTAATTTTCGCTCTTGTTAAAGAATGTTAAATGACAATTCAAATTTAACGAAACTGAACGAAAAGTTCTTAAAGTTTCGCTGGTCAGTAACATGCTTGTTCCTATGGTCGCATTCTTACTTAAATTTCTTAAAGACTCACTGGTCAATGCTTGAGTAGGCCAACTTTTCAGTACGAAACCAAACTACCAACATAAAGAACTCATGGAGGGTTCTCATTTTTGCAGAGTAATACTTTGGTATAACTCTTAGGGCCTTGGGCTAAAATTACGACGAGGGGGAAAGATATTTCTACTTTTTTTCAGTACCAAATCAAAAATATTGGAATTGCCATGAACAATTAATGTATTTGTCTATAAAAAAGCCGAAAAAATCAATCGACTACAGACAGACAAATTAAATTCTTAATAAAAGATTACATCTTAATTTCATTTTTTTAAGCTAAGTTTACTATTTTAGAGTCGGCTTTGACTTTCGAATCAGTCGAACTTATTTATTTTCGTACAAAAAAATATTTGTTAAAACTACTTTTTATAATTTATTGTACATATATTTGAAAAATCGAAAATGCTTCAATCTGGGCTGGAGAAGGTATATAACCAATTTTCATTATTAAAATTAATCGCCTAGAAAATGTAAAAATAAAACCTACAATAGCGCTGATGATTTGTATTCCAAGTGATAGTATCATTATTAATGGATTGTGAAAATTTAATGAGTTTTAATGGCTGGCCTACCTACGGGTGGTATATCCTGTAATTCTAAAGCTACAATGTTTTTTAAATTTATTGTTATATTAAATGACCTAATTTAACCAATTTATTGTGAATGGGCTTCGTGCTCATAATAGATTGTTTAAGTATGGTTTAACGCAAAATTTTGTGTAAATAAATGAATAAATAGTACCCCAGTATTTTTTGTAGTTCACACTTGAAGTTCTTGGTTGATTGACGACAATAAAGTTAAAACTTAAAAAAATATTTTATTTATCACGCTTATTCCATATCTAAACTTCTCAAAATCATGTTATACTTAAATATTATTTTTTTTAGATTGCAGTTCAAGACTTTCGAGAACCGGGAGACATGAAGAACTACATCAACGAAAATGATATTTTTGTCTAATTATAGTAAATTAATGAAAGTTTGAAGCGTTTTTCGCTTCGTTGAATAGAAGCCGCGGATCGCGCGGCATATAAAAGCAGCTTTTATGTTTCAAATTTCTCGAAAAATGACTAAAATTGAAACAACGCTAACAGCATCTGTGATCTTAATAAACTTCTTAATGATTAAATCATGGACACCGGACGTGAATTCAAAACTTTATATAAAATATGGTGAGTTAGCATCCTGATTAAACAAGCAGTATTAACAGTTATATTTTTTTGTTTATCTTCTTCAGATCAAGAAAAACTCCCAATGTTTTTTGGTAATACAACGTACTGTTTTAAGTTATTGGATCAAGATGAAAACACGATATTAATAGGGGCACGGAACGCGGTCTATAATATATCGCTAACCGGATTGATAGAGAATTCAAAGCAACGGATCGATTGGTTTTCATCTGAGGCGCATCGAGAAATTTGCGCAATCAAAGGGAAACAAGAGACAGATTGTCTTAACTATATCCGTGTGTATGCAAAAATGTCTGAAACGAGAATCATGATATGCGGTACAAATGCATACAAGCCTTATTGCCAGGAGTATGCGATGCAACCAAATGGAAAATATCAGATGGATAAAGAATATCCGGCGCAAGGGATTTGTCCCTATAGTCCAACTCATAATAGTACGTATATTTATACAGATGGGCAGTTGTATTCAGCGACCGTGGCCGATTTTAGTGGAGCTGATCCTTTGATTTATCGTGAGGGACAACGAACTGAACAATACGACCTGAAACAGTTGAACCAACCAGACTTTGTTAGCACACTGGAGCATAATGGCTACGTATTCTTCTTTTTTCGTGAAATCGCTATGGAATATATGAATTGTGGTAAAGCGGTCTACTCTCGGGTCGGCCGTGTGTGCAAAAATGATAAAGGTGGTCCATACCAGTTTAGCGATCGATGGACATCATTTTTGAAAACTAGGCTCAATTGTTCGGTTCCCGGTGACTATCCATTTTATTTCGATGAAATCCAGTCGACAAGCAAAATTATCGACGGGATATACTCGGATAATAAGCATTCGTTGATATATGCCGTATTCACGACACCCCAGAACGCGATTAGTGGATCAGCAGTATGCGCGTTTCGTGTTAGTGATATTTTGGATGCGTTTGAAGGACGTTTCAAAGGGCAGCGAGACAAAGACATGAATTCTAATTGGGGTCCAATACCAGCTGATAAAGTACCCTCTCCACGGCCAGGAACTTGTGTAGATGATAGTCGAACGCTTCCGAGTATTTCAGTTAATTTTGTTAAACATCATCCTCTTATGGAACAAGCAGTGCCATCATTTTATGAACGACCGTTATTAACACGGGTTAGTTTACAGTAAGTAGTTTGACATTTTCAAACCAGTGATAATAAGTTTAAATTATCTACATTTTATTTCGCTTAGGTATCGTTTTACTTCTATTACGGTCGATTCGCAAATTGAATCACTGAATGGCGAGAAACATGACGTTATATTTGTTGGTACTGATGATGGTAAAGTAATTAAATTCATTAATATTCTGCCGACTAGTAGCGATCCGAAATTTCAAACCAATGTTATTTCTGAAGTACAAGCATTACCTGTCGGTGTTAAAATTAATGAGCTGACCATATCATATAAAACGCAGTCTTTAATCGTAATCGGTAACGGCCATATTGTGGCAATTCCGCTGTTTTATTGTAGTAACATCACTCTGTGCAATGATTGTTTGAAGTTGCAGGATCCATATTGCATATGGGATATAAAAAATCATGAGTGTAAATCAAAAAAGACAGCAGCGAATCAGTGGAATGCTGAGCAGTTTATACAGGATATTCGAGGTCATTTAAATTACGAGCTGAAATTGTGTAATAAATTTGGGGAACATGATAATTCAATTGATCAGTATGCCGGTGGTGTGGCTTTAGAGGTCGACGGCCATATTTCACAAAATCAACCTAGCGTAATTACTCCGTCAACGCATGGAACAGTTAGTTCAATCGGGCATTTACCTCACAATAACTATTACGATACGAATGAAATTAAAATGACGTCGATCGATGGGGTCGAGCTGGCCAATACAATTAACAATAATAATTTTGTCTCGGATCCGATTTCAAAAGGACAACTGAGCGAGCGATCAAATATTCAAGTTTCAACAATTTCGTATATCACACTTGGATTTGTGCTAGTCATATTTGGAATATTCATCGGATTTGGAGTGTCGAAGTACAAATATTTTAAAAATCAGTATCACAATCACGAGAATCGGAACGATTTGAATTGGTCTTCCATAAACAAAACCCGCCATACATTTGGATCGCATCACCATCTGCATCATCACCAATCGCCGCCTCGCGACAAAGATATTAATTTATTGATGAATGTACATCAAACGCAACCATATCTGGCGGGCGGACAAAATGTGATGCAAACCAATTTATCGGGGCAAAATCCGGTTACCGGAATCGGCGTAAATAATGCAGTAAGTACGAAAATCGATAATTTGGAACAGGAATTTGTGGTAGTCGGCAATAAGGATCGCAGTCACGAGTGTAAAAATAGTAATGAAAGTCTAGAAAAAGAGCTACCGTGTAAAGGTGGAGGCACAGGAACTTTGCAAAAAGTGAAAAAAACATATATTTGAGGTGTATTTGTTTGTGTGTATGGGTGTGTGGTGTGTGTGTGTGTATGCTGTGTTAGCCTAAATGTAAACATTCCACAGCTGTATTGTATGTGGGGATTTTGCCCAAATGTTACTTCGACAAAGAAAAAAAGGAATTTAACCCGTTTGAGACTCAAAATAATTAGTCCTTCTGTAAAATAAATCCCACCCGTTTTATATTAGTATATACATATATGTTTACAATTAAACGCATTTTATTCATTTTCTTACGAAAAAGAAAATGTATGTTAGTTAAGCGGCGCATGTAAAGTCTCTAATTCTTTCTAGTACAAACTCAAAATATTAATAATTAGTGAAAATCCTTCAGACTTGTTCAACAAACTACTCTCAGTCCGACGTATTATATTTCCCAAACTTTTATCGTAAAAAGCCAAACCAACCCAAATGTGTTTATACAAGCCGAGCTCTCCCTGTACATAAAATATAAAAATTTACACTGGAGATTATTATTAATGATTTGTCGCCATGTACAAACACATTATAAAATACACTAAAAAGTAAAACAAAACAATATTTTACGTTTGTATATGTTTATAATGAAAAAACAATAGGAAATATACATTGCAACAACAACATTATTTTAAATTTCTGACATTGAAGCCATCATAATATTAAAATATTTTCTTCAAATTACAAAATATTCATTAAAGCAAATGCATTTTGTGTTTTATCGGCTGACATGTGGACAAAACAAAAAAATCTATATTTTATGAAAACAAATTTTTTAATTTTGTTATGGCTTTCTCAACTTCGATCTATTCTCTAGTAATATTGTTATTACAGGAATAGCTATTTTGTGAAAAATTGGAAATATCGGTTTAGAATGTCAGGCCATCATGATTCCATGGGACAAGCCTTTATAATCTGTGCTCAAGAATTAAATGGGCGAAAGTCGACTTATGTCCTAATTAACTTTTGTATATCTTCCGTTTAATTTTCTATTCATATAGAAAAGTAGTAGTTTCCCTTTTACTTTTAGTACATAAGTATATGTTATAGGTCGAGAACACCGAAAACTGAAATAACTCAAAATACTGTTCACGAAATATCGATAAAAATAATACTGAAAATCAAAATCTCGAAATTTATAAAACTAAAATACAAAGCGCTGATAATATTTATTAATTTTCTTTTATAGTTATGTGCTTCATAAAGATAAATTACTCATATACACACAGGCACACATCCTTAGTTTGTGCATGTACATACTTACGAGTGTTAATATAGTTTATTAAATTAAAGCGTTCGTCCCTTTTAAGAAGAACTTTTTTTAATCGTGCTTCTTTTCGTAAGTAACTATTTTTTAAAATTTTATGTTGTCCCGCAATAATTTGTTCTGTTTTTGTTCTCATAATTTTTTGTTCATCCCCTAGGATTAGGCTGTGTAGGCCAATATGGCTCTTGCCAGCTGGCACGTTTATATGTCTGTATCAAGCTGGGTGAGTATAATGGTTCTGTATTTTTAGTATAGCCCGATCTTTTGCTGGTTCGATCTAAAATATAAAATGATTAGACCCGAAACGTTATATTATTAAGATCAATAGTACCAGTTTTTTCGAACCATTTCCCAATTATTTTGCGTGAACTTGAAGCTGCTAACGATTTTATTTCAATATTAGTTTTTAAAACTTCTGAGTCATTGTATTTTGATCATGCGAATGGGTTCTTGATTGCTTCTTAATTTCGTGAGTATAGTTTTTAATTACAGTAATAACTCGGGCCGAACACTGATATTTTTTTTTTTAATCGCATGACCAATAAAACACCACCATATTTTTTTTCCAGATGGTACATGTATCCGACACATAACTGTTGCCGCATTTATTGGATTTAATTGTAGAGACGTTCATCGTAATACTCAAATATTAATAAAATTATTTACCGAATTTAAATTCAAAACACTTAAACACAATTATGTCAACAGTGCACGGCTTCGTATAGTAATAATAAAACTGAATGCTGTCTATTTGTAAATTTTGTCGATTTCCAAATGTGCAATAATAGGTATAATTACTAAACCGATAGACAGCACAGTTCTAGATGCAATTCTTAGTAAATACCAGTTTTCAAACGTGTTCAAACGGCAAGCGTGAAATTGTTTATAAATAATAAAAAACTTAATTTTAAAAATGCAAGTTTGATATATGCATACTAGCTCATCTCGAAAAAATACTGAAAAATAATGTAACCATGTGTTTTAAACCGCGCGGTTGAGAACAAATGATTACATTATTTTTCAATATTTTTTCGAGAATTTTCAGGATTATTTTTTCGGTGTTTTTTCCGGCTTTTTATTTACTTAATTTAGATTTTCGGTATACCCATACCAACCCGTTATAAAAATACTAAAATATATTACGAACAAATCAGATTTTTTTTCTGATTTGTAAATATATAAAACGCACATATGTACATTTTTTTTATAGTATCTGTCATATAAGCGAACCCGCGCTTGTATAAACACATTTGGGTGGGTTTTGTAAAAAGCCGCCTGAAAAGTTGAAACGTTATTTTATTCTCAAGGAGCTCGACAAATTGAGGAATGAAATTCAGTTTCGATTTGCACTAAGATGTGACCAAATTTGCATAAAATCCTATTAAAACGAAACAAACTTCGACCAAAATGTTGCATTTCGATATTCCGTAAGCTAAGTTTGTAAATTTTAAATGGTACTTATTGAAATTATGTGGACAATAATTTAGGTTTAATATGCAAGATTTAGCTTTGAAAATCTCAAAAATTACTCATCCACATTGGTGTATGTATTATCCGATGCTTTCTGCAGTTTACTCTTAAATTGAATATGTTTAGCTTTAGTTATTCCGTTTCGTTGTAAGACTGTTAGTTAATTCATTTTTTGCCAGTAAATACAAAAATATAGGTATATGGGAAATATGGCGACTACTCATTATTAGGGATTGATCCGTACTTTCAATTGCTAAAAGCTAAACCTCTTGTTAGTTCACACAACAACGCATACTTTATAGTAAATACATTTATTAAATTTGTATTTGACATAAAACAAATGAGGAAATGCCACTTTTTAGAAAATTTTAAGTAATTTTATATCTTACAGAGTGAGTCTGGTAAAATGATCAATTCCTATCCTATCGATAAATATGTATATCTTACAGAGTGAGTCTGGTAAAATGATCAATTCCTATCCTATCGATATATATGCATTTCATTTACAGCAATTCCGGTTTTAACGACGTTTGGCTTTTAAAGATTTAGTCCTTGAATTATTCACGTTTTTTAATGTCATTCGTTTAAAACGAAATAGATATAACGACTATTTTGGACGACTTGGAGTGGATGTCGTTATCAATTAAAACTACTGTATATTTATTTATGTAGATATTTATACATAAAAAAGGTCATTTAATTACACTATAAAAAAACGTGTGAAATATAATTTAGTTCGATTGATGAATGCCTCAGCTTGGGCTAATCTGATAATTCAGTTTACCGTTTGTTTAATAAAAATTGTATGTAATATATAGGAATTAAAGTTGGAAACGGTGCTGAGTGATGAATTAAATTTAGAAAATAGACGAAATTAATTTATGTATTTAACTGAAAGAAATTGAACACATTTGTGAAAACCACCTGTTATCACCTGTCAACACTCTGTATTCCAGTTATCTTCTAAGTCAGTGTATCTGGTTTGGGTAGAAGCAATATTCAAATGGTGAATTAAAAGGGACTGACGACAGATTCAAATAACATTTTTCTAAAAAAAAAAAAAAAAATTAATATAATGTGTGTATTTTGTGTGTGGGATGAATTATTATTCTAAAACAAAAAATAGTTAAAAATGCTCAAATATTTTTATTTAACTTAACCAAGTTTGACTCATATTTGCCCGGCAAATTCATGTATTTCGGGAGATAATATAAATGGTTTCTATATTTTTTAATGTCATTCCAAAAAATTAAAAAATTATTGATCAATAATTTGTGTGATAATATTACGTTATTGTAAACAGAATCTCGAATATTTTTTATTATTTAGTTAGAGTCTTTCCATGATACTCATAAAAAAATTATAGAAACAGTTTGAAAATTTCATTTTAAGTTATTAAATTATAATGGCAACCAAATTTTTTATAAATATAATGCCGTAATACTCGAATATTATTTGCTTAATAGTACACTTTACATATCAATTTAAATGAAATATCAATAGAATTATGGCTGCTTTAATGGAATGTAAAATAATTATAATGTACAATAATATACAGGATGAGGCAATTAAATTGAAACTAGAAAATAACTTAAAAACAAGCGACTATTTAAAATAATCTGAGGCTGAGAACTAATTGATAGTCGTGGTATGTATTTATCTTAGAGTAAGAGAAAAGCAGAAAAATAATTGTATATTTAAAAACAAAATGGCCGCTTAAAGTCGACTTTTACCATTTGATTTACCCGAATACTGGTCCACAGCCTAAGAAAGCAGTGATTAGTTGCTAGCGGTAATAAAATAGTTTTATTTATTTTTGGTTTGCTGGCCTTTTCAAAGTAATATCAAGTCCACTTTGTTTTTTTCAAATGGAAACCTATATTTTTTTATGACAAAATTTTATTCTATTTAAAAAAGCAAACAAATCTTACAAGAAGCTTTTTTCGACGACATACATTTTTGATGATATTCGGCAAACTAACTAGACATTTTTGAATTGTTCAGATTTTTTTTCTGCTAATCTTTCAAGTTTCGGGAAAATGTAGGAATCCGATGTGCATAAATTTAAGCAAAGAACCTTGGAGAGCATAGTTCACAAATTTATAACAATTTTTTCTCACAATTAAAGACATGTCGTATTAAATTATTAAGAACAAAAGCAGAAAATTATGCAATCAAAATTTTTAAAGTTATTCATTTGGAAAGTATGCTCTTAAAGGTTCTTGTATTCCCTTTGGATTCTTATATTTTCCCCATTGCTTGCAAGATTAGGGGTAAACAATTTTTAACAATCCAAAAAAAATTTAATTATTTTGCTGAAAACGTATATAAATACTTAAAATTCAATAGGTTGCAATCAACTTATTGAAACAACCAATTATGGAAACCATGGCAGCTCAACAATATAATTTATTTAAATAATGTATGTTGTAGTTATTTGATTTTTTAGTAGAATAAAATTGCATAATGAAACACGTAGATTCCCATTTGAAAAACAAAAGGGCCTTAAAGTTTTCTAGAAAAGGTTCACCAAATCAAAAATAAATAAAACCATATTATTTCTTCCTTGCAACCCATCAATGCTTTCTCAGGACTGTTTACTACAGAGTCGCAGGTTTTCGAGTTATTTGCTTGTCTCAATTTAAAGGCAAGTATACAAATCTATATAAACATTTTATAAATGCGATATAAATGTGTGTATATTATGTCGCAGTCAAATATATTTATTTAAGGAAAATAGTTTCTTACTAGGCAAATCTTGCTTAGATTTAAGCATTATTCAATTGTTAATTGAGTACATAGGCTGATAGTATTAAACTAGGTGGGTAATATTAACCTGAACATTTTCTAATACTTATACCTATTTGCCAGAGCTATTTCTATTTTCGTTAAATAACTATTTGCCTACAATACAGGGGTATATATATATATATATATATATATATATATATATATATATATATATATATATATATATATATATATATATACAGGGTGTAGCATCATGTACTATGAAAACGCCAGGAGAATGGTCCTGAGACTATTTTAAGTAAAGTTAGCTATAAACGATTAAAGTTTACAAATAATTTAACAATTTTTAATGCCTCGGTTATACCTCTTCTAAGAATGAACCTCAGTTTAGATTTCCAAAGTAGCATGGGTTAATATTTACGGTATCTTTTGTGTAAATACTTATAAACTTTAAATATCTACAGCCGAGCAACCATTACTAATTGGACTTCTGTTTAAAATGTTCTCAGGAATGTGACACTGTTTAAATAAAGCCGCCCTTTGGCCCTAATAAATAATTTTAGATTTAAATTAAAATATTAAGATACGTATTAAAAATAATATTAAATACCAGCATAAATAACAATTATATTTTATCGAATTATTGTAAATATTAAATTATAAAATTATCTTATTTTTTAAGCTTTATTATATAAGACAAATTATATATATATATATATATATATATATATATATATATATATATATGTATATATATATATATATATATATATATATATATATATATATATATATATATATATATATATATATATATATATATATATATATATATACATGATGTATGTTTATATACCTATTTTAAATATTTAAGAATATTTTTAGGTATTTTCACGCATGAATTCAAATATTTTGCAGAGAGATTTAACCAATTATTATTTGTTTATTAGTCTCATACCAGGTTTCCATCGCATATAGTATTTTAGAAAAAATAAACAAATTTAAATGATAATTTATTAAAAAACATTCAGTTTTCCATTGTATCATAGGCACAACTTAAGTTTTCTTATGAAATTCATCTAACCGTCTAATTTTTATTGGAAAAATTACTTTAAACATACTTAGATACAAGTATAACTGGCACGAAACTTACCTACAATGAGCCAATTAAAGAATATTAATTTGAAAACAAGATATATATTAAATAAATAAAAAATTGCAAAAGACTACAATTCCCGCGTCACTTAAATTCAAACTTAGGATCAAAACTGCTAACTACAATCTAAAAACTAGAATTTAAAAAAATTGTTAACCTGGTAGATATCGATTTTTGCAATCAGACCCTTCATATTAAAAATGCTATATAGAATAAATACTTTAGTTTCTCATCGTTTAGTATTTTACTTTATTTGTTATTTTGCTAAAGTGCTATGCACGATGGAAAAAAGGTATTATATTTGGTATTATGCTTTAAATAAAGGGAAAACAAACAGTATATAAAATATGAAATAATATTTTTCCGTCCGACTTGTAAAAAAAGAAAATTTAAAAATGAAAGAAAATTTGAATAAAATATTTTATTTTGTAATCCAAACTTGTGTTTTAATAAGTCATGGTTTTGGACCATCCTTTGAGCGAGGGTCAATGGTTTGGTTTACAGATGGATCTAAAATGGAAGACGGGCGGGGGTAGGAATACACGGGAGTGGGGCTGCCCTCTTGAAGTCCTTGGGTAACAACGCTACCGTCTTTCAAGCAGTAGTACATGCTACAGAACTTTGCGGTAGGATAGGCATAGCAAAAGGCCTAAACGATGCAAAGGTATATATTTTATCAGACAGCCAATCGGCCTTAAAGGCTCTTTGGTCTTGTACCGTTGAGTCAAGGCTGGCATGAGCTTGTCTGAAGGTTATTAAGCATCTGGCAAGCTCAAATAAGGTTACACTTATTTGGGTGCCAGGTCATACTGGAATCGTGTGAAATGAAGCAGCTGACGACCTTGCCCGCGAGGGTTCTGCCTCTCCATTTATTGGACCAGAGCCCTTCTGCGGTGTCACTAAGGGGCACCTTAGGGTATCGGTAAAACGCTGGGAGGATGTGTAAAAGGTCTCCTACTGGTGCAGAATTCCAGGTTTGCGACAGGCGAAGAAATGTATATCACCTTCATCAGGTAGAACATTTTAATTTTGGTCTTTCATTTGGTCATGATAGAAGAATGAAATCGAATTAATCGTAACATTTAAACAAATTTACAAATATTTTTTCTAAAGTTATAGAATTTGTCGCTACATAAAATACGTTGTTTTCCTTTAAATTATGGGCGCGGCCAAGAATTCAGCCGCTGTGCAGTTTAAGCAGCACAAAAAAATCGAAAAGCAAAGTGGGATGTTGCAAATAATGTTGGCTGCATTTTGATATGACCGGCAGCGTGACTGGCAGTTGATAAGACCACAGAATACAAGTTAATCTTTCTTCTGTGATAAGACACAGAGCATTCACAATGAACAACTTTTTACTCTTGATTTATGAATTTCTAACATAACGACACAAATTTTTGTTGTTGTATCCTCTTTAAGGTTCTATCACACCGAGTGTTGGCGCGTCAAATTCGATGTACATCAATTTTTTTTGATGTTTTTGGGTGAAAAGAATTCAACATAAATAAACGTACATTTACTTATGGATTGATTAAAAAAGACAGAGTTTTACACGTTAATCTACATTTTCCGGAACTATTAGAAAGTGAACATACCACTTACGAGAATTTTCGTATAGGAAAAAGTTGGTAGACTAAGCATAATTGAGCCACACAGGAATTTCTAGAGATGAATTTATCAACGACATGATATGGTCATTGGCACCCAGACTGTGTTCAGAATTAAAATTCCCTCCCATAATATATTTTGTGTTTCGATTAGTTGAAATTTCTATATCGTTTGAAAACTGATTTAGAACTTCGCTGTTGCTAGAACCAGGAAAGTAGATAAATACTGTATATGTATATCTATTGTTTCTGAACCAAATTTTAAATTAATTCCTAACGATTCTATGACTGATAGCCTTTGAGGTGGTAGTAAATAATGTCTAATATTTTTCTTGATGATTCTAGCGACTCCTCCAAGTCGACGTCTTTCTCTGTCTTATCTATTTATTAAACAATTTTTATGATAAATATTAATATTAGGTTTTCAAATGATTTCTGATATTAGAGCTATATCAATTTTTTGTTCGATAAGAAAATCGAATGTTTCTTCTTTTTTATTGTTTAGGCCTTTTGTATTCCAAATTAGAATTTTCATGGTAATTTGTTGTACGGGTATTTGACGGATAGTTTTTTTGACTGAAAACTGTTCAGTTTATTTTAGTTAGCAAAAATAGATCGTTATTATTATTATTTTTAAAATTGTTACAAAGGTTATAAGTGTGCTTTTACCATGGGGGTGGATGCCACTCCTTATCGGGGGTGGAAATTAGTACAGTCGTTAAAAATTCAATCGCGTTTTTCGGTGAAATTTTCGGATTGCTCCAACGTCGCTTTGCGAATAACTCGAAAAATATTGATTTATCGAAAAAACTTCATAGAACATTTTTTTGTTTTGAATTCATTCCTCTATCGATTTATGCGGTTATTTTGAGTGTACTAATTAACGCCCCCGATAAGGGGTAGCATACACCTTCAGGGTAAAAACACATCGACACTATACGTTTTGTTCCTTGAGCCATTCTCTACTTACTTTCCAAATGTCACGTAATAGCCTATTTTTACCGTCAAACACTGGACTAACTGCTCACGATCGAATTTTGCTGTAAAACTGTTGTGTCGTAATAAAAATATATTAATTGCTGATTCTATTAGTGAGAATACTCATATGTACGGTTGTGATTTTTGAAACGGTGTCTTAAGTAGTGTGTGCTGTGTGATATCAACTATTACTTGGTGAAAATGAAACAATGTTTATTTTTTCAATATGGTTTTTCGTAATGACCAACACACTTTACCGTTGATATTTATAAATGTGTGTTGTATGGTTTAATAATTGTAATTTTTTTAAATTTTTCGTTTTCATTCAATAATTATTACAATAATTATTCTTGTGAATTCAACAATTCGAATAATTTATTTTAGAAAAACAATAAAAATTGCAATTATCAAAAGTTAAAAATTTTTGGACTTGCATTTCGCTCGATAGTTGCCACGAATTTGCGTTTATCGAATGTTACCCAAAATAAATCCTTTATGCCAATTGAATAAGATCCACAGTTTAATTTTAATTTTTACGAAATAGATACGATTAAAAGTTCGACCGAATTAGAAAAAGTGAACGATCTTTTTGGGTGATATTTTAAAAAAAAATTATATTCATCCATCAGATCCACGTATAATTCCCAGAGCCTTCGAGAGTAAAGAGCGTAATTTTTACGTACTCGTATATAATCGCAGAAATATTAAAATTAAATTATGCTTAAAATATATTTTTCGAACTTTCATTTTGAAAAATACATCAAAATTGGTTCTGACGAAGTAAAATATATAACACTATATAGTGTTACGTTTTTGCCTTGTCAATCAAGGTTCGTATCACTGGGAGTGTGAATGAAACAAAATCAATGCAATTTATCACCAACGAATTTATTTATGTCACACAAAAATTATAACAACACTATTTACTAACGATAATTCACAAAATCAATTTATATAATTTTCACACAATTTTTCTGATCACTTATAATTTTTATTTCGCACTACAACACTTTTTAATTCCTTTTTAATCTTTACACTATCGCTTACCAAATACTAATACTAATAATAATCTTACAAGTTTACACTATCGCGTTCCAAATTCTAATAATCCAATTCGATCTTGTTCGCCTTTTTATATACTCAAACCAAACTTCTAGAAAGCTCATGACTTTTCCAGTACTAACAGTGTAGAAACATTTAGAACTGTTTAATCATGGAAAATTTCATTTTAGTACAGTAAACATTGAGCTATTAGTTTAACTTATTCTATCGCACCCTAGGTGTCACCGTTACAATAGTACTTTGTTACGTTTTTGCCTTGTCAAATAAGGTTCGTATCACTGGATTGTGAATAATACAAAATCAATTTAATTTATCTCCAACGAATTTATTTATTTCACAAAATTTATTACAACACAGTTTATCAATAAAAATTCACAAAATCACTTTATATAAATTATTCTTAAATTTTACTGTTCACTTATAATTTTTATTTCCACAAAAACACTTTTTAATTCACTTTTTAATTCCTTTTTAATCTATCGCTTACCAAATATTCCTAATAATCTTACAAGTTTACTCTATCGCGTTCCAAATACGAATCATCCAATTCGATTTTGTTCCCTTTTTTATATACACAAACCAAGCTTGTCGAAAGTTCATGACTTTTCCAGTTAGAATATTGTAGAACAATTTTATCATGGAAAATCCCATTTTAGTACAGTTAAACATTGAGCTATTCATTTAACTTCTTCTATTACACCCTAGGTGTCACCGTCACAACTTGCTAAATTTATCTTTAATTTTACTAGTGCACGTCAGATGTCTATAGTTGTTTACAGAGAAATACGAAAAAAAATTATTTAATCACAAAATATTTTGTGGATTTGTTTTACTTTTCCTACAATTTTTTAAACTTGAAATTTCCCCAGATGGTAATTTTTGGTTCGATTTTACCAAATTTCTCCTATCATCTATTGTAATGTGTATTCACTTAGCAATCGAGATCAATTTTAGTTCAAATAAATAAAATAATACAAGAAAATGAAAACGATTTTCTTAACGATGTTCTTATATGTTGAAATTCAAACATTTATGAAAATATCTGTGATCATCATAATTAAGAATTTGTACGAGCGTTTTCATCTAAACATTTGTCTTAGGAGATAAGTGATTTCCCATATGTTTTATATGAAAAGTTTGGTTTTTCCTCGTTTCTAATTCCTTTATAAAAGCTTCGGTTTTTAGACTGGCTTTGTATAACCTAGGTTGCTTTGATAATACTCGAAAATAAACAAAAATACTGTGACGGTGACACCTAGTGTGTAATAGAATAAGTAAAACTAATAGCTCAATGTTTACTGTACTAAATGGAATTTTCCATGATAAAAATTGTTACGTAATGTTTCTACGCTATTCCAACTGGAAAAGTCGTGAACTTTCGAGAAGCTTGGTTTGTGTATATAAAAAGGCGAACAAGATCGAATTGGATTATTCGTATTTGGAACGCGATAGTGTAAACTTGTAAGATTATTAGTAATATTTGGAAAGCGATAGTATAAAGATTAAAAAGGAATTAAAAAGTGATTTAAAAAGTGTTTTTGTGCGAAATAAAAAATAAAAGTGATTAGTAAAATTTGAGAATAATTTATATAAAGTGATTTTGTGAATTTTGATTGATAAACTGTGTTGTAATAAATTTTGTGAAATAAATAAATTCGTTGGTGATAAATTGAATTGAGTTTGTATTATTCACAATCCAGTGATACGAACCTTGATTGACAAGGCAAAAACGTAACAATTTGGTGACAGCGGTGGGATTGTGAATAAAAAGATAAAGAAAATGATTCTCAACGAATTAAAAGTTCCAGAATTAAAAAGAGAACTAGAGAAACGGGGTTTGGTTACTGATGTGACTAAAGCAGCTTTACAAGCGCGACTACGTGAGGCCATGCAGAACGAAGGGCTAGACGCGGAACATTATGATTTTGGAGAGAAAGTAACGGATGCAGCAACCATAGAGCAGAAAGCAGAAGATAAACAACCGTTGGTCGAAAAGACACAAGAACATTCTGGAAGTTTCGATTTGTCGCAGTTAATAGCTGCTATGAACCAAATGACAGGACAGATGTGTCTCATGAAACAACAAAACGAACGACAAATGGTGAAAATTGAGCAGTCAAACCAAGAAATTAAGAATGAAATGGAACAACAAAATGTGCGGCAGTTGGAGACTATGAAACAATCAAACGAAGAACTTCAACACCGGGTGGAGAAACAAGGAGAAGAAATTAAAAGCCAAATTACTGATGGTCATAAGAGAATGGACGAGAAACTTCTCGAATTATCTGCTAACATACACGGCGAAGTAGAGAAGCTGCAAATGGAGATTCAACAGGTTGACCAAAAACTGCAAAAGGAAGTTCAACTTGTCAAAACGGAGGTTCAGCAGGTTGAAGAAAAATGCCAACGGCTCGAGAAAGAACTAACTGATATCAAGGCAAGTGAAACAACAACACAAGTGGTACAAACCGTCCAATCAATCAAGATAAAGCCACCAACATTCGACGGAACAACATCTTTCGTCATTTTCAAATTTCAATTTGAGACGGCAGCCAATCAAAATCATTGGAACGACGAACATCGTGTCGCGGCATTAATAGTGGCCCTCAAAGGCGAAGCAGCAGAGGCTTTACAAACCATCCCGGAACAAGAGCGCAGCAGCTATCTCGAAATTATGAAGGCGCTGGATCGGAAGTACGGCAGTGATCACAAGCGGGAAATCTATCGAATGGAATTGAAAAGCCGCTACCAAAAGGGAGGAGAATCACTTCAGGAATTTTCATCGGCAATCGAGCGACTAGTACATCTAGCACATACCAGTACGTCGGCTGATTATATGGAAAGGCTAAAAATTGACGCATTCATTGACGGCATTCGAGATCCAGAGACACGCAGGGCGGTGATGTTGTCACCTAAAGCAACCTTTGCGGAAACCATCGCTTGTGCGTTAACAAATGAAACTGCACAAGCCATCACCAAACCGTCAATGAAAATACGCCGAGTAGAAATCGATACAAGCATAAACAACGAGCGGTCAACACCAAGATACCGAGATGGAAGCGGCAAAATCAAATGTTGGGCATGTGATAAGGTCGGTCACATCTCTCGCGACTGCTGGGAATTAAGAAGAAAAAGGGGAAGATCACCATCTCCTATGCAGCGACGACCAAGCGGAGAGCAGGCGTTGGCTAGGCAAGAAGGCCAAATGACGGCGGAGCCGTTAAACTACAACGAGTCAGCTTAAAGGGGCAGAAGCTGACTCCCACAACCGATTGCCCCATAACCTCCATCCGCGTTTCGAAAGTAGCAAGAGGCGGTGACAGCTTAACAATCAAAGGCGACATTGATGGCACGGATTGCATCATCACTCTGGATACGGGAGCAAATCGCACGATTGTCCGTAAAGATCTGATCGATGGAGGTGTACAACCAGCTAATGGATTAAAGTTACAAACAGCAACTGGAGATAGTTCAATAATAAAAGGCAAAAAGATCGTGAAAATAAAAATCGGGAGAACTCTTTTCCAACACGAAGTGCTGATTGCAGATATTGTGGATGAAGTCATAATGGGGATGGACTTCATGAGGGCAAATGGCTTCGTGGTGGATGTTGGACGAGGAGTTTTAAGTTACGATAACATCGAGTTGCCACTTCAATCTAGCAGTGCCGGAGCAACTATCAGGCGAATTATTATTGATCATCGGGAGAAGCTGCCACCGAATTCGGAGACGATCCTATGGGGAAAATTGGAGGGAGGTTCTGGGTCACCCAGGTTGTGGGTTGTGGAAGCTAACGAAGAGGAGAACGGAGCCAAGGAAATTATAATCGGGAAAGCCCTAGTTAAACCAGACAACGACTATAGAGTACCAATTAGGACTCTAAATCTCTCGGATAAGACGAAAACCATCAAGAAAGGGACAGTCATCGGAAAATGTAACGAGGTTTCAACTATAGTAAAGTGTGAACAGAGAAGTCCGGTTGAAAAAGCCGACATGCAAGGGCAGAAAGAAATGGTAGAACAACTTATGCAGAAATGGACCGAAGATCTTACCGAGGCACAGAAAAATTCTGCACATCAACTACTCAAACGGTACACGTCCATATTCTGCAGTACATCGGATAATAACGGAAGGACCTCAATGGTAAAGCACCGCATTGATACGGGAGCAGAGATGCCAATTCGTCAACCACCCAGGAGGCTACCTTTGGCAAAACAAGAAGAAGTCAATCGAATGGTAACAGATATGCAGGCAGCAGGAGTAATTGAACCATCTAATAGCCCATGGAGCTCACCGGTAGTATTGGTCGAGAAGAAGGACGGTAGCATGAGATTTTGCGTTGATTATCGAAAACTCAATGCTGTGACGAAAAAAGATAGCTACCCACTGCCAAGGATCGATGACACGTTAGACACATTATCGGGTGCTCAAATATTTTCGACATTAGATCTACAAAGCGGCTATTGGCAGGTGGAAGTCCATGAGGAAGATCGCGAGAAAACAGCGTTCAGTGTGGGTAACGGACTTTGGCAATTTAATGTTATGCCGTTCGGATTATGTAATGCCCCCGCGACTTTTGAACGATTAATGGAGCGCGTGTTAAAGGGATTACATTGGAAGACTTGCCTAATATATCTGGACGACATCATCGTTATGGGGAAGGATTTTGACGAGCATCTAAAGAACTTGGCGGAAGTTTTGGATCGGATACAGGCTGCCGGATTGAAGTTAAGTCCAAAGAAGTGTAAGCTGTTCAGAACTGAAGTCAAATATTTGGGTCATCTCGTAACGATTAATGGAATTCACACCGACGAAGAAAAGATCGCAGCGGTTAAGAACTGGCCAAGACCTAAAAATTTACACGAATTACGAAGCTTTCTCGGATTGTGCACCTATTATAGACGCTTCGTGCCAGGATTCGCCAACATCGCCAAGAGTTTACACGAGTTGACCAGGAAGAACAAGGCATTCGAATGGAAGAATGACCAGGAAGAAGCATTCGTGGAACTAAGGAGACGGTTGTGTGCCGCGCCAATCCTCGCGTACCCTATACCCAACGTGAAATTTATTTTGGACACCGATGCAAGTAATGACGGTATAGGAGGTGTGTTATCACAGAAAATTAATGGTCAAGAAAGAGTTATTGCGTACTTCTCCAAAACATTATCAAAACCGGAGCGTAATTACTGCGTGACACGGAAAGAATTGTTGGCTATAGTGGAGTGTGTCAAGCATTTCCATAAATATCTTTATGGCCAAAAATTCCATTTACGGACAGATCACGGCGCTTTACGGTGGCTGTTACAATTTAAGAATCCAGAAGGACAAGTAGCACGCTGGATCGAACGTCTTCAAAGCTACGATTTCCAAATTGAACATCGGAAGGGAAGTGCACACAGAAATGCCGACGCATTATCAAGACGGCCGTGTCCAGTAGAATGTAAACATTGTGGCCATGTTGAAGCAAAGGAAGGCATCATCGACGTTAGGCTTACGCAAGTGCTGCCTGATGAGGAGTGGACCGACGAAATGATCAGGAAAGAGCAATTGGATGATACGGATTTATCAGTTATAATGGATTGGAAGGAAAAGGAACACCGGCCAACTTGGAGCGAGATCGCGGACAAAACTCCCATTGTCAAGGCTTATTGGGCTCAATGGGATAGCCTCCGTCTTGAGAATGGCTGTTTAAAACGATTGTGGGAAAGCACGGATGGCAAAGTGAAGCAATTGTTGCTGGTGATACCAAAGTGCCGGATTGTAGAAATTCTGAATGAGTATCATGGAGGAGCAAGTGGGGGCCACCTTGGAATTAATAAAACTCTAGCAAAGATACGTCAACGATTCTACTGGGCAGGATGTAGGCAGTCTGTGATAGAATGGTGCCAAAAATGTGACCAATGTGCGGCGGTGAAGGGACCCGCACGCAAAAGTCGTGGAACCATGAAGCAATATAACGTTGGAGCACCATTCGAAAGAATTGCAATGGATGTAGCGGGCCCATTTCCCACCACTGAGAGCGGCAACAAATATGTGCTAGTAATCATGGATTATTTCAGCAAATGGCCGGAGGTGTACCCCATTCCCAATCAGGAGACGACAACAATAGCTGATGCCGTGGTAAACAATTGGATTAGCAGATTTGGAGTGCCGATGGAGATTCATACCGATCAAGGACGGAATTTTGAATCGGTGGTGTTTCAAGAAATATGCCAGATGCTCGGTATAAATAAAACGAGAACAACGCCTTTGCATCCACAGTCTGACGGTATGGTGGAAAGATTCAATGGTACATTGGAGGAATATCTAGCAAAGGTCGTTGAGAAAAACCAACGCAACTGGGATCGACATATACCGATGTTTCTGATGGCCTATCGATCAGCTATACATGACACAACCGGAATGACACCAGCTAAAACGTTATTTGGAGATAATCTACGGTTACCTGGAGATCTAAAGTTTGGGGCTGTACCATCATCGGCTTTATGTGGACAAGATTACGTAGACCGAATGAAAGAGGAACTTAATGAGATTCATCAATTTGTTCGGGAGAAAATACGGATGTCAAGTGACCGGATGAAGGCTCGATATGACATACGAGCAAATAACCAGGGCTTCCAGGAAGGGCAATTAGTATGGCTTCACAACCCGCAACGGAAAAAGGGATTATCACCGAAGCTGCAACCAGCATGGGAAGGACCTTATACTGTCATCACAAGGATGAACGACGTGGTTTATCGGATACGGAAGGGACATCGAGGTAAACCAAAGGTGGTGCATTTGGAGAGGCTGGCCCAATACAGAGGAGGTGATTTGGGTCCTGTTCGGGACGAACAGGCTTAGGTGGGGGGTAGTGTGACGGTGACACCTAGTGTGTAATAGAATAAGTAAAACTAATAGCTCAATGTTTACTGTACTAAATGGAATTTTCCATGATAAAAATTGTTACGTAATGTTTCTACGCTATTCCAACTGGAAAAGTCGTGAACTTTCGAGAAGCTTGGTTTGTGTATATAAAAAGGCGAACAAGATCGAATTGGATTATTCGTATTTGGAACGCGATAGTGTAAACTTGTAAGATTATTAGTAATATTTGGAAAGCGATAGTATAAAGATTAAAAAGGAATTAAAAAGTGATTTAAAAAGTGTTTTTGTGCGAAATAAAAAATAAAAGTGATTAGTAAAATTTGAGAATAATTTATATAAAGTGATTTTGTGAATTTTGATTGATAAACTGTGTTGTAATAAATTTTGTGAAATAAATAAATTCGTTGGTGATAAATTGAATTGAGTTTGTATTATTCACAATCCAGTGATACGAACCTTGATTGACAAGGCAAAAACGTAACAATACATAGACAAAAATTAGTATTAGTAGTCAAAGATGAAAGCGCCTTTACAACAACAACAACTAAGAATTTTTTTTCTTTTCACTCCACATATTTTTTTTTATACTAGGGATGTATTTATAGAAATTTGTATTACCTGGTAGTGATGGAAGTTGAGATAAATATACAATCCATATATTTTATCTCTATCACCATCAGCAAATTTCGACAAACAATTTTTTTTGCTTAAGTTAATTTTTCTGTTTTAGCATGGAAAATTTCCATTTTATTACAGTAAACTTTGCGCTATCAATTAACTTATCCTATTCTATCCTAGGTGTCACCGCAATAATATAAAAGCTGTAGGTAGTGAAGATAAAAACCAGAGTTGAAAGCTTTTGAAAAGATTAAAAGTTTTTGAATGTGCTGCCATCTAACGAAAAGTTGTAAACAAAATATAATGTACAGTTGAACGACGGATTTTTAATAAAATTATATACTTACGTTTACATTTTATATAGAGATTTAGTTTTCGTGGTTGCACTATAATCTGGACATAAAAAACATACGTAAGCGTTTATGTTGTTGTAATTTACATATAAAAATTCACCCCATTTGGGATAGGACAAAAGCAACTAACTACTTAGAACCAATCACTTAAAAATCATTTTGATTCCATTTGAAAAGTTTTATAAAAAAATAGTCGTACGAATGCCAATCTCGTACGAATAAAGGTGGATTTATATTATCCGTTCGTTTCAGTTCCTACAGGTATCCTGTCAGGCATCAGCAATTTATACATTTTTCAACAATATTTGTCTATGTCGGTACGTGTAGGAACGGAAAGGGACGGATAATTTTATTTTTCATTTTATTTTTACTAATGTACGCATTTACAATTTTTTCTTATTTCAATATATTTTTAGGGCTTAATTTAGTTTAATTTGATTTAAATAATCGCAATTATAATATAAATGGAAAGAAACTTTGTATTTAAGCATATTTTATGTCAAAATTTCCTAAAAATGATTCACTCGTAACTCGCTTTTTGCGCTTGTGTGTGTGTGTGTGTGTGTGTGTGTGTGTGTGTGTGTGTGTGTGTGTGTGTGTGTGTGTGTGTGTGTGTGTGTGTGTGTGTACTCTCTTAAACAAGATTTCCTACTGCTGCTTGAATTAGTTGGGTTGTGGTTGATTGTGTCGGATGCTGGTTGGACAACCGGCTTGAAACGAATTGTGGTCATACGCATCTGGTCAAAACTTTCTTTTGGGGTGTTACCGTGTTAGGCGGTATTACGCGAATGACAGCTTGTGGTCGTATTGAGTGAAGCACAGCTTCAATCTGTTAATCGATAAATTACTTTGTTTTCCTTTTACGTCTACAACAAATGCTTTTTCACTCAGGGTGGAAAAAATTCATGTATTTTTTACAAAAAACTTTAAGTGCCGATTATTTTTAATTTTTGGTTTAAAGAAATATAAATTTTGCAGCAAAATTCAAAATTCTTTTGTTATTAATATTTGAAATATTTTAAATCACACAATTATTCGTTTCAAACTATGCACAAATGTGTGTTTTCCACTCCAATCCAAGATTCTTTCGACTCAGCTAAAATCTCGTTCAAGTACTCCATGCAAAAAAATAGCGATTAGCTAAAACTGAGATTGACGTACTAGGACTGAACTCTGATATTAGAATAGCATCTAGTAATGACAGATCCACTTAAATAATGGATTAGGTTAGATTAGGTTGGAGTGACTGCTTATGCAAACCACAGAGTAATACCACAGAGCATATCCTCTTCACCCTTACTGGAAGTACTAAAAATATAATTATTTGTTTTTAAAAGGAGAAGCAGCAGGTTTATTGAAACACTTCAGTATCACGGATGCAAACTACATCGAAGCGCAGGAAAAATTAAGAGAGTTTCATTTTTCAAGTAGCAGTAACCACTCCAAATAGCTTAAACGTTAGAGTTTTACTAGAGACGTCAAACGAAATAATTCGAGGACTTAAGGCGCTAGGAGAAGAAGCAGAAACTAGAGACCATTGGTTAATCCATATTCTAATGAGCAAGCTAGACTACGAGAATAATAGCTTGTGGGCACAAACCTCTGCCGAATATGACCTACCAACTTTAAAGCAGTTTTTCGATTTTCTTGCAAAAAGAATCGACGCACTGGAATTGCTTAAATTGCAAAATAAACGCTTTCAACCCAGTCAATTCAATCCAGATCTAATGTAAGAAGCCATGTCGTTGCAAGTTAAAGCAAAGTTCAAATATGCTTAAGAATATGAATGTAGATGACAGAAGATTCTTTTTAATCCAAGAAAATCGGTGCTTCAATTGCTTGAATAATAATCATAGCGTGTTTAATTGCAAATACAATTTCGTTGTAAGCTTTGCAATAGAAAACAGTAACGCAAGCAACTGATGTTTCATGTCATACCACCAACACCAAAATAGGAAGTGCTATATTACCCACAGCTTTGGTAAGTGTGACTGATGCTCTAAACCAAAGTAATTTATTTAGAGCACTGATAGATTCCGGATCGCAAGTTTCGTTTATTAGTGAAAGTTGTGCACAGAGACTACAATTTCCTAGAAATAATGCCAAAATTGCTATTACGGGCAAAGAGGCAACATCTAGTGGATTCACGAAGGGAACAAAAATAAGCCAAGGAAATGAGGACCAGCCAGGTAATCACCGTTAATTTGAACGAGGTTCAGCCAACCGAATGCGAAAGTATCATGCTCTCAGAAGAAGAGAAACTATGTGAAACTCATTTCCAGCATGCCATTGCCATTCAAGAGTCCCCAATCAATTTTAGGGAATTCCTTCCGCACAGCAGCCAAGCGCATGCATTCTATAGAGAAAAGGTTTAACGAGGAAGACGAATTTGCCGCAATGTACAAGACGTTCATGTTAGAATACATAACTTTAGGACACATGAGAGCTGTTAATGATACTGAGAAAAGCTCCAATGTATACTATCTGCCACATCACGGTGTCATTAAAACTTGTAGTACTACAACAAAGCTCCGAGTTGTGTTTGATGGTTCCGCGAAGACTAGTACGGAAACTTCGTTAAACGATTCTCTTGCAGTTGGACCAATAGTTCAATCCACTCTGTATGCCATGCTATATTATGCCGCTTTAGGACGTTTAAAATAGCATTCACAGCAGATGTCGAGGAAATGTTTCGACAAGTCCTAGTTGGAGATGAAGATACCAAATACCAGCGGATACTATAGCGGGACTTACAAACGGGACAGACAAACCATTCATCGCGCATGAACTCAAAACCGTTGTTTACGGTACAGCATTTGCATCTTACCTAGCCACGCGCGCACTTAACGAGGCAGCAGCTAAATATAAAGAATCGTTTCCAGAAGCGGCAACCACATTATAAATAACTTTTATGTAGATGACCTCATGACAGGTGCAGATTCATTGGAGACAGCCGTTACACTAAAACAAGATATAAACGCCATACTCGCATGATCTGGGTTCCAGCTAAGGAACTGGTTAGCCAACGATGAAACAGTCCTGAGGAACACTCTTAGAAATTTAATCACTCTTTTTAATAGAAAAATTAGTATGCCTCTGTCAAAGTGTTAGGACTAGACTGGAATCCAGTGAAAGATTGCTTTCAATTTAATGAAAACCCCATCACCACCAAACGAGGAATATTGTCAGAATCAAGCCGCTTCAACCCATTGGGATGGCTCGACCCAGTTCAAACTTTGTGGACAACGAACCTAAAATGGGATGATCAATTACCCGTAGATGTACAAAATCTTTAGATGGGGTTTCAGATGCGCCAAGATATGATTATTCGGCAGTGGTGTACACTCATATAATAAAAGCAAATGGAGATCATCACGATCATCAAGTTATTGTCAACAAAAACCAGGGTGGCACCGGTGAAACAAATCTCCATTCCACGAATGGAATTGTGCGGTGCACTTCTCCTCAATAGATTGCTTTTAACTATAAAGCAAAGTCTAAAAATCGAAATCGCTAAAATCACCGCTTGGACAGATTCCACCATTGTGTTGGATTGGTTATCGGCACATTCTGTGAAATAGGGTTGTGGGAAATAGGACAGGTGAAATTTTGACGAACATGAGCAGGTCATAATGCAGGTATGTAGATTCAAAAGATAACCCAGCTGACAGCGCTTCAAGAGGAATCGAGCCTGAAAAGTTACTAAATTTTAGTTTATGGTGGAATGGTTAATAAGTTGTGCAATTTGGCTAAAAAAATCGAGAAAGTCACCCAGATACAACCGAAGAAATGCGCAGCCATTCAATACAGGTTCAACTTCGTCAGCTAAACACAATAGACGATTTAATAAAAAAAAAATTCTAGCTTCAGCAGAATTATCCGAGTTTTCAATCTAAACATTTTGAAAGCAAATAAAGAAATACTGGCTCAAGCAAGTTAAAACACCTCAATCCATTTCTCGACAAATCAGGTATACTACGAGTCGGCGGCAGGATCACAAATGCGTCTATAAACTATACAATAAAATATCCAATAAATCAAGCATCACTGGCGATATCTACATGCTGACCAAAGTCTGATGATCGCCACACTATGCCAGAAATATTGGATCGTGAGCTGCAAACAATTAGTTAGATAGATCTGTGGGGGCACACTGTTTTGATTGTACAACACTGCTCGTGATTACGCTGAATGCAAACATCACCGGTTGATAATTTGCTGTCATGACATCACATTTACCGGTTGATGAGTTGCTGTCATAAAAAAAGAAGAATGACATTCATTCGAGTGTTAACGACCAAAGAGTCGAGATAAAATTTAAAATAAAAAATATATATAAATTTGATCAAAAGTTATAAATAAATAAAAGTGATATTCTCTATAAATATAGTAATAAAAGATAACCATAGTGGTGACCACGTGTGTGAACAAGAAACGCACCAAAAAAAAAAAAAAAAAATCAACAAGTGGTAATCGTGAACTATAGTACAGCACAAGAACATTCGAGTATATCCTCGTGGCACATGTAATTTTATTACAAACACATACAACAACATAGAAACGCACCATTCAAAACAACATCTATCGCTTTATTAGAGTTTTATTTAGAGTTATATATTCAATTTATTTATAAAATTGAATCGTGCTAAATTAAAAGAGATATGCCAGACGAAAAACAAGAGGAGACCGTAACTCCTAAAGATAGTAACGGTGCAAAAGCAGATCACGTGAATGCAGTTGCGTCTAGGGTACCAATCCCGGTATTAAAAAAGGATCATGTCGAAACTTGGTTTCTGCAACTCGATCATTGGTTTTATATCAATAATGTTTCGGAAAAAATGAAATTTGGTACAGTGGTTGCTTCGTTGGATGCACACATAGTCAACCAAGTGCATGATGCAGTTAACAATCCACCCCCTACGAATCAATACGAGAATCTGAAAAAAGCGGTGCTTACAGCTTATGCAGAGTCGTCACAAGAACGATTTCAAAAGCTTGTGTCCGGACTCCAGTTAGGGGATCGTCGTCCAAGCCACCTTTTAAATGAGCTTCGCCAAGTGAGTGACACAACGGATGAAAAATTACTCAAGAATTTTTGGTTAAGCCGTTTGCCAGTCCAAGCGAAAACAATAGTGTGTGCTAGCAAGGGTGACTTGGCAGAACTGGCGAGAGTGGCAGATGCAGTTATGGACTCCATGAACTTGTCAGTAAGCCAAATAAATCAGGCATCATTTAATTTATCCACTCAAGAATCGAGTAAACCATCGTTTGACCAGCACCAAATTCAGCATCAATTAGAAGAGTTAACCCGTCAAGTGCAACAGCTTTCTGTTGGATATTCGTCGCCTTATTTAAATCGTTCAAGATCAAAGTCACGGGACCGCAATCAATTTCGGAGGCAAAACAGATCGCCTTCAAAACAACCAACTACATGCTGGTATCATCGGCAGTATGGAATGTCGGCAAGTAAATGTGTTCAACCATGTAATTTTGGACACCCATTACAAGTAAATATTCCGGAAGCATAGCTAACCGCCCGTACTAACAAGCATAGCACGTCAAACAATTTGTTGCCAAACAACAGCAAAATCATTGGTAACACTTGCAATTCAAAAACCTCAAAACCATCATGCATCAACAACAATGCCGATATAACTCAATCAACATCAAAAACATTATTGCGCAACATAAATATCGTCAATCAACTATGCGTTCACGACAACACGAGCAAAGTCAACTTTTTAATCGACACAGGGGCAGATATTTCGGTGCTCCCACGACACTACGCATTACGTTCAGCTACTCCGTTGTCAAAATTTCTATATGCGGCTAATGGCTCCACGATTCCAATTTTCGGTGAGAAGCGATTACAATTACACTTAGGGCTACGAAGATCACTTCCATGGACATTCACGATTGCAGACGTCAAGCAACCGATAATCGGGTCGGATTTTTTATCGAACTACAACTTACTTGTGGATGTCGCTAACAACAAATTAATCGACAGCGTAACATCAATGGAAACGCGTGGGGTTTCAACTAATATCTGTGGTTTATCAATAAAAACGTACGATATGAAGCACCCATTTGCGACGCTTTTACGTGAATTTTGTGATATAACACGATTTAAAAGCGAGATCATTAGGCCAAATACAAGAGTTACACACCAAATTGAGACAACAGGTCATCCAGTCAGTTCAAAGCCGAGACGCCTTTCTCCAGAAAAGTTTAAAGCAGCGAGATCCGAATTTGAAGAACTAATGAAACAGGGAATTTGTAGACCGTCGAAAAGCAATTGGTCCTCACCCTTACACATGGTTTTAAAAAAAGATGGTTCTTGGAGGCCATGTGGAGACTTTAGAGCTTTGAATGCCATTACAAGGCCCGATAAATATCCGTTGCCGTACATCAACGATTGCGGGCATATTCTCCACGGGAAAACCATTTTTTCAAAAATCGATCTACAGAAGGCGTTTCATCAAGTTCCCATCGATCCAGCGGACGTACATAAGACTGCGATAACAACACCGTTTGGGCTGTTTGAATTCTTGTACATGACGTTTGGTCTGTGCAATGCAGCACAGACATTTCAAAGGTTCATCGCTGAAGTTCTACGAGGTTTAGAATTTGTCTTTTTTTATATTGACGATATCCTGGTTGCATCATCCGATGGTAAAGAACACGAAATTCATTTGCGTAAAGTGTTTCAACGTCTGCGGGAGTTTAACCTGCGCATCAATCCATCGAAATGTGAGTTTGGGAAGTCAATAATAAATTTCCTAGGCTATCATATTTCATCAGCTGGTATTCAACCATTGCCAGAAAAGGTTGAAGCTATTCGACAGTTTAAGCTTCCGACAGTTGCCAAAGAGCTTAAACAATTTTTGGCAATGATAAATTACTACAGAAAGTTTATCCCACATGCCGTCAATCATCAAATGATATTACAGAAAATGATCAAGGGAAATAAGAAAAACGACAAAACACTGCTCATCTGGGATGACGTGACTATTCTGGCATTTAATCAGTGCAAAGATGATTTGTCAACATCAACCTTGCTGTGTCATCCATCACCCGATGCACCATTAGCATTGTCAGTTGATGCTTCAGACAATGCAGTTGGAGCGGTATTGCATCAAATGGTAAACAAACAACCACAACCTCTAGGTTTTTTTTCAAAGAAACTAGACAATACGCAACAAAAGTATAGTACGTACGACCGCGAGCTATTGGCGATTTACTTAGGCGTAAAATATTTCAGATATATGATTGAGGGTAGACAGTGTCGTATATACACTGATCATAAACCATTAGTTTTTGCGTTCCGGCAAAAACTAGACAAAGCTTCTCCGAGGCAAATTCGACACCTCGATTTCGTGGCGCAGTTTTCAACCGATATCCATCATATTTCGGGATCATCAAATGTACCAGCAGATTTTCTATCTCGTATTAATGGGATACATAATAGTACACCGATGAACTACAACGAGCTAGCGGTGGATCAACAATCATGCAGTGAACTGGAGTCACTAGGCAATAATAGTAATTACACATTAAGTCTAAAAACAATTACTATTCCAGGTACCAGTACACCGTTACTTTGTAATATCCACAATGACAAAGTTCGTCCTTACATTACAAAGAAATTTAGAGATGAAGTAATCGGGAGTCTCCACAGTCTTTCACACCCTGGTGTAAGAGGAACCCAACACATGGTCCAGGAGAGATACGTGTGGAAAGGAATGCGCAAGGACTGTCAGACATTTGTAAAAAACTGTTTAGCGTGTCAGCGCTCTAAAACTACAAGGCATAATAAATCAGAAGTTCAAACAACCATGCCACCAAATAATCGATTTGACCACATAAATATCGATTTGATAGGTCCATTACCCCAGTCAGATGAGAATGTTATTGCCTCACAATAATCGATCGGTACACCAGATGGCCGGAAGCTATCCCAATGCCAAACATGACAGCAGAGACAGTTGCTAGTCATTTAATTTCAGGATGGTTCGCACGTTTTGGTATTCCTAAGAGGATTACAACTGACCAGGGTCGACAGTTTGAGTCTCATTTGTTTCAGGAATTGGCGAGGCTATTAAATATTGACCATTTTAGAACGACGAGCTACCATCCGCAGTCAAATGGGTTAATCGAAAGGTGGCACAGGACCTTAAAATCAGCAATCATGTGTCACCAGACATCTAGTTGGTCTAAAGTTTTGCCAGTGATATTACTCGGCTTGAGATCAACTTATAAGCCAGACATTAAATCTACACCAGCAGAGATGCTTTATGGGCAAACGCTACGACTGCCTGGACAGTTTTTCGAAGACGAGAAGAGAGCAGTTCATCAGTCAGAATTCGTCGGTAATTTCCGCAAGACCATGTCCACCCTAAAGCCAACGCATACTTCGAACCATGACAAAGGTGACGTTTTTCTTCACAAGGACATTTATCAATGCACTCACGTTTTCGTTAGAAATGATTCAGTGCGTACGGCTCTCCAACAACCGTATAACGGGCCTTTTGAGGTTTTAAAGCGGTATGAGAAGTACTTCGTTATTCAACTAAATAGCCGCTCATCAAAAGTCTCAATAGATCGGCTGAAGCCGGCATTTTTTACTGTAGACAGTGAAAGCGGCAAGCCGCCAGGCCAAATAAAACAACAGCAGACGTTAGCGCAACCATTGGATCTGACAGTTGGACAGACTCCAACTCAATTTCAACCAGCTCAAGAAGCAAACGATCAACCAACAGTTAACAAGCCATACACTACAAGATCTGGAAGAACCGTTAAACCTAAAGTCAGGTTTGCATAACATCAACTTCAGAACTCTCCGTTAATTCAGCACTTAGATTACCTTTTTTTTATATTGTAAAATATTTTTGGTAAAAATAAATTATATCGACTTTCAGTCTAGCGGCGGAGTACTGTGGGGCACACTGTTTTGATTGTACAACACTGCTCGTGATTACGCTGAATGCAAACATCACCGGTTGATAATTTGCTGTCATGACATCACATTTACCGGTTGATGAGTTGCTGTCATAAAAAAAGAAGAATGACATTCATTCGAGTGTTAACGACCAAAGAGTCGAGATAAAATTTAAAATAAAAAATATATATAAATTTGATCAAAAGTTATAAATAAATAAAAGTGATATTCTCTATAAATATAGTAATAAAAGATAACCATAGATCGTCCATAGTTACGTGAAGTGCGTGAAATATAAAGGCCAAAACATGATTCAATTTAAATCTTTCAAATCCTAGGGCTCAGCTGGTAACGCCATTCCTTAAGATCGGCGTAGATTGTGCAGGTCCCTTTCAAACCTGCTTAGTCAAGAGGCCAAAAGACGTAGAAAGGTGTTCACATTGAGTTAGTCTCTGTGCTTACTACCGAATCATACATTGCAGCACTCCGAAAATGCATAGCTCGCAGAGGCATTTGTTAGGAGATCCATAGTGAAAATGGCACAAATTTTATCGGAGCTAGCAGTCACCTTCACGAATTATATAGTTTCCTAAGACAAAATTATAACACATTTTCCAAATTTTTATTAACAGATGAGATCACTTTCAAATTTATCCCACCAAGCGCACCTCATTTCGGTGAACTATGGGAAGCTGCCGTAAAACAAGTGAAACCATCTGAAACGAGTAACCGATGGTCACACACTTACCACTTGTTGGCTGAAATTGAGGCAGTCCTGAATTCTCGACCAATTTATGTGCTGTCAAGTGAAGATCTGCAGTATTTAACGCCAGCTTATTTCTTGATCGGTCGCCCAAAAAATACAGCTTCCAAGTGATGACCTACAAGACGTCAAAATATCCAAACTAACCCAGCTGGCAGATGGTTCAAAAAATGAATCAAGATATCTGGAAAAGGTGGCATCTGGAATACTTAACCAACTTACAACACAGAAGTAAATGGCAAAAGAAAGAAAATAACTATAAGAATGGTGAAATAGTTCTCGTCAAGGAAAACAACTTACCTCCATCAAATTGAGAATTTTGATATGTCCTCGACGCGTTCCGGGAGTGGTTTTATGCGTTACTTAATTTAGCGAAAATTATTTCGAGCTGATTCAAATATTCGGCTATGATTCACGATCCCACCAGGAGGGCTATTTGTGGGTTCGATGCGAACGTATTCAAGTCTTCGTAGTATTGAATTCTTATTTGAATTGAATCAGATTCGTTCGTTTCTTCTTTAAATCAAATACGAATCATATATTTAGAAGAGTCAAACACGTTCGAATCGAATTCACAAATAGCCCCCCTCCCCCCCCCCCCAGTAACTCGTCCAGGTGCGTACCAAATAGAAATGTATACCTTGAAAAACTAAAAGCGTGAACTTTTGAAAAGTGTTATCTGCATTTCTCAAGCCGAATGTCATACGCGGGAATTCGTATAGACCGTTTGGTGTTGATATAGGTGTTTTTGGCAATATCGGACTCTGCAATGGGTATCTGATGATATGCTCTGCTGTATCTGATGATTCTCTGATGTGAAAAGTGGTGAACATATTTAATAGGGTGACCTTGCCACAAAATTTCACAATAATGATACATTTATTTGACCACACTTGGATGCGATCATTAAGTTGAGTTTTTCAATTAAATGATTAATAATTTTCGTACGATTCAACATTTATGAACCCTGTGAGCGAATTATGCAATAAGACAATTTCACTAAACGAAACGATGATACCTTTTGACCGAATTTGTTTTGTAAATTGGAGGTCAACTGTATCATATTCGAATAATGATATGCTAAAAACATGCCTAAGAAAATAATCCGAAATTCTGTCGTAATCGCTATTCTGATTTGTGTTTGTCCATATTGTAATTAGTTCAGGACGACTAAACTTTCTAGCTCTAGCCAAAATGTTCTCGTTCAGTTTAAACGTCACTCTTGAACAGTAACACATTACACCACTGACCACAATTCGGTTTATGCTTTTTAAGTTCATATTTAATTCCAAATTATCACAAGTATATAACTAAAAAATGAGTTGGTGATAGAAGTCGAATCGCAAAAATGTTAAAAATAATAAAAAAAAATATTCAAATTCTGGATTTGGAATTAAGCGTATAATTGCTTTTAATGATACCCTGCGTATAACATCCAATTCTTGTATAGGTAAGATATGATATAGTAGGTGTATACTGAATAATATGCTTACTGGTCTCGAGTGATAAAAATCTACGATTTTATTGAATATAAATCAATTGGTATACTCAAATATAATCGCGTGCACAATTATATAACAGTTTTTGGTGTTCAATTGTTTATATTTGGTCATTCGATAAAAACTCGCGTATAGCAGCAGTATTTAATTTGATTTTGGTAATTTTATATACACATAAAAAAAATTACGTGGATTACCGATTTGATATTGAGATATATGGTAAACACATTCCGCTTTGTTTGGAATATTATTTGGTTTATTGTGTTTGAAGTAATTATCTCCAAACTTAACACAATAAATAGAAATTATTTACAAAAAAAAATTGGTATTCAAACGTTTTGTTATAGCAGTGTATACTTAATTTGGTATTGGTTGACATTATTAGAATTGAATATTTTTACCTCTGATAAACTAAAGATACGAAATATAGGACATTACAATCGATTTCTCCGTACACCTTATCATCTACTTTAGATTAATATACTAAAAATTATCAATAAATTAATAGGAAGATTTAGCTACAATCCGAATGTCGACGATGTAAAGATTTCCGATAAAATAATCAATGGTTAACAGAAAGAAGCAATAGATAAGAAATGGGTAACGTTATTGGCACATTGAAAAAACCAGAAGTTTAGCATGAAAATTTGTTGAAGTTTATGGAACCTAGAACTATGTTTATCTTTACCTGGAAATTACATTGACCGACATTAGTTTCATTTTTTTCGGAATAGACCATCATTTGATTTTAATCAATTTTGATATGCTGATTCTGAAAATCAATCTGAAAGGTGGTGTGAAGTTTATGACGAATTGATAAAAAACCTCACAACAGCCAAAAACTGTAGCAGATATTAAACTCTCAGTAAAATCCGATAAGAATAATGTTACATACAATAAATTTTGTCGTTTGTTATATATGCCGTTGGGGAGCTGGAGGACATGGTGGCTAGCGGTTCTAGCGCATGCAACCGATCCTTTCGCGCTGCCTGCCCACTGGCTAAGCCTAGGGGTAGGCAAAAACCGGTATGGTGGTCCAGGGAACTGGGAACCTATCGTAAGGCGTGCAGGACAGCCTTTAATAGAGCTAAAAATACAAGGGAGGCTCAGGATTGGGACTCCTATAAGGAGAAACTCGGAATTTATAAGAAAGAATTAAGAAAGGCACAAAGGAGGTCTTGGAGAATCTTCTGTGATAATATGGAAGAGGTATCCGAAACCTCCCGCCTTAGGAAGATTCTTTCCAAAAGTGCATCTAGTCCCAGTTTTTTGATAAAACCGGACGGATCTTGGACAGCTTCTAGTGAAGAATCTCTGGAGCTTCTCTTCGAGACACACTTCCCAGGGAGCTTTGAAGACCTGTTGGTGCGTAGCAATCATCAGGAATCACTGTTAGTAACCACAGAGGATATCGTAACCAAGAAACGGATCCTATGGGCACTGAGGGGTTTTAAACCATTTAAATCGGCTGGTCCGGATCAAATTATACCAGCTGAACTTCAAAACAACTCAGTAATTATTCTTCCCTACCTGGAAGCTATATTCAAAGGGTGTTTGAAGCTGGGCTATATTCCTAGGTACTGGACGGAGGTCAATGTGGTGTTCATACCGAAAGCGGGGAAAAGCTCACATGTCTACCCTAAGGACCTAAGACCAATAACTCTATCATCCTTTCTTTTGAAAACCTTGGAAAGGCTGCTGGATGTATACATCAGAGATAAAATAGGTGCTAGGAAGTGGGCATCGTCTCAGCATGCGTACACAAAGGGTAGATCTGTGGACACTGCTCTGCACGCCTTGGTGTCTACGATTGAGAAATCGATTAATTCGAAGGAATTCTCTTTGGTGGCCTTCCTGGATATAGAAGGCGCCTTTAATAATGTGAAAGCGGAGGCAATCAAGGAGGGATTGTCATTTTTGGAGGTGGACGTTCCTCTGATAGGGTTAATCAATTATACGCTGGGAAGCAGGATTGTTAGCTCGAAGTTGGGGGACTCCACCATCAAGAGGCGAGTAACTAGGGGAACTCCGCAGGGGTGGGGGGGTTCTGTCCCCTCTTCTCTGGAACATAGTGGTAAACGGGTTACTACTTGAATTGGAGAGAGAGGGTATTGAAGTTATCGCGTACGCAGATGACGTAGCTTTAGCTGTTACCGGGAAATTCCTGGGCACGATTGTAGACGTAATGCAAAATGCGCTTACCATCGTTACGAAATGGGCTGGCAAATGTGGACTTGGTATTAACCCGTCCAAGACAGAGCTGGTACTCTTTACTAAGAAATACAAAATCCCGGTAGTTGTCCCTCCTACCTTAAATGGCACGAGACTTGCTTTTACTGATAGAGCTAGATATCTGGGCATTATCTTGGACAGTAAGCTTAGTTGGAAGCCCAACATGTTGGAGAGAATAAACAAAGCTACTATTGCTTTGTACTCCTGTAGGAACGCCATTGGTCATAGATGGGGTCTGAAGCCGGAGCTGGTACACTGGTTCTACACCGCTGTAGTGAGACCTGTACTCATGTACGGGGTGGGTGTTTGGTGGCCAGCTCTGGACAAGGTAACTTACAAAAGTAAGATTGAGAGAGTGCAAAGAACGGCCTGTATGCTTGTTAGCGGGGCATTGAGGTCGACACCGACAAGTGCCTTAGAGGTTATGTTGCACCATCTTCCGGTCGACATTTTTGGCAAATACGGCTGTACGACTTGCAGACATCTCTCAGTGGAGATGTCTTAGTATAGGACACTCTACTATTGTCAGATCGTTGAAGGATGAGCTGGCGAATCTTGACTACATTAAACCTACTCTACGCTTCGAGAAGCGATTTTGGACCTCCTTCCCTTCAAGGAAATCCTGGAGGGATAGACCGTTATCGGAAACCGAAGCGTTGCAATTCTTCACAGATGGCTCCAAGCTAGACGGTAAAGTAGGAGCTGGAGTATTCTGTGACAAATTAAATGTAAATATTTCTATTCGTCTCCCTGATTACTACAGCGTGTACCAAGCTGAAGTCGTAGCGATTGAGGAGGTCATGACGTGGTTGAAGCATAATGTGTTATCCTCAGACGATATCACAATCTATGTGGACAGTCAAGCGGCGATCCGGTCGTTAGAATCGGTGTCTTTGGCGTCACGGGTGGCGTTGAGTTGTCACTCATCTCTAAATGAGATGGGTGAGCATTTCAATATCCAGGTAGTCTGGGTCCCAGGGCACTCGGGCGTCATGGGGAACTGCAGGGCAGATGAACTTGCTAGGCATGGTACGACTCTCCAGCTGCAACCGGAAAGGGCAAGTCTGGGGAGGCCTATCACAGCGCTGAGACAAGCACTTGGGAAGCAGGCGCTATCCTCAGCGGGGGAAAGGTGGTCTAACACCCTCACCTGTAGAGTTGCAAGACAAGTTTAGCCAAAGCTGGACTTGGGGCGCACTAGATCATTACTATCCTTACGCAGACGTGAATTAAGAACGGTCGTAGGAATTCTCACGGGACACTGCCTTTTTGGAGAACATGCAAGAAGGCTGGGTATGGAGGCTAATGACTTCTGCAGAAGCTGCTTGGACGAAGAGGAGGAAGAGACTTTGGTCCACTTCCTTTGCTCGTGTCCAGCATTGGCTCTCAGAAGGCACAAACACTTAGGTAAGTTCAGGATGGACTGCCTCTCGGATCTCGAAAAAATTAAAGTGCGGGACGTCTTACGCTACATAAGTAGCTCGAAATGGTTCCAATAGGGGTAAAAGGGGATACATCCTGTGGTATCACAATGGACCGTCACCGGTCTAAGTGTGCGTAAGCAGCCACTCCAACCTAACCTAACCTATATATACCGTGGTAGGATTTCATGAATATTTGTGCCAAGTGATATTTTTGCGCGACCCTCAGCGGCTAAGATTTTTATTTTGACAAATTTCCTGCCAGAAAAAACTGTGTAGGTGGAGTTTGATTATCATTGACAGGTAATCGCAAAGATAAGTACGCAGATCTGACTATGGCATGGTATTCCATAGGCTTTCATAAATATTTGTGCCAAATGATAATGACCCATACACATTTATTGAGATAGGGAAATTTCTTAAAATAAAAATCTCAACCACTGAGGGTCGCGCAAAAATATCGTTTGGCACAAATATACTTGAAATCCTATGGAATACCATGACATACCTAATTTTAAGAATACTTGTTAATGGCCTTCAAACTTCACCAACACTTTTTAGTGTAATGGTTCTTCTGTTGTAAGGTTTTGGAATTTTTGTCATTTCTTTTTTGTCGGAAACTTCACTTTGGTAATCTGCACTAATTGTATCGATATAATTACAATTTTTAATTATTTTTAAACTACGAAACATTCGAATATTAACGAAACTTCACAACAATTAACGTTATTTTTTACCGGTTTACTAATTGTGACAGGCCTCGGTGAAATAAGGTAAAGGAATAGTGAGCCTAATAGCTATACCTTCTTCAATTTTTGTATATTCTCTGATAAACACACATGAGCAAGGAGTTGAAATATAGTAAAACCTCCAGTGTTAGTTAGATAACTGTTTAAGTTATCTCTAATCGCTCTCAATGGTATAGTTAGTAGAAGGCTTACTTGAATACAAAAATGAATTTATCGTCTGATAAAATTTAATTTTAAAGTCGAATCTGGTAAATTCGAGAAAATATATCTGACCTTCCAAGTCAAGTGTTACCAATAAAGGTGAACCCTAACTTAGCGATAGATTTTGAAATGTTACAAAATGAAAGTATAAAGGCCAAATACTGCAAAGTAGTAGAGCTCGGTAGCAGAATGAAAGTAGCAAAAAGTTAGATCAGATGATAACGAAATTTCTGTTCGAAAATTTCTGCAGAAATTTCTGCTCGTGTATCATAGGTAGTGAGACCGAGGGTTATTTTATATGAATGTAGTAATGGCCAGATAATTAAAAGCCAAGTTTTGTTTAATTAGATAAAAATCAGGCTTATGAAAGAAAAATAAGTGTTCATTTAAATATTTCGTGCCCGTTGAAGATGATTTGCTATACTCGCTATTGATGAAAAGGCGCCATTTAACCTATACTAATGTTGTTTCCGGATTGCCTACAACTAAAACTAAACTATCAGAAAAGTCAGCCAATTAAAGGATTGTTGTCCATCGATTATCAGAATGTTAAGAAAATGGCTCCAAAGGTATCCAAATTTTGCCGTTTTGTTCTACAATCAAACTATGTACATAGTTAATGCAATCAGCGAAATTAATTTTAATCCGGGAATTCTCAGTAACATTAGTCCTATCAAGAGTGGTCAAGGACAATAGGAGTAATTTATTTGTACTAATTACCTTTACCTTCAGGTCAATTTGCAAGGTCATTTGAAGATCATGGTCATTTTTTTAAAATGGAAACTCCTATTTTTTTTACCTGATTCGAAAATAGCGCCAAATTTTACGACCTTGAGAAGGTCAAATCAAGGTTAAATGTTTGAAAAATACTCAGATGTTGTTAATTTAAATTTAGGAGCTTTTAGTGCAAGATACGTGTTTGGCGGAACTTCGAATAGTAAAGAAGCTGCAAGAAATTCGAAGACCTTGTCCTTACTTTTAGTGTTACCCGAAAAATTCGCCTCTCACGTTTGGGGTGTTTGTTAATCGTGAGTAACTGTTCGAGGCACAAATTTAAACGTCTTTCAAAATTTCCCGCTTTTCTAAGGATAGTGTCCCCAGGAATAGCCGCGCAAGCTCTACAAATTCGTTCCGTCATATATTCCCTAGTTGAAGGCTGTTGAGCAGAAACAACATTTTTCAAGGATCCTTATACAGACCAAAATCTAGTGATGTTAAATCCGGTGAGCAAGGGGACCCTGCAACTGGTCCTCCTCGTTCGATCCACCTATCATCCAGTTCTTTGTCTTGTTTCTAAGTGTACATTTTCTAATCATCCTGGCAAGTGATCTCTTAGCAACTAAGAACACCATCGACCAGTGAAGATTTTCATCTAACCAATAATGACAATAATGTTTATTAAGTTGTCTGTCCCTATAAAATTTGGCCTCATCAGGTTTCTCAAAAATTACCCTCGCTTTTTTGTGGGCAAAGCAAATAAAAGAATAAATAAATTTGTCCCTTAAAGCAAATGGAGGCAACTTCGAACCGTTAGTTCGTGGGTAATTAATATAATTATAGTAATGGTGAGAGACAAATAAACTCACGATAATCAAGCACCCAAAGGAAACACAACTTACTACGTCCACGTCGTTCTAAAAGTAAGGACAAGGTTTTCGAATTTTTTTGCAGTTTCTTTACTATTCGAAGTGCCGCCAAACACTTATCATGCATAAAAAGCTCATAAATCTAAATTAACAGCATCTGAGTACTTTTTAAACATTTAACCTTAATTAGACCTCCTCAAGGTCACAATAATATCCAGCTTCGTAATATTATTTGAAACGTGAAAATTTTCGCTCTTCTCAATCACGTATCAAAATAGCGCTCTCCGTTTAAAAAAACTCATCTTGACTTTCAAATGACTTTGAAAATTGAACTTAAAATCAATCTCACTGATACTTTTGCTTCCTATCTACCTGTTATAGATATTCTAAACTTTTATTATGCTCAAAAAATTCCTCAAATCCGAATCAACCACTTCATTTTAAAAAATGACCTTGACCTTCAAATGACCTTGAAAATTGACCTAAAGGTCATTAATACAGATAAATGACCCCACTGCCCTTGGCAATTTTTAATATTTGAATCCACCGATTAAAATAGGTGCTGCACAGCATATATAGCACCTCATTCAAACAGTGATTATCGTGCGGCATGCGCCGATTCGATTGAAGAAGAACTTTGAGGTACGCCAGATGGCACGATCAGTGAGGTAGGAACGGAACCATTTAATAGGAATAAACTGACAATTTAGACTCTCTAACTTACTAATAATAATAGAGTGGTCAATCATATCAAAAGGCTTGGCAAAATCTGTATGAACAACGTCAAGCTGATGTCTGGAATTTAAACTATCAAATAAGTCGCCACAAAACGAAACCAAGTTAGTTACTGTGGAGCTACCGGGATAGAAACCATGTTGTACAGGAAAAATAAAGTTTTTAGTGTGGAAGAACAATATTCTACGAACCATAGACTCAAACAACTCTCTTTACTCACATTACTTCTTCTAATGATCGGGAGAAAAACCGCGACGAAGGCTTTCATTAAATCTGAAAGTAATCGGAAGGGTCAAACTCTCAGCACAACACCAAAACAGAATCGGCGGAAAGCCATCATAACCCGCTTCCTTTCCATTCTCGAGCTGGAGCAAGCAATCTCGAACTTCTTCTTCGGTAAATTTGAAAATATTAAATTGATCGAAGCTGGACAAAGCTGGAGACACGATAGCGGGTGACAGAACAGGTTTGATAACCGACACAAAAAAATTGGCAAACAGATTACATATGTCCAAGGGCTGACTAGCGACGGAGCTGTGGTAAGACAGAATACAGAAAGCCATCCACTTTCTTCTTGCTGTTAATGAAATTCCAGAACTCCTTAGGACTAGATGTTAACTCTTGCGGGCTCTATCAAAATCAGGATAATATTTAATACCATGCAATCTATATAAGGAATGAAGCTTATTGCGTCGTTTCTCGAGCTCCCGACGGCCGATTTAATTTATTTTAACCCTCCCTCGAAACGTGCTTCTCGATACCACACCAGAGAAGATCATTGAACTTTAACACCATATGAGCATACCAATAAGTTAGTCGCTAGGATGAACTAGAGGCATAACAGCTGAGTCTATGAAGTAGATAAACGTGTTGTAGTAATCCAAGTCCGATCTGTAAGGCATATACACGGCGACTAAAACAATCGAAGTATTATTGGCAAATCTTACTCGAACAGCAATCAGGTTTAGTCTAAGATGTCAGTCAATCACATCATTAGAAACCGAATTCTTTACCGCAATCAAAACATCACCACCTTTACGTCTGTTGTCAAAATCGTATCTATCCTTTCTATGAACGACATAATCAGATGGGAAGTATTCTTCGGAGAACTTATTTATCGTAAGCTAGATCTCGCTGATTATTATGATGTCATAATTGTTGTCAAGTATGCGTAAACGAAAAAGCTTAGCTTTTACCTCGAATATTGAAGGCTTTGATAGTGTTGGATGCATCAGCAGTTATCGGTGTTGTTGAAACGTTATAGCAGCTCTGTTTTTTGGTTGTTGTGAATAATTTACAAATGGACGAATTAACAAACATAAGTATTTAACATATCATAAGTATTTAACATATTGAAATGAGCATCTTTTAATTCAATTTTAAAGGAGATGAAGGCAATGGAATTATCAATTACTCGGCCCTTTGCAATTAATAATTTACAATCCACTTCCTCAGGCGAGCAATCTGCTTTGAATATAGTCAACAAGCATTTCAGGTGAAACGGATGGGTCGATTCCGCTTATATACAAATATTTTTATTGTTGGCAGGAATCACGGCAGGTTTATTTGAATCAACGGAATCAGCTATACCAATAACAATTTGATTATGACACTTTGCGTTTTAAACGAGTTTAGTGAACTGTCAAATCTTAATATCTATCAGAACCTAAAGTCATTTTTATTTATTTCTATGGGGTCAGGTTACGTGTAATTATTCAGACATTCAGCTTCAGCAACCGAGGGGAAATTGTTGGGCCCGTCTTAATTAAATATTTATTTATTTATTTATTTACCAACAGCATGTATATGCAAAAATGGCTTACATAATTAAAAAACATTATAAAAAGTTAAAAAATGTATACAATAAAAGAATAAAAGATATAACGACATCAATAGATCAAACAATTAACAACAAAACAAAAAGACATTTAAAACAAAATCTTAGCGATTCGTTTTTTAAATTCATCCCTGGAAATATTGAAATCGAAACAATCTGCTACGGCGTTGAGATCTCGTTGAATGCGCACTATAGGGCCATGGAAGCTGTAGTTGCTACTTGCAGTCGGAATATGAAGAAGTTCCCGGGGGCGTAAGTTGCGTTGAGGAGCATAAATATTAAAACATGAAAGAATGTCAGAACAGTCTATTTTACCACAAATGATGTCACGCGCAAATGTGGCACTTGCGCATGTACGTCTAGCACTTAGAGATTGGAGATCCAGAAAACGGCATCGGTCTACATATGGTGATAGTCTGAAATTATTGTTCCGCTCGAAAGACGGTAATTTTCTGAGAACAAATACCAAAAACTGTTTCTGAATACTTTCAATTCTGATTGAATGAGACTCATAGAACGGAGACCATATGACAGTCGCGTACTCAAGCTGTGAACGAACAAATGAAGTGTACAGTGACTTGAAAGTTAATGTGTCGTGAAAATCCTTCGAATTTCTTTTAATAAACCCCAACATCGAAAAGGCTTTATTAACAACCGCATCGATGTGAGAGTTAAACGTTAAATCCGAGCTAAAGATAACGCCCAAATCTGTAACCATATTAACTCTCTTCAAACTAACGTCATTTAGATAATAGTTAAAAACTACAGGAGACTTAGATCTGGAATAGGTGATCACGTGACACTTATCAACATTCAGAAACATAAGGTTAGTAACACACCAACCGCAAAATGTGTTTAGGTCCCGCTGAAAGTGATCGCGATCCAATTCACATGAAATATTTGCATATATTTTCATGTCGTCAGCAAATAGAATACAGTGTGCGAATTTGAAGCAATCAACAACATTGTTAATGAACAATAAAAATAATAATGGACCCAAGTGACTACCTTGAGGCACCCCAGATGTCGCAATAAAACATTCTGAGAACGTATCGTTGATCTTGACAAACATTTTGCGATCCGATAAATAAGACATAAGCCAATTTAAGGGAATAATGTCGCAATTAAGTTCACTGAGCTTATTCACTAATAACCTGTGATTAAGTTTATCGAAAGCTTTAGCGAAATCGGTATAGACCACATCGACTTGAACTTTCGAGGCAACAGAATTAATTAGATTATTTTGAAAGACCGCTAAATTTGTGACCGTTGAGCGGCCAGGAAAAAATCCATGCTGACGTGTGCTAATAAGTTGCTTGGAGTGGAAGTAGATCACTTTGTTGACCATTGACTCGAATACTTTAGGAATGCAAGACAGTATTGCAATTCCACGATAATTTGTTACATCACTGCGGGAACCGCTTTTGTGGATCGGTATGATACTTGATGTTTTCCACAGATCAGGAAATTTGCCTTGGCTGAGGCTCAAATTAAATAAATGGCACAAAGGAGCGGCAAAACCAAATGCACACTGCTTCAATAGAGACACTGGTAAACCATCTGGTCCAGGACCTTTAGAAACGTCCATGTTCATCAAAGCCGTCATCACGTCAAGTTCTGAAAAAACAATTTTTGAATTATTGGTGTTAGCTACTTTAGGAGATAATGAGCTATCCTTAACAAAAACACTGCTAAAATATTCAGCGAAAAAACCACAGATTGCCTCTGGATTATCTGATTTTCGACCATGGAATTCTAAAAATGGCGGCAAGCCGTTATTATGGTTCTTATTTTTGACAAATCTCCAGAAATTCTTCGGATTACATCGCAAATCGTCTTCAATATCAATTATGTAATTGTTATAGAGGAATCGGTTGAGATAGCAAAACTGCTTGCGCAAAGACTTTAACTGGATATAGTCATGGGCCAACCCTGTACGCCTATACTTCCTATGACATTTATTACGTAGGACTTCAAGTTGTTTCAGTTCTTTGGTAAACCATGGGACGTTGCGGGTATGAGACTTTCTAATTAATTTTTTAGGAACAAATTTTTCAAAAGCAACCTTCAACAATTCATTGAAGGTATCTAATGAACTGTTGATATCAATGTTTGACAGTGTACCAGCCCAATCAACTTCAGCTAACAAATCATTTAATGAGCTGTGATCGGCGTGCGAAAAATCAAATACTGTACAATTTTTGGTAAAGTTTAAATTATTAGAAGTTTTGTAGAACAACTGAAATGAAACCGGGGTATGATAAACACTCGAAGATCCGGCAAAGTCGTCGCATGATTCTAGTTTAAAAGAACTATTATTAGTGTAGAAAACCAAATCCAGATAAGTGCCGTGGCTGTTTGGTACACTGTTTATTTGTGAAGTACCCATGTTTGCCATAAAATCACAAATTAAGGCGGAAGAATCATTCGTATTAGCAGGAATGAACATATTGTCAACCATCATCCAAATTAGATCTGGAAAGTTGAAATCGCTGAAAATAACAAAGTCAGTGTTATCAGAAATAAAAGGTAATAAATTACATGAGAACTTGTCAACAAAATCTTGACAAAATATCGAGGATGGCTCTAGAGGAAAGTAGACTGTGCTAATTATTAAGTAAAATGCACCTAGTTTGAGTTTAACAGCAATGAACTCAATGATTGGGTTGGAAAATAAAAATTCACAAGAATAAATATTCCGAACTGCAATAAGCACACCACCACCTTTACGTTTTGTACTAAGGTTATATCGATCGCGACGGAAAACGCAAAAATCCGAAGGGAAAAACTCCGCATCATTGAAATCCATTGTAAGCCATGTTTCGGTCAGAATTATTACGTCGTAATCAGATTCCAATATTCCAAGATAGAAATTTTTTGATTTTGATCGCATGCCACTACAATTAAAATAAAAAATTGATAAGCTATTGATGCAATTGTTAGATCCATTGACGACATTGTTAGAATTAGATAAACATGAATTTAGAATGTTAGGATGAACTGTGATAAGATTATTGTTAAAATTTGGTAGATTAGAATTTAAAATATTGGAATTTAATGCATTTAATGAAATTAAATTGACACTTTGCTGCGAGCTCCTACCTCGTTTTTTGAATCGCGCCTTTCTTGAAAATCGTGAACTAGAACCCCAGGTGGCCAAAAATCAGGATTTTTCAAGGTACCATGCAAGTTATTGATGACTCCAATCTTAAAAGACACAAACGTCAGTTCTGCTGGATCCCGGTCTCTAGGGAACAGTGAGAAGCAGGACACGTTTGATGGATTAAAAACGCTGTTTTTGAACGTAATGTACCGGGATATCGATTCGGAAGTAGTTGTTGGATGAAGACCGGAAATGTACAAATACTTCCTTCGAACCACAGGCACTGTACGCAATTCCATGACTGGACAATCCGAACCTGGAACATCAGACCTCTCAGCTCGAACGGCATCCTGACATGACAGTAATGGCGAAGAGTTCGATACGACAGATGAAGAAATTACCGTTGGAATGTTCGTAATAACACAATCGGACGACAACGGCGGGAAGTGTGGAGGCTGTAATTTAATATAGCAACAGGAACGACATCTTATTTCTCTAAAAAACAATTACCATCACCATTTCTTAAAAGTTTCCTAGAAATGTCCCAATCTGCAAATTAGAAATGGTAGTCTACAATAAGCTTAATCTGAGCTACCATCTGGCTAATTTTGATTTGAAGTAATATTTGAACGCCTGATAAATCTCGTGGGCCTCAATAATCGCGGCTGTGGGTGCTGCGGATACCTGGTTACGCCACTGGCTTTAACGACTGTGCCGTTTAGTCGGTGATTTGCTGAAGTCTTTTGGTACAAAAAAAAAAAAAAAATACGAAGATGAATAGTAATTTATCAGTTTTCAATTTTCCAAATTTCCTGTAATGTTGAAATAAGGAAAACTTGATCATAAAATTCTACTTCCATCAAATAGAAGCTAATATTTTTAACCCCCCCCCCCCCAAATTTTATGTTCCGCATCTTATTCTCAATTCCAACCTCTTCAAGCATATTAATGGTGCTAAAAATTTTAATTTTTTTGTTTAATTGAAACCAAAAACTTGATCATAAGTTAATGAAGGGTTAAAAACATATTTTGTTGTTTTATTATTCTCTTGAAATTTTTTATTCGTTTTTGTGATCTTTTTTTTTTTTTTTTTGTGTTTGTTAAATTTTTGGTGGAATAGAAAAGATATGCATACATATAATATTTCATCGGAAGGGTTCATTCGCCTTCTCCTCACATACGCTTTAGATTCCCAAAAAGAATTAAAATTTATCAAACAATACAACAAAATTATTTACTCGTTTTACTTGAAATTCTTACTAATTTAAATAAAAAAAAAAAAAAATTGTTTTAACAATTATGATTGATTGAATATTCGAATTTTGGACGAAGAAAAATAATTCTAAATTCTAAAATCTAGATTACAGTGGTTCTTAACCTATTTCTTATTATGTTCCTTTATTTGTATACAAATTGTAAATCATTTTTTAAAACTAAATTTGTAGATTTTGTTTTATTTGATCAATCAAAGTGATCCAAAACCATATGGTTGTCACAAATAGAGTCTTAGTAATGAGATAGTTCTCCAGCAATTATGCATTATAATCCGAGGCCGCTGGAGAAATAAATTGTTTATGATTGTGAAGTTTTTCCGAAAATGTTCCGAAAGTTAAAATAAGGATTCTAAACGGTTATCATTTCAATTACCATCGGTCTAGTGATGATTTTCTATTTGACTAGGCCATTGCCAATAATCCTAGCCAGTTTGAAGAAAACAATTTGGGGCGATCATACTTAAAATTTGGATTGAATAGAACATCGATATTGAATGTTTCTTTTGTCATTATAAAACACCTACAATATTTTTTAAACCATTTAGATATTTTAAACACTAAATTAAGCTTTTAAATTGTTACGCTCTTTGTTGCGAAACAGTTAATTAACATTTATTAATTTAAAATTTATTAACTTACAAGTTTTTTTTTTTTTCAAAACTGTCGGAAACATAAAAACTCATAAGGCGAAATATTTACAACGATTCGAAAAGGAAAATGTGAAATGCAACGAAAACGACCAAAATTGAACTTTGCTAATATGTATAAAAACCCACTATTCAGATGAGGGCAGCTGATGCTCGAATAGCCAAGCATTTTAGCCGTTAGTCATCGAAAAATAGAGAAAACAAAGAACAAGCAAATATTAAAAAATTGAGGATCTTCCAGTTTCATGGCGGTCTAATAAATCAGCGTGGACTACTTCTCAAATCGACATTTTAATGAACAAAGTAAATGGAACTTTTAAATCCCTGTCGACAATTGTTTTCCAGCACACATACAGACGCAAAGAGGCTAACCAATGTGGAATTAAAATGTTTGTAGATACGAATTTTTTTTCAAGAATTCAACACTTTGATCAAGAATGCCATAATTAAGAATTTTAAAAGCTTATACCAAAGTAGGTTAGGTTAGGTTAGGTTGGAGTGGCTGCTTACGCATACTTAGACCGGTGACGGTCCATTGTGATACCACAGGATGTATCCCCTTTTACCCCTATTGGAACCATTTCGAGCTACTTATGTAGCGTAAGACGTCCCGCACTTTAATGTTTTCGAGATCCGAGAGGCAGTCCATCCTAAACTTACCTAAGTGTTTGTGCCTTCTGAGAGCCAATGCTGGGCACGAGCAAAGGAAGTGGACCAACGTCTCTTCCTCCTCTTCGTCCAAGCAGCTTCTGCAGAAGTCATTAGCCTCCAGACCCAGCCTTCTTGCATGTTCTCCAAAAAGGCAGTGTCCCGTGAGAATTCCTACGACCGTTCTTAATTCACGTCTGCGTAAGGATATTAATGCCCTAGTGCGCCCCAAGTCCAGCTTTGGCCAAACTTGTCTTGCAAATCTACAGGTGAGGGTGTTAGACCACCTTTCCCCCGCTAAGGATAGCGCCTGCTTCCCAAGTGCTTGTCTCAGCGCTGTGATAGGCCTCCCCAGACTTGCCCTTTCCGGTTGCAGCTGGAGAGTCGTACCATGCGTAGCAAGTTCATCTGCCCTGCAGTTCCCCATGACGACCGAGTGACCTGGGACCCAGACTACCTGGATATTGAAATGCTCACCCATCTCATTTAGAGATGAGTGACAACTCAACGCCACCCGTGACGCCAAAGACACCGATTCTAACGACCGGATCGCCGCTTGACTGTCCACATAGATTGTGATATCGTCTGAGGATAACACATTATGTTTCAACCACGTCATGACCTCCTCGCTACGACTTCAGCTTGGTACACGCTGCAGTAATCAGGGAGACGAATAGAAATATTTAGTTCCGATAACGGTCTATTCCTCCAGGATTCCCTTGAAGGGAAGGAGGTCTGAAATCGCTTCTCGAAGCGTAGAGTAGGTTTAATGTAGTCAAGATTCGCCAGCTCATCCTTCAACGATCTGACAATAGTAGAGTGTCCTATACTAAGACACCTCCACTGAGAGACGGCTGCAAGTCGTACAGCCGTATTTGCCGCCATCTGTTTGCCAAAAATGTCGACCGGAAGAAGGTGCAACATAACCTCTAAGGCACTTGTCGGTGTCGACCTCAATGCCCCGCTAACAAGCATGCCGGCCGTTTTTTGCACTCTCTCAATCTTACTTTTGTAAGTTACCTTGTCCAGAGCTGGCCACCAAACACCCACCCCGTACATGAGTACAGGTCTCACTACGGCGGTGTAGTGTACCAGCTCCGGCTTCAGACCCCATCTATGACCAATGGCGTTCCTACAGGAGTACAAAGCAATAGTAGCTTTGTTTATTCTCTCCAACATGTTGGGCTTCCAACTAAGCTTACTGTCCAAGATAATGCCCAGATATCTAGCTCTATCAGTAAAAGCAAGTCTCGTGCCATTTAAGGTAGGAGGGACAACTACCGGAATTTTGTATTTCTTAGTAAAGAGTACCAGCTCTGTCTTGGACGGGTTAATACCAAGTCCACATTTGCCAGCCCATTTCGTAACGATGGTAAGCGCATTCTGCAATACGTCTACAATCGTGCCCAGGAATTTCCCGGTAACAGCTAAAGCTACGTCATCTGCGTACGCGATAACTTCAATACCCTCTCTCTCCAATTCAAGTAGTAACCCGTTTACTACTATGTTCCAGAGAAGAGGGGACAGAACCCCCCCCCCCCCCTGCGGAGTTCCCCTAGTTACTCGCCTCTTGAAGGTGGAGTCCCCCAACTTCGAGCTAACAATCCTGCTTCCCAGCATATAATTGATTAACCCTATCAGAGGAACGTCCACCTCCAAAAATGACAATCCCTCCTTGATTGCCTCCGCTTTCACATTATTAAAGGCGCCTTCTATATCCAGGAAGGCCACCAAACAGAATTCCTTCGAATTAATCGATTTCTCAATCGTAGACACCAAGGCGTGCAGAGCAGTGTCCACAGATCTACCCTTTGTGTACGCATGCTGAGACGATGCCCACTTCCTGGCACCTATTTTATCTCTGATGTATACATCCAGCAGCCTTTCCAAGGTTTTCAAAAGAAAGGATGATAGAGTTATTGGTCTTAGGTCCTTAGGATAGACATGTGAGCTTTTCCCCGCTTTCGGTATGAACACCACATTGACCTCCGTCCAGTACCTAGGAATATAGCCCAGCTTCAAACACCCTTTGAATATAGCTTCCAGGTAGGGAAGAATAATTACTGAGTTGTTTTGAAGTTCCGCTGGTATAATTTGATCCGGACCAGCCGATTTAAATGGTTTAAAACCCCTCAGTGCCCATAGGATCCTTTTTCTGGTTACGATATCCTTTGTGGTTACTGACAGTGATTCCTGATGATTGCTACGCACCAACAGGTCTTCAAAGCTCCCTGGGAAGTGTGTCTCGAAGAGAAGCTCCAGAGATTCTCCACTAGAAGCTGTCCAAAATCCGTCCGGTTTTATCAAAAAACTAGGACTAGATGTACTTTTGGAAAGAATCTTCCTAAGGCGGGAGGTTTCGGATACCTCTTCCATATTATCACAGAAGATTCTCCAAGACCTCCTTTGTGCCTTTCTTAATTCTTTCTTATAAATTCCGAGTTTCTCCTTATAGGAGTCCCAATCCTGAGCCTCCGTTGTATTTTTGGCTCTATTAAAGGCTATCCTACAAGCCTTACGATAGGTTCCCAGTTCCCTGGACCACCATACCGGTTTTTGCCTACCCTAGGCCTAGCCAGTGGGCAGGCAGCGCGAAAGGATCGGTTGCATGCGCTAGTAACGCTAGCCACCATGTCCTCCAGCTCCCCAACGGTCGTCGGGGGCTCCATAGCCCTCGTCGGTAACATTTCCTCCAATAATTCCCCATATTTGCTCCAGTTGGTCCTTCTAGGGTTCCTTAAGGCTTCCCGGGTAGCAGGGTGAATATCGAGGCTATAGGTTAAATATCGATGATCAGAAAAGGAGTGTTCCTTATCCACCCTCCAATTTTTAACCATATGAAGAATATTATTTGAGGCAAGGGTCACGTCTAGAACCTCCTGCCTGTAACTAGTAATAAATGTGGGTTCCCGCCCAATATTACACACTGAAAGGTTAGTACTCATCAAATAATCAAAAAGCGACTCACCTCTTTCATTAATGTCTGTGCTTCCCCATATAGTGTGATGCGCATTAGCATCAACTCCCAGTACCACACCTACCTTTGATTGTTCCGCTTTACGGATCAGCTCCTCCAGGTTATCCGGAGGAACCTCCTTCTCCCGGTCCATGTAGGCTGAAACTAGCCAGAATCTACAAGTGCCTACTTCCAGGCTAACTACAGTAGTGTCACCATTGCTGTATTGAGAGAGAAGGCAAAGATTAATATTATTTTTCCCAAGAATACAAGATCTAATCTTCCCAGACTTACTAGAGGATATAATTTTATACCCCTTGGTTCTGAGGCCACAGATCCTGTTGTTGTTAATCCAAGGTTCTTGGATTAATATCACATCCTCACCCGAACTAGTCAACCTGAGGAGTAGAGCTGCCGAAGCAGCCTTAGAATGGTGAAGGTTAATTTGTGTTATCTTAATCATAACAATTTAACCTCTACCTATCTCTATGGTATATTCCTGCTACCGCAGGAATATTATTTCCTGGTATTTTGGGGTGCGCCGGATCCACCCGTCTCGCCACCCCTCATACCCTCTGTAGAGGACTTGTCAGTGCCGACCCGTATGGCCTGGCTGCCGACAGCCTCCTCCATCGGTACACCAGCTCCTTCGCTTATGTGCCCCTCCTTATGCTTCAAAGGAGGCCTTGTCCGACCGAGGTCGCCGGCTTCACTCTCCCCCCTACCCTCAGCTTCTCCCCCCATGCTGCTGGTACCCCCTTCAGGCCTGGGCGGGTTGCCATCATCCTCCGGTTGGCCTCCCGTACGCGCTTCCGCCCCATCCTTTTTATAAACGTTGAGAGTAATTGACCCGAAACCGAAGTCAATTACTCCCTTCGTTTTGTGCAGGAGGGCAAGGGACTCCTTATTTATTACCATAATTGATCATTTCGAGCCCCCCTTCGCCTCCTCCTGCTTGACGATCTTCAAATTTCCGGTCGGAAGACTCGGGTTACTGGCCTGAATGATTTCGACAGCCTCGTCAGGGCTAGCCGGTTCGGATGACAGCCAGACACGTGCCCTCGGCCTGCTGGGAATTTCCTTCCGACTAACTGCCGCAAGCTTTGCGCCTGGCCACACCTCCCCTACTTTGGCTATAGCCTTTTTATATAGATCCACAGATCTAGAGTCCAAGCATGCACTCATCTTCACACGCCCTTGATACCACCCCGCATCTCTGCAGGATGGCGGAGGTTCCGGATTTTCACCCAGAACCTTTAAAAAGACGAGGTTGAGTGCATTATACACCAACCTCCATTTTTCCGCCGTGATGCTCCCATCTTCTTGACTTTCGTCAATGACGGCTAGCATCAACACATGCTTCCTCAGGACATCGCTGAACAGCTTTGTTCCTGAGTTGGAGCTCGGCTTCCTTTCAGTCACCAACTTAGCCCGCTTGCTGTTGACTACTTCCACCTCGTCCTGGGACCGCTGTCTTTTCGACACATGGTCCCTTTCCGAGCCTCCGCAGCCCACAGTGCTCCTTGCCCAAGCTACTGATGTTCTTTGCTCTTCCGTAAGCTGCCCCTCGGGGGTCGCAGCCCACTTCTCGAGAATTCGGAATGATGAGCGGCGATTCCTGTATCGCCTTTTCGCCGGAGGAATGTCTCTCGTCCCACTCCCCTGTGCTGCGTTGGTACCGCTAACTCCCGGGACTTTTGCCCTAGAGCCAACCCCCTTTGCAACTTTAGAGACCCCACCCGTCTGGTTCGAAATACCCCCATTCACTGATACCGGCTTTTGAGGAGAGCCGGTGCCCTTTGTTTTTTTCGTTGTTCGATCTTTCCATCTGATTCCCACGAGTATCGGAGAAATAAAGGTCCGCCTGCGCAGAGATCCGAATACGCAGGTAAGGCTAAATACAACTGGAGGTCGCCAGATATCCAGAGGGCTCCGTTAGCGATTGGGCTTTGTTAAATGGGCCCCCAGCCTAGTTGATCATCAGCACGGGTCGCTTAACACCTTAATCCAGCCCATTCGTCTCGCTAGCACCGCGGCCTCCCAGCGCCCCCTTCCCTGCGCCCACATTCTCTCCCCCTTTCACCTATTCACATGGAGAGCCCAATCCAATGGGATCCATTCCATTCCCCGGGTCACCCGTTTATAGGGGTACCCCCACTCATCACCCGCGGAGACTCCGGAGGTGCAGAGAGGACACGACGCCCAGTCCGCCGTGGTTATTGGTCGATGGTTTTCTGGCGCCATCTGTTCGCCTTTCCATGCTGGGCATCATAGGCACTCAGAATTTAATGAACTGAGGTTAACCACTCCCCAGTTCCCTGAGACTCTCCCACCAGCTGGACTGCGGTTGGGGGCGGCTTATTTAATTCACCGCTAGCCTACCTATCGATAGGCCGTCCACTATCCACCACCTGTGACCCCCCCGATAGCTGCAGTACGCCACGGGTATATATACCAAAGTAACTGGCAAAAAAATTGGTTGCCACATTTAAGAACATGACTGAGGCGAATGTATTGATTAGTGTAAATGTTCTCGATTCTATAATTTGTATACAAGATTTGTGGGGTACACAGTACCAATGTTAGCATGGTTTTTCAACAAAATCAATACATTTTGTCAGACATGGAAGAAGTTGCAGCTCCAGAGAATATTTTGGGAGTATCGGTTCGATAATTTAGGGAATTACACATCGATCAGAATTATTGGTAATGGACTTAGAATCTTCATTATACTGATGGTCTTAGAGCTTTCGTTAATCTTTAAATGGAACGTACAACAATCAACTTGTTGAATGCCGCACCAATACATTGATAGAGAATACAATTTTTCGGAATGTTTTCGAAAAAACTTCACAAGCATCATTGTTCAACCCCCTATATTCGAAAGGTGACACGTCACCTTCGTTGACCTCATTGTATTCCCCTATCGATAAAAACTTTAAATACATGCATATTAAGAGGGGCAGTTCTTAAGTATGAAGACTCGCGAAAGTGCATCTGGCACAACGTTCTGCGATCCACTGCGATGCTGTATTCTGAAGTCGAATCCGTGAAGTTTCAGGCGCGCTAGCTTGCCTGTAAGATCCTTTTAACACATAAACCATTTAAGGCTCGTGTGGTCAGTGGTGATGGTGAACGGATACCCCTCGATATACAATCGAAACTTCTTTACGCTAAGTACAGCCGCAAAACACTCTAGCTCAGTAATGGAGTAATTTCGCTGCGCTGCGTTCAACTTCTGAGACATATATGCGATGGGATGTTCCTCAACATTATCACCTTCATGTAACAACACACCTTCGACACCAGTTGTATTAGCATCGCACTGAATCACAAACGGTTTTGAGAAATTTGCGTGTACCATTGCATACTTCTATACTATAGGTTCTTCATAGTATTTGAGATTCTTTTTCACTATTACTGTTGATCCTCCTCTGGGTTTTCCTCCTGGGTGAACAGCATGGTAACATTCATAATCACGTATTTTAATAAATGATGTTTTTGTCAAATGGCTCTCCGATATAAGGCAGATATCTATTTTTTCTAAATTTAGAAAAATTTCTAGCTCTGGAACATGTTGCGCTAGTCCGTTCGCGTTCCAAGTAACAATTCTTAATAATCTGCTCATTTTAGTATATGAGGGCTGTTGCCTCGTTCAAGGTTTGATGCATATCTAGACGCTTATATAAAGCTTCTAGACCACGTTCTTTCTTTGCTAGCCTTATATTTATGGCTTCTATGCTTCGACAAATCCTTTCAAGGGGGTTATCATTCGTAGCATTAGATGATTGCTGTACAATTTGTGAATAACTTTTTCGCTCTTTACCAATACCTGGTGGTTTTGGCTCCGCTTGGGTTTTAGTTGGTTTCTCTTCTCTGGTAACCCTAGGGTTTTGAGGAAACTGATGCGTTTTGTTTCTTAGTCTTTGAAGTTCTTTGGCTACTTCACAGCCTCTATAATTTGCAGGGGTGTTTCTACTTTCTGTACACTCTTTCGCGTTGTGTTTTCCAGCACATTATACGCATCTTGGCTCCCGTCTGCAATATTTTTGCGTGTGATTGAAACCTTGGCATTTTTTGCATTGAGGTATTAGCCTCGTGTTTTTCTTAAGCGGTTCTATTTTAACCCTCATATTGAGAATTGCTTTGATGTTGAAGATGTTTTCAACTTTCTCCTTTTTGTTAAACGTAAGCATGAAGAGTGGAAGCCCCCTTTTTTTGACTTGATTGTTCTCACCTCTCTCTCGTTTTAGGATGTTTACTGCATCTTCTATTTGCAGATCTCTTGCCTTTAGGTCCTCAATTATGTCCTCCTTCGTACACGTTGGATGAAGGCCTCTGGCCATAACCTTAATTGCGCGTTCGTTTTTATCTTCGTTGTTATATATTAAATTAATTATTGTGAATTACATAATAACTTTGTGATTGTGAATTGTATTATATCTTGTAATTGTATTGTACAGTAATTTATATTAACAGAATATCATGTATCTTGATCTCTGTCTAGAACACGACGATTAATAAAAATAATGTAAACCAGTAGGGCCAGTCGTGAAATAAGAGTTGAATAAATAACATTATATCGATCGTCACTGATGTTTTATTAAATAATGAAGACACAACATGGCGCAGTTGATAACTAAAATAAGTTATAAAAAATACCAATAATAAATTGTTAATCATATGTGAAGTGTTATTACCGTGTGAATGGTATTACTGTTAAATGAGAATAACAATAATCATTATTAAAAATGAATAGTTTTAAACCACCGAACCCTTTAATTGTTCAAGGGAATTTGAGTGAAAATTGGCGAAAATTTAAACAACAGTTTAATATATATATGGAGGCATCGGGATACAATGAATTGTCATCTGATAGAAAAGTCGCAATATTTCTCAATGTGGTCGGCGAAGACGCTGTCGATATTTTTAATACCATGAGTTTATCAGATGCGAAGCGGAAAGATCTGAAGGAAATATTGAACGCGTTTCAAACATACTGTAATCCCCGGAAAAATATTTTATACCAACGATATCTCTTCTATACTCGTGATCAAAACGAAATAGAACAATTCGATCATTTCTTGACTGAGATCAAAAAGTTAGTGAAAGATGGCGAATTTGGCGAACAAGAAAATTCAATTTTACGTGATAGAATTGTACTGAGTCTACGCAATAAATCGTTACAAGAGAAAATTTTGAAGTCGGCAACAGTTAATACAACAGTACTACATAACCCGGATCAAAGTAGTAAACCTGTCCATTCATCATCATCATCATCTCGAGTTCAATCATCACCTCATGTACACTACGGTACCAGTAAACAAGCTGAATCACCAAGGCGTGGGAATTTTTCATCAATCAGTAAACAGAAATGTCGATACTGTAATTATAATCATTCGTATAATAGATGTCCGGCGTATACCAGATACTGTAGTATTTGTGGAAAAAAAGGTCATTTTGCAACAGTATGCAACAATTTTAATCATAGAATGGGAAAACATTTCGTAAAGGAAATTATTGAAAATAGGGAAGTAAATTGTGAAAATCAAAACGATAATAATGAATATGTATTAAGTGATGATAACGATTATTTTTTAAATTCACTTTCGGTTTTTTTTGTAGATGGTGATGATAGGGTTGCTGGAATCGAATCAAATGGATGGTATGAAGATTTAAATGTGGAAGGACATATTGTTGGTTTTAAATTAGATTCAGGGGCGGACGTTAATGTTATACCATTACACATCTTTAACCAAATGAAAGCTAGTAAGTCAAAACAACTGAAACCAAATACGTCAAACTTAGAGGCGTATGGACGATTTACGGTCAAAACTGAGGGACAAGTAGAGTTGTTGATAGATTATTCAGGTAAATTTTATTTAGAGAAATTTCTAATAGTAAACACGAGATCAAAACCAATATTAGGTTTAAAGTCTTGTATAGATCTCGGTTTGATTAAGCGTAAAGTTTGTGCTTTAGGGAACACTGTATCGGCATTTGTACAAGAAAACATTGAATTATTTAGCGGAATAGGAAAATTTCCTCAAAAATATAGTATCCAATTAAAAGACAACGCAATACCTGTAGCTAAGCCTCCAAATCGAATTCCAATTGCATTGAAAGAAAATGTTAAGAAAAAATTAAAAGAATTGTGTGCTGCTCGCATTATAGAAATGGTTGATGAACCAAGCGAATGGGTTAGTAAGATGGTTGTAGTGGAAAAACCAAATAAAAAACTAAGAATTTGTCTTGATCCACAGGATCTAAATAAGAACTTACTACCGAACTTTTATCAAATTCCCACTTTGAATGATATCAAATCTAAATTATTTGGCCAAAAATATTTTACAGTAATAGATTTAAAAGACGGATTTTGGCAGATCGAACTTGACGATATCTCGAGCCAAATCTGTACTTTTTCAACACCTTTCGGCTGTTATAAGTTTCTTAGGCTTCCATTTGGGTTAAATATAGCAGCCGAAGTTTTTCAAAGATTTAACTCTAAAATATTCGGTGATCTGCCTGGAGTAGTAGTTTATATCGACGATGTATTGGTTTTTGGAAAATCAAAGGACGAACATAATGAGAATCTAGCAAGGGTATTACAACATGCCAGAGAAGCTGGTATAAGATTCAATCCAAATAAAATACAGCTAGCTGTTGATAAAGTAGAATACTTAGGACACATCTTTTCACATCAAGGTGTATCTCCTCATCCAAATCGCATAAGTGCCATTTTAAATTATGAAATGCCAAAAGATAAAAGGGCTCTTCAACGTTATCTGGGCATGGTTAATTATTTAAGGGATTTTCTACCTCATTTGTCAGATAAAACAGCTCCGTTGCGGGCGCTGCTCAAGAATAACACAGAGTTTTTGTGGTTGCCGAATCACACAGGGGCTATCCTAGAAATTAATCAAATGTTGGTTAAGGCGCCTTTGCTTCAAAATTTTGACCCATCTCAAGATATAAATATTTAATGTGATGCATCAAATATAGGGTTAGGGTGTTGTCTTTTGCAAAATAATAAGCCTGTTTGTTATGCCTCAAAATCTCTAAGTGATGCTGAAAAAAATTATGCATCCATCGAAAAGGAATATCTCGCAGTTCTTTTTGCTTGTCGTAAGTTTCACCACTTCATTTATGGGAGACCAGTTACAGTTTATTCTGATCATCTACCATTAATTGCAATAAATAAAAAGGAAGTGAGTAAAATTTTTTCTCCTCGGCTTCAAAGAATTAAACTCAAATTACTGCGATATAACATCGAAATTAAGCACTTGCCAGGACGGTACATGTATATAGCTGATGCATTATCTCGTGCTTGCCCTGTTACGGATAATGTCGAAGAAGTTGATGAATCTCTAAACGATTTAGTTCATTCTATAAACGTTTCAAAGCGAAGGCTAAATGAGTTTAAAGAAAAAACTAACGAAGATTATGTTTTAAGCAAATTTTTTTGTTTAAACGGGTGGCCCAATTCTAAAAACAAAATAATTGATCTTTTGAAATTCTATTACAATAAAAGACAAGATATTAGTATAATTGATGATTTATTATTTTATGAAAACCGTATTATGGTACCTCTTAATCTTAGAGAAACTATCCTAGATGCTAGATCTACTTCATGAAACACATTTAGGTATTACTAAAACCAAAGCCCAGGCCAGATCGTTGTTTTATTGGCCGAACATGGATAAAGATATAGAAGATACTATCATGAAATGTCATATCTGTGAAAAATTTCAACCGAATAATGTGAAAGAACCATTGATTCAGCATGATATTCCTACATTACCTTTTGAAATCATTGGTTGTGATCTATTTGATTTTGGAATAAGGTCTTATTTAGTTGCAGTAGATTATTTTTCGAAATGGATCGAATTAAAACCGTTGTCATCGAAACAATCATATTCGGTAATTAAGGCACTTAAAGAAGTGTTTGCGGTACATGGTATTCCATCAAAAGTCATTGCAGATAATATGCCGTTTGCATCATACGAATTCAACAATTTCAGTGAAACATGGAATTTTGAAATTACAACTTCAAGTCCAAACTACCCACGATCAAATGGCCTTGCCGAAAAGGCTGTTCATATTTGTAAGGCTATGCTTAAAAAATTAACGGAAAGCAGTGAAGGTGATTTAGACTTAATGCTATTAAATCATCGTAATACGCCTGTAGCTGGGTTAAAGTATTCTCCCGCACAAATGCCTAATAGCCGTAGACTTCGCACCAAACTCCCTGTAATTAATGAAATGTTGAAACCTTCACCTTTACAAAATGTACGTGAGCAACTTGTTATTCGCAATCAAAAAATTAAAGAACACTATGATAAAAATACAAGATGTAAAACTAATTCGTTTACAGAGGGTGATCCTGTAATGTATAGAAATGGTCCCAAAGACCATTGGTATCGAGGAAAGGTTATGTCGAGAAATACAGAACCTAGATCATATAACATACTTAATCAAAATAATAACATAGTACGACGAAATACATTTCACATGAGAAAATCGTTCAACAACTCTATCATTCCTCCTGTAGAACCGGATATTGATTATGATTATGTTTTCAACAAAATAAATCAAAGATATGTCCACACAGAAACTTCACCTAATCCAATATCAACAAACAATAATTCACAGCAACCTTCTTCATCACAACGACTAGTAACTACCAGATATGGCAGGTTAATAAAAAAACCTGATTACTTTAAATCGGATCAATTTTAATACATAATATTATTAATACTTAAATTAAAATTTAAATAAATTCTAGATGAGGGGATGTTATATATTAAATTAATTATTGTGAATTACATAATAACTTTGTGATTGTGAATTGTATTATATCTTGTTAATTGTATTGTACAGTAATTTATATTAACAGAATATCATGTATCTTGATCTCTGTCTAGAACACGACGATTAATAAAAATAATGTAAACCAGTAGGGCCCGTCGTGAAATAAGAGTTGAATAAATAACATTATATCGATCGTCACTGATGTTTTATTAAATAATGAAGACACAACATTCGTATGTGAACCATTCTTTACCTTCCGCATTGAGCTTTGTTGCTAGAGCTCTATATGTATCGGAATCCGGTGTATTGATTTTCCACACGTTATTGTTTAGTGACACTACTCTATATTCCTTAGCTTTCACTGATTTCATTAAAGATTGTATGCTAGCAAATTCTGTTATGCCGATTACATTAATTGGCGGAGGCGCCTTTTCTTTCGGTACAACCTTTTGTTGCCAATTTTGTTGCTGTTGCTGGTGAGCTCGTTTGGTATTAGTATCACCAGTTACTAATACATTAGCTTGCGAATGATCTCCAACTTCAGGCGAGAATTCTGCTTTTCGTTTTTTGGTAGGTCTTTTCTTCCTTTTCAGTACCCAATCTGTTTCTCTCATGAGATCCTCTTCATCAGTATGGAACTCATTGTTATAACTGGTGTGAGTACTTGTTTCATTATAACAAGTTAGCGGGTTTTCAGAAATCTCCATTGGTTTGGGCTTCTTTAATTCTTCATTTTCTTTTTTTAGTTTTTCAATTTCGCTTCTTAGTTGGGTTAAAAGTACATCTACTTCACTGAGTTTTCGACAGAGTTCATCTTAACAACATTGAACTTCTTTCGAATGGGTTTAGCAATGATTGGCTCACCCCAGAATCCATTGAGCCAGCCTCGTAAGAGGGTGGATTAGCCAACTGGGTAGTTGGTTTACCACCTGGGGTATTGAATCCTTTTTGCGTTGTATTCATTGCTTTAAAACTGGTTATGTATCAACTACCAACCTAACCAGTACAAGTTGGTAGTGGGTCATTGAAGAGAACATCATTTGCTATGTTCTCGGTAGTCGGTTATTCCGCCGTATCTCGGTCGCCAGAGCCTCGTTAGTTAATTAGCAGGAAGTACCACGTGCAGATGAGGTTGGCATTTGGGCTAGTATAATAAGACCATCTAAACCGGCGCCGCTTACCCCCCAGTTTAATTGAATGAGAAGCGATATGTTTACTGATTTTATAACTTCTGTCTTTATTATTAAAAATTTCCAGTTTATATATTATAATTTACTTCACTAAACGGAAATATCAGATTTAACGTTATAGATGTTTAATTTATATGGTTAATTACAAAATATAAGTATGTGCTGTATCGGCACATTTATATGTTTGTGTTTTACTCAACAAACAAAATTTAAGTAAATGCTATTTCAGCTTTTTGTCGCAATCATTTCCTGTTACCAGCTGAATTGGTAACAGGTCATGTCATTTTTCTTCATATTTTCACAATTGTCCACCACCAGACACAACACGTTGTAGTTCGGTTACTCCTTCATCAATAGTGTGCAGCATGCTAGCTAGTTGCGTAAATAAATATAGGTGCTCCACCTTTGTTTGTTTAAGAAGTGGCTGCATCTCTGGTGCTTCCGGCATATCTTGCAAAGGTTGTGCTAACCTACTTTCTGGTGTAACTGCAATTGTAAAAACGTAAAATATAATGCAATTTATCTAAATCCCTAAAGCACATGCAAGAAACGGAACCTTTAATGATGCTTTCCCGAACCCCTGGGGCCTTATCTGCATGAGAATTAAATAACCAGTAACTGATATGTTGAGATTGGCATCTGCGTTTAGGTGTAATGCTACTGACGTTGAACAAGCTGTAAAAATTACAATAGAATCTTTTCTAAAGAATATAATTAACGCGTCCTTCAACTTAGGAAAACCATCAAGGCCGTGCGACCATGCGGTCTCCCAATATTAAAATAAACTCAATATCACTTTTAGACCATGTACGAGTAAATAGATCAATAAGAAAACAATGCTGTACAAGTAATGGTGCGATTGCTGTGCATCAACAGTGAATCTTTCGTTACCTTGGTGGAAGGATCCATGGAAAATTAAAGCACCATATTTTAAATTCACGTAAGCTTCTGTACCATCAACAGCTACTGTTGCAATTTGTTGTCTGTTATTTCTAAAAGACTTGTACAATCTGCGTAATGTTAAATATATCTATTACGTTAGAACAACAAGGTCTAACGTCTCTGTATAATGCATTATTTGATAATAACCATTGGAGGGTATGCTGTAGATTACTTATAAATATTCACTTAAAAATCTCTGGATCACTATACATTTTCAAGATAATTAAACCAGCTTGATTGAGATGCAGAGGTAGTTGCTCGGCTACCTTGATAACATCCTTAGCAAACTTACTACTTGTCCTTTACACCAATGTTGACTAAATCTGTTTTGGACTTTAATTTCCATTGAAAACTTTGGTCCTCCTTATTATGCTTTAACATGTCCAAATATTGTGTAAATCACGCCAGTAATCTCATTTTAGAAAACTCAAGTTTTTTTTCTACATATTTCTCATTATGCAATTTTGTGCCTGTAATTAGAAAATGTGTGCATAACGTACTTTAGTAAACAGGATGGTATTTTTTCACGTGTTTATCACACCAGAAATTACATATATTCCGTCTACGTAATACAATATATTTTTCGGTTTCTGATTATTGTGCATTACTAAACTTGCCATAGAACTTCGACAATTTATGAAAATCGTTCTTATTCGAAGAGGGTATATGGGCGATTTCCAGAAATGCCACCTTTTACTAATACTCTAGAAAGACTGTGGTTTAATAAATCCGATTTAGCTAAACTAGTTTAAGTATTTTATGCAAAAACAAAGGGATTAGCTAAAATCGAGCTTGACACACTGCGACTAATCTCGAAAAATTCACTAACTCGGTTTTATTAAATCGCAGTGCGTCTAGGGTATAAGATACGATTTAAACAAAATGTAGTTAATATAGTATACTGGCAATGATTCACATTTGTGCATATTACACCTTAGCCAGAACAGGGCATAGAACCTCCACAATTTATCAAAATCGCGGTTTTTTGAAAAGGTATGCACGAAAAATGAATCTTGGCCTGTATATTAACTACATTTTGTTGTAATTTATATGTTAATAAAAGTTGGGATTTCTGGAAATCGCCCATATACCCTTTTCGAATAACAACGATTTTCATGTATTGGGGAAGTTCTATGACTGATTCTGGCCTAAAGGTTGTATGGGGAAGAAAGAGTCTATTGGGGAAGTTCTATGAATGATTCTGGATAGGAACCAAGCGCAAATTTTAGCGAAAAAAAACCTCGATATAAATTTATTGTAGTTGACTAGAAAAACGTACGTTCAATTCTAATTTTTTTTTTTTTTACAGCAGACGGCTGTGCATTTTTATTCATTTTGATATGTAAAACCCGATTTGTAATTTAAAATTTTAGGTTAAACAAAATAAAAGTCAACGGTTAGTCGATAACGCAGAAATACATTTTATTAAAAAAAACAATAATTTACGTCTTTCTTCTTTGACTTACTTTTTAAAACTAAACTATTTTCTCCTTTGTTTGTCTTCGTTGATTTTTTTTTGTTACAGGGTATTCCTGTTTCAGTCGTCCATCCTGTCACCAGAGATGTCCTCATCGATGTCGTCGATACTCTCCTGCTTCCTCCAGATCTTCTAACGTACACCAAGGCTTTAATCGATCTGAACTGCATACCCCATCAAATTTCCGCTGAGTTTGTTCGGCTCCTGGAACATCGACAATGTGATATCTATCGTTACCAAGCGCTTTATCAATTAAATATGGTCCCCGATATTTTGGAATTAACTTTCTTGATGTACCACTTGGGGCACCGCCTTCCCACTTTACGAATACCATATCGCCTTCGTTGTATTTATGAGAGGCACAGTGTGCTTTATCAAAACGTTGTTTCTGGCGTATGCCAGCTGCTTTCGTTCTCTCATAAGCTAGCTTGTTAATAGTTGCCACGTCATCATCGGTAAACTTATTATTTTCTATTGACAGCAACAATTTATTTTTTAATATACTTCGCGGTTCATATGTTAAGATTAGCCTTTGAGGTGACAGTTTTGTTGTGTCATTGATCATTGTATTTAATGCCCACTATATATTTCGAATATTTGTGTCCCATTTCCTATCGTCTTCTCCAACCATTGCTCGTAACATTCCCAAGATAGTTCTGTTGTACCTTTCACATTGGCCGTTAGCTCTTGGCGTTGCGGTAGCATTCAAAATATGTTTGATATTGTTTTCCGAACAATATGTTTCGAATGACCGTGCTGTAAATGTAGTGCCACGATCACTAATTAACCTCGTTGGAACTCCAAAATGAGTGGTCCAATCATTCATAGCCGATATAACTGGAGCTGTATTCGTTGATTTTACTGCTTTGATAACTACGTATTTTGAAAACGCGTCTATTATAACTATCAAATGAGCATTACCTTTGGACGTTTTCGGGAAAGGACCCAAGTGGTCCACATGTATGGTGTGAAATGGTATTGGCGTCTTATCAATAGGATACATTTCACCTTCCTTTATTCCACCTTTCGATTTTGTATAACCACATTCCAGACACGACGAAATATATTTCTTTATATAGTCCCTTATTCGAGAGAACCAAAGTGTCTGCGAATAACTTCAACCGTTTTTTCAACGCCCGGGTGTCCCATATCGTCGTGATTCATTTTAGCTATACGCCACTTTAATCTTCTGGGCACAACCCACATTCGTTTACCGTGTACAATTCGGTACAATTGTTCTTTATATACCGTATAATCTGCATGCATCTGTCGTTCATCAGAATTAATTGGTTTTCGACCCATAACTTCGATGATTTTTTTAATATCATCGTCTAAGCGTTGCATACCGACAAGCCAATCATCTTGCTGTGATACTAGGAACACATCAATCGTTGCTGGTTCAAGATCCACTCCGTCGTCAATTGTGTTCCGGCTAAGTGCGTCGACATGTTGCATCTTCTGTCCACTTCGGTGAACAGTATTAAAGCTATATTCAGCCAATCGCAACCACCACCTTCCTATTCTTGGAATTAAATCCTTTTTCGTAGCGCAAGCTGTCAACGCAGCACAATCCGTGACCAAAGTAAATGGCTTTCCGATCAAATAAATACGGAATCTTTGAAGCGCTTCAACGACCGCCAAAGCCTCCAATTCATATGAATGATATTTGCATTCGTTATCCGTTGTTCGGCGACTAAAATATGACACAGGTTTGGTTTCACCTTTTTCGTCTCTTTGGAATAGTATACCGGTGAGGCCCTTGGAACTTGCATCGGTGCACACCTCATGTTCTAATTTCGGATTATATAACGTTAAAATATCGCGTCCTCCCAACTTGCTTTTTAATAACTCGAACGACGTTGTTTGCTCGTTTGTCCAGTTAAAGGATTTATTATTTTTAGTTAGTCGCGTTAGCGGTTCAGCGATAATTGAAAAATTCTTAACGAATTTTCTAAAGTAACTTGCTAATCCGATAAATTGTCGTATCTCATGCTTATCTGTATGCGTTGGAAAGCTTAGAATTGCATTGGTTTTGTTTGATCCCGGTCGTATACCATGAGAATCAATTTCATGGCCAAAACCTTCTCCTTGAAAAACTGACACTTCTTTAATTTTAAAGTTAATCCTCGTTGTTGTAGTACTTTCAATAATTGTTCCAACTTCTCCATACCTTCCTGGATGGTCGTACTTGGTATGATAATGTCATCCAAATAAACGATTATATTATCGTCAACCTCTCGAGCGATGGCGTTCATCATTGTTTGGCAAACCGCCGGAGCATTTGTTAGCCCAAAGGGCATCCTCAAAAACTCGAAATGCCCATCTGGTGTCACGAAAGCTGTACGAGGTATTGATTCAACTGACATTGTAATCTGATAATAACCGGATGCTAAATCCAGTACAGTGAAATAATTACTACCACTGAGTCGTGATAGCTGATCTTCCATAACCGGTAACGGATGCTGGTCTCGTATCGTTTTATTATTCAATTGTCGGTAATCAATACACATTCGTTCATCACCGTCCTTTTTTTTTAACTAGGACGACTGGACTAGCATAAGGTGATTCAGATTCACGTATTATTTTATGTTCCAACAATTCACTTATCATTGTTTTTACTTTTTCGCGTTGATGGTAAGATAGTCTATACGGCCGATAGACAACTGGCTCATCATTTTTTAATTTAATTTCCATTTCGACATCCGTTTTCCCCAGTTCCTTTAAATTTCGAGCAAAACAATTACCGAATTTTGCTATCAACTTAAATAAACATTCGCGTTCACTCGGAGTCATACACTTATCCATATTTATTTCAGCCAATAGGACTTCATTTATAACTCCATTTTGTCCATTTAACGAAATGCCACTTGAAACATCACATCTTTCTGCCATGTCCAAAGTTCGATTAATCAACAAGGTATCGCTTATGTTGAGATTTTGAAATTTTAACGTATTGTGTTCTCTGATCATTCTTACGGTTGGTTTATCAATAAAATTTTGACCAATTAGAGATTGGGTATTTAAATATTGGTCAGGAACAATAAGCAACTCAATCTCATCGGCCACTTCATCAATTTGAACCCTCGCTCGTATCTTCTCGTTGGCAACCACACCGCCACCTGCAAATCCTTTGACAAACACGTTACATTTAATTCGTTCCATTCCAAGCCCCACGTTACTTTCTCGTATCATTGAGCATTGACTTCCACAGTCAATTAATCCCAAAACTTCCACGTTACCGTTCAACATTACAGTTTTGATATAAGAACACGCATCGTCGGTTGTTATTCTACCATTGAAAGATTTTTGAGCGCCAGTCATAGTAGAACATTCTGTTTGTCCCCTCGGATGAACACGCGAACATTTCCTACATCGTTCTCGTCTCTGTGGTTCAGGACAATTTATAGACAAATGTCCTGGTTTTGAACAATTATAACATTCATACGCCCTAGCTGGACGAATTTCGTTGGTTGCTTCCTGGTTAACTGGTTTTCCCGGCGTACTCATATTACTTTGTATATTCAGCCGAACCGAATTGTGGTCAGCATTTGTAGTCCATGCACTCTGCGCACTTCCTTGCCGCATGCTCGAATACCACTCGATACGTTGACGCAATTCATCCACATTAGCTACTATTTGTGTACGCAACGATGCACTTAGCTGATAATCATTCAGCCCCAAAATTATATACTTTATTAAAGCCTCATCTGAAACTTTACGTTGGCCGATGGCACACATTTCATAATAATATTCAATCAACGTTTGGTCTCGTTTGCGAATTTTTGATCGTAACTTGTCGTGTAACTCTGCTTCGCGCATATGTGAATTAAAATGTTTCATCAATTCGTCTGCAAATATTTTCCACTTGATAAACACGCATTGAACTGAATTAAACCATAATTTAGCCGATCCTTTTAGTTTATTCCCGATTGTTAACATAATAATTCGTTCATTTATGTCATAAATATTCATCAGCGATTCAACTTTTTGAACGAATTGTTCCGACGTTAATAATGCTGCCCTTGCAGGATCAAATTCAGGGAGTATATCGATCACATCACGGGGTGTAAGATTAAATTGATTTTGAGAATTACGGTTGGTATCCCTCTCCGGGAATGTAGTATGTTTATCGTCGTTTGCTTTGTAACGCGACAATTCCGATAATTCCTCATTAAGCATACGCTCACGCTCAATAAGCACTTTCTCTCGCTCTATAAAGAATGTATTCGCTGTTCAAGTTCCGTTAAATTTCGCTCGTAAATAACATTTTTCGAATGCAACATTACATCATTTAGCTCGTTTGCATCACAAGTATTTCGTTTATTCACTTCGCTAGGAGTACTACTAATGTTTCTAAGCTTAGATTTCGTAAAATTGCCACTAGTTTGCTGCAACTCGTAACAATTTTCATTGTTCACTTGTAATCGCTACGTTTCATCTTCATACGTTTCTAACCGTTCCGCTAACGTTTTACGCTTCCCGTTATTGCTTAACCCACGTTTACCGCATTCGATTCGTAATTGCGCAACCGAAAGATTTGAGAAAATCCATAACAACTTGATTGGATTCACCCTGTGCAATTTTATATACCACAAAGTTCCGTTATTATATATAACTGTATTACTCTCTCACTCTCCTGCACCAATTAACAGATATTCACGTTTCGTTCTTGATTTATTTTACGTTCACCGTTTGTTTTTTTAATTTCATTCGAATGCACTTTATTGTCACGTATTTTAAGTACTTTATCCCACTTCTGAACTAAAACCCGATTTGTAATTTAAAATTTTAGGTTAAACAAAATAAAAGTCAACGGTTAGTCGATAACGCAGAAATACATTTTATTAAAAAAACCAATAATTTACGTCTTTCTTCTTTGACATACTTTTTAAAACTAAACTATTTTCTCCTTTGTTTGTCTTCGTTGATTTTTTTTTGTTACAGGGTATTCCTGTTTCATATGTTTACAAAATACTTTGACGTTTTAAAAAATTGTTGTGGCAATGTGGCATAAAGATCAGACGCAGATATTTTCAGTTTGCGCGATTTTAATTTTTTCCAATTAAAAATATATTCATTAAATTTTAGGTATCTAATATGAGAGTTTAAAAAATCTTTTTCCAATGTGCAGCAAATATTGTTAACACTTCTGTGGATATACTGGCATATGCCATCAAACAAAAATGCTGCTACATATCGTTTAAATAAAATTATTCTATAAAATGGAACTTTTAAGTCCTAGTCCCAGCAAAACATTGTTTGACTTTAATTTTGACTCATTTAAAGTTTCATACTGTTTTAAATTCTTGAATTTTATACGAAAAATTACCGTTTGTCTCAACAGATCCACCAACATTTTTGTTTATCCGCGAAAGCTTAAGGGTAAAACGGAATTCAAATTTTCTACAATAAGGTTCTGTCTTTTTGTCGGTTGTCTATTTCCCTATAAGGAAAACTTATTACATATTATGAAATTACAAAAAAAAAATTGAGGTGTGGCCAACACACGACTTTCTTTTACGAACAGAGAATTTTGAGAAATTTTATTTTTTTCTTAATTTTTTTTTTAATTTTGTTTTTTTTTTATTTTAATTTGTTTTTAATTTTTGGAAACATTTTGTATTAAATAGTTTTTTGTAAACCTTATACTTTTTAAGATATTTGCAAAACAAATTTTCTGGACCAAGGGAGTGGCCACTTCCGGTTAGCCGATTTGGAGTAAAAAACATTGGGACCTCCCAATTTATCAAAAAAGCTTAAATCTGAAGTTTCAGTTCGATTGATTAAACCATATGGGCTGTAGACAGGACACAGACAGACTGACAGACAGACAGACAGACACCATTTCGAACCCACTTTTTCGGACTCAGGTGACTTCAAAACAAATAAATCTATAAAAATCTCAAGGTTCAAAATTTTCATGATTTCTATATCTACTTTATTTTACTAGAGTAAAAGAAAGTAAAAAACCCTAATCCATACGAATCGTTCGTTTAGTAAAAGTTCTGCAAAATTATTTTTTGGAAATCGCACTCAACTCCCAAGGGCCAATATCGGCCATTGCCAACAATGATGACAAAGGTTTGGCTAGCACATAGAATAGGTCCCTCAAATACCTAGTTAAAAAATGGAGGTGTGGCCAACACACGACTTTGTTTTACGAACAGAGAATTTTGAGAAATTTAATTTTTTTTTTTTTAATTTTTTTTTTTTAATTTTTAAATTTTTAAATTTTTTTTTTTAATTTTTTATTTTTTATTTTTATTTGTTTTTAATTTTTGGAAACATTTTGTATTAAGTAGTTTTTTGTAAACCTTATAATTTTTAAGATATTTGCAAAATAAATTTTATGGACCAAGGGAGTGGCCACTTCCGGTTAGCCGATATGGAGTAAAATTCACTGGGACCTCCCCATTTATCATTAAAGCTTAAATCTGAAGTTTCAGTTCGATTGGTTAAACCATCTGGGCTGTAGAGAGGACACAGGCAGACTGACAGACTGACAGACGGACAGACTGACAGACTGACAGACTGACAGACAGACAGACAGACACCATTTCGAAACCCACTTTTTCGGACTCAGGGGCCTCAAAACAAATAAATCTCTAAAAATCTCAAGTTCCAAAATTTTCATGATTACTATACTTTATTTTACTAGAGTAAAAGAAAGTAAAAGTGAGGCATTTGTTTACCTTGAATAAACAGAAAATGCTCCTCAAGCAATTGACTAAATTAATGTAGAAAACTTTAGCATATGTAGCATTTTAAAAAATCAAATAATCCAGTGGTATTCTTAAATTATGTACTTATGTATATGTATCGTCATAGTAGCAGGATTAGAAATATGAATGGAAATTTTGCTCGCATAACTTACATAATTTGTTAAAATTATAACGAATAATTTATTTTGATTTAAAAATATTTAAACGACATTTTAAAATTTTATAAGTACCCTCAATACGTACTACTAAGATTTTCTCTAATATATCGAGTTTTTTAATTTGGTTTCATGCACGAAATTATTTTGCAGCAGTTTTGGTTGCATTCAATTTTTTGTTTTTTAAATAAATTTCTATATCGAGGTTTTTTTTCGCTAAAATTTGCGCTTGGTTCCTATCCTGGTCTAATTTAAAAATGTACAATGTTGCACAATCATTATTATTCGAAATTTGCTGTTAATATGTTAATTACATGTCATGTAGTTTGACATTTTATAATTTTGGTGTTGCCGACAATATAATTTGTTGATTCGATGTGTTCGCCACCAGATGTCGTGTTGTTCAGTGCAGTGGTATCACCAACAGTATATTTTGTTACATACTCGTGATAATCACGTGAGAAATCCCATCCGATTTACAGGCACAAAAGTTCACAATCACAAAGGTGCAAAATAGAAAACCTGGGTTTTCTAAAATGAAATTTCTCGCGTGATGTACACCCAAACATTGCTGTAAAACGGTTACTAGTTCCCATTTTGGTTTCAATTTTCTCATATGCAAATGCCCAAGAAAAATATTTTCGAAAATGTTTACGAAATTAAATTTACTTGATTTGTGCAAACACATAGTTACCCGAATACGAAACACACAGCATTAAAGGGTTACCTAGAACCTAATTAGTATTTACTGTTCGTCGTCTAAATCAAGTATTTTATTGTAAGTTACATAATTATTAAGAATTTCATACACTTACATATAATGTGTCATACTCACGTATCAGTACTTGTATTATTTAACGAATATACTGATTACTGATGATCAGCTTTGATCGTCGGAAAATGGCAAACTATAAGAATTTTATGTAATTTATGTGTTATTCTTAGCCCGCGTTAGTCATGCTATAAAAATAAAAGTCGCGTGTGCCACCTTCACCACGGTATGTCTCTTTACTTCATGCCCAGAATATTTAATTAAAAAATTGTTATAATTTATTCAATATTATGCATATCTAAGCTATAACGCTTATTTATAATATGTCAGTGTATGTGATTTTAGCTTAAAATTACATAACAAATTTGAAAATTTAAGAACAGAATTAACAAACCAAAAAATCTATAAAACTGAGTAGATAAATTTACATTAATAAAAATTGCTTTTAAAAGAAATTCGATGATAATATACAAACCATGATTCTGGATAACGGATTCAATTTCAATCTTAATTTGCCCCCAAATTGAAACGTTCAAAATACTTTTGTGAATGAAGCTCGAGCAAAACGCAAATGATCTTACAAATAATTTTTTTTTTATATGCTGCCGTTCGCTTTATTCTTGAATCTTTCTACTTAAGAAACTCACAAGTTGCAGTGCTCACAATTTAATATAATTTTGACTATGTATTAAAGATTTACAGGTTTATTAGTCCGAGTGGATCTGTTCTTCTCAGTTGTCTAAATCGCCTTACTATACATCATTCGATTAAGAGCCATAAAAATCCAAAATCTGCCATTGTGCTCCGATTTCTGTTCTTGATACCTTAAATGACAGATCTAGGGACCTGTAACTGCTGTGCTAACGCGTATTTAGATTCCATAATTATTTCCGTGCATTTCATAGAAAATTCGATTTGATGAAAATCACCTTACTATAGATCAGACGATTCAGAGCTCTAAAAATCCAAAATCTTCAATTGTGCTCCGATTGCTGTTCTTGATACCTCTAATGATAGGCCTCAGGACCTGTAATATTAATTCCGACGAGTATTTAGGTTCCTTGATTCCATTGAAAATCACCTTACAGTCGATTAAGAGCCATAAAAATCCAAAATCTGCAATTGTGCTCCGATTTCTGTTCTTGATACCTTAAATGACAGGTCTAGGGACCTGTAACTGCTGTGCCAACGCGTAGTTAGATTCCATAATTATTTCCGTACATTTCATAGAAAATTCGATTTGATGAAAATCACCTTACTATAGATCAGACGATTCAGAGCTCTAAAATTCAGAGCTCCGATTGCTGTTCTTGATACCTCTAATGATAGGCCTCAGGACCTGTAATATTAATGCCGACGAGTATTTAGGTTCCTTGATTCCATTGAAAATCACCTTACTATACATCAGTCGATTAAGAGCCATAAAAATTCAAAATCTGCAATTGTGCTCTGATTTCTGTTCTTGATACCTTAAATGACAGGTCTAGGGACCTGTACCTGCTGTGCCAACGCGTACTTAGATTCCATAATTATTTCCATGCATTTCATAGAAAATTCGATTTGATGAAAATCACCTTACTATAGATCAGACGATTCAGAGCTATAAAAATCCAAAATCTTCAATTGTGCTCCGATTGCTGTTATTGATACCTTAAATGACAGGTCTAGGGACCTGTACCTGCTGTGCCAACGCGTACTTAGATTCCATAATTATTTCCGTGCATTTCATAGAAAATTCGATTTGATGAAAATCACCTTACTACAGATCAGACGATTCAGAGCTCTAAAAATCCAAAATCTGCAATTGTGCTCCGATTGCTGTTCTTGATACCTCTAATGATAGGCCTCAGGACCTGTAATATTAATTCCGACGAGTATTTAGGTTCCTTGATTCCATTGAAAATCACCTTACTATACATCAGTCGATTAAGAGCCATAAAAATTCAAAATCTGCAATTGTGCTCCGATTTCTGTTCTTGATACCTTAAATGACAGGTCTAGGGACCTGTAACTACTGTGCCAACGCGTAGTTAGATTCCATAATTATTTCCGTACATTTCATAGAAAATTCGATTTGATGAAAATCACCTTACTATAGATCAGACGATTCAGAGCTCTAAAAATTCAAAATCTTCAATTATGCTCCGATTGCTGTTCTTGATACCTCTAATGATAGGCCTCAGGACCTGTAATTTATATATCAACGAGTATTTAGGTTCCTTGATTCCATTGAAAATCACCTTACTATACATCAGTCGATTAAGAGCCAAAAAAACCCAAAATCTGCAATTGTGCTCCGATTTCTGTTCTTGATACCTTAAATGACAGGTCTCGGGACCTGTAACTACTGTGCCAATGCGTATTTAGATTTCAAAATTATTTCCGTACATTTCATAGAAAATTCGATTTGATGAAAATCACCTTACTATAGATCAGACGATCCATAGGTATAAAAATCCAAAATCTTCAATTGTGCTCCGATTGCTGTTCTTGATACCTCTAATGATAGGCCTCAGGACCTGTCATTTCAATGCCGACGAGTATTTAGGTTCCTTGATTCCATTGAAAATCACCTTACTATACATCAGTCGATTAAGAGCCATAAAAATCCAAAATCTGCAATTGTGCTCCGATTTCTGTTCTTGATACCTTAAATGACAGGTCTAGGGACCTGTACCTGCTGTGCCAACGCGTACTTAGATTCCATAATTATTTCCATGCATTTCATAGAAAATTCGATTTGATGAAAATCACCTTACTATACATCAGTCGATTAAGAGCCAAAAAAACCCAAAATCTGCAATTGTGCTCCGATATCTGTTCTTGATACCTTAAATGACAGGTCTCGGGACCTGTAACTACTGTGCCAATGCGTATTTAGATTTCAAAATTATTTCCGTACATTTCATAGAAAATTCGATTTGATGAAAATCACCTTACTATAGATCAGACGATCCATAGGTATAAAAATCCAAAATCTTCAATTGTGCTCCGATTGCTGTTCTTGATACCTCTAATGATAGGCCTCAGGACCTGTAATTTTAATGCCGACGAGTATTTAGGTTCCTTGATTCCATTGAAAATCACCTTACTATACATCAGTCGATTAAGAGCCAAAAAAACCCAAAATCTGCAATTGTGCTCCGATTTCTGTTCTTGATACCTTAAATGACAGGTCTCGGGACCTGTAACTACTGTGCCAACGCGTATTTAGATTTCAAAATTATTTCCGTACATTTCATAGAAAATTCGATTTGATGAAAATCACCTTACTATAGATCAGACGATCCATAGGTATAAAAATCCAAAATCTTCAATTGTGCTCCGATTGCTGTTCTTGATACCTCTAATGATAGGCCTCAGGACCTGTAATTTTAATGCCGACGAGTATTTAGGTTCCTTGATTCCATTGAAAATCACCTTACTATACATCAGTCGATTAAGAGCCATAAAAATCCAAAATCTGCAATTGTGCTCCGATTTCTGTTCTTGATACCTTAAATGACAGGTCTAGGGACCTGTAACTACTGTGCCAACGCGTATTTAGATTTCAAAATTATTTCCGTACATTTCATAGAAAATTCGATTTGATGAAAATCACCTTACTATAGATCAGACGATCCATAGGTATAAAAATCCAAAATCTTCAATTATGCTCCGATTGCTGTTCTTGATACCTCTAATGATAGGCCTCAGGACCTGTAATTTTAATGCCGACGAGTATTTAGGTTCCTTGATTCCATTGAAAATCACCTTACTATACATCAGTCGATTAAGAGCCAAAAAAATTCGAAATCTGCAATTGTGCTCCGATTTCTGTTCTTGATACCTTAAATGACAGGTCTAGGGACCTGTAACTGCTGTGCCAACGCGTAGTTAGATTCCATAATTATTTCCGTGCATTTCATAGAAAATTCGATTTGATGAAAATCACCATACTATAGATCAGACGATTCAGAGCTATACAAAACCAAAATCTGCAATTGTGCTCCGATTGCTGTTCTTGATACCTCTAATAGGCCTCAGGACCTGTAATATTAATGCCGACGAGTATTTAGGTTCCTTGATTCCATTGAAAATCACCTTACTATACATCAGTCGATTAAGAGCCATAAAAATCCAAAATCTGCAATTGTGCTCCGATTTCTGTTCTTGATACCTTAAATGACAGGTCTAGGGACCTGTAACTACTGTGCCAACGCGTAGTTAGATTCCATAATTATTTCCGTACATTTCATAGAAAATTCGATTTGATGAAAATCACCTTACTATAGATCAGACGATTCAGAGCTCTAAAAATCCAAAATCTTCAATTATGCTCCGATTGCTGTTCTTGATACCTCTAATGATAGGCCTCAGGACCTGTAATTTTTATATCAACGAGTATTTAGGTTCCTTGATTCCATTGAAAATCACCTTACTATACATCAGTCGATTAAGAGCCAAAAAAACCCAAAATCTGCAATTGTGCTCCGATTTCTGTTCTTGATACCTTAAATGACAGGTCTCGGGACCTGTAACTACTGTGCCAACGCGTATTTAGATTTCAAAATTATTTCCGTACATTTCATAGAAAATTCGATTTGATGAAAATCACCTTACTATAGATCAGACGATCCATAGGTATAAAAATCCAAAATCTTCAATTGTGCTCCGATTGCTGTTCTTGATACCTCTAATGATAGGCCTCAGGACCTGTAATTTTAATGCCGACGAGTATTTAGGTTCCTTGATTCCATTGAAAATCACCTTACTATACATCAGTCGATTAAGAGCCATAAAAATCCAAAATCTGCAATTGTGCTCCGATTTCTGTTCTTGATACCTTAAATGACAGGTCTAGGGACCTGTAACTACTGTGCCAACGCGTATTTAGATTTCAAAATTATTTCCGTGCATTTCATAGAAAATTCGATTTGATGAAAATCACCTTACTATAGATCAGACGATTCAGAGGTATAAAAATCCAAAATCTTCAATTGTGCTCCGATTGCTGTTCTTGATACCTCTAATGATAGGCCTCAGGATCTGTAATTTTTATGCCGACGAGTATTTAGGTTCCTTGATTCCATTGAAAATCACCTTACTATACATCAGCCGATTAAGAGCCATAAATGGCCATACCTCGCTTCGCTTGCGAGCCGCATAGCGCAAGATTAAATAACTATTGCGGTGGTCCTCACATCCATTTCCAAGTGATATATTCTGTGTCTCTGGTATTGTGGTAAAACATTGCTTACACACAAAAAAATAAAGGGTCACCACAACACCGAATCGGTGTTACATAGTGTCCCACCGATCGGATATTTAAAATTTAAATCCAATCGGATATTTTAATAAAAATGACATAAAATACATTTGGATAAAAACTTTTACACCGCATAAAAACCAAACAGAAATATTCATGTTTAGGAACACACCGAAAGGTGTATTTTATTAGGAAAACACCGAAAGGTGTATTTTATTAAATCCAAAAGAAGTTTTTCTAAAAATTTATCTTTTCGGATAGTTAAAAATATTTATCCGTTGATGCGTGCTTAATTTTATTCGGTTGGGCAAAAATAAAATACTTTTTCGGATAAAAAACAAATTAACACCGCATATTTTTTTGAGTGTATTGATGGATATTTTTGTCAAATACTCCCTGTAGTACCTCATGGAACTCGAGCTGCAATTAAAGAAGCAAGCATAAAGTTTAATGAAAATTGGAAAAAGTTTAAAATTTTTGACCAAATTTTCTGGTGCCATACCCCTCCCAGATGAGAAGGCTCACACAGTAGCAAAATCATTGTGTGAACAGTATATAACGAAATTAGGAGCACCAGAAAAGATCCTAACAGACATGGGATCAAATTTCATGAGTTTTATTTATTCCTAAAATAGATCTAGCCCAGAAGACAGTTTCCAGTTAAACTGGCGTTTGCAATGGCAATTAACAAATCACCAGGTCAAACTTTAGATCTGGTTGGTATTTATTTGCCAGAGCCTGTTTTTAGTCATGGACAGTTATATGTTACTATTTCTCGAGCAAGTCGGTGCTGATAGAGGGATCTGATGCTGTTTTTACAAAAAATGTAGTTTATAAGGAGATGTTTACTTTGTGGTTATTAGATTTAAACATTTGTGTGTTTTTTTCTTTTTTATGCCTGACGTCCGACAGGCTTCGCTGCTAGTAAGAGATATTGCAGCAAGGTAAGATTTAATATTTATAAGCAGAATAATCAATTTACTCAATTAATTTATTTGTTTAAAACAAAGAATCTTGAATTTTTTCCATTAGCGAGAATGATTTGAATCTAGGGAATTTGATGATTCTCTTATGTATGATTGGTGATGCTGGATACGGTGCACAAATTATTTAATCACGCCACTAAGCAATCATCAAAGGGTGGCTGGTCAATCGTAGTGAAGAAGGTGCTTCTGGAAGTTAAATAGACGATTTCCAGTTTTATCAATAAGTAAGTAATTATTAGTTAAAATACTAATTAATATAAATATGATGTTTATTCAATAAATTATTTTAAATTCATCTTAATAAATATAATTAGCGTACATCATTTTCATATATTTTCATGTTTTTAATTTTTCTTTATAGTATGCTGTTTTTGCTTAAAGGAGCGCTCCTAGGCCCAATTGTCGTCTATTGCATGGGCGAAGTCGTGTCCTCAGTCGTAATTGTGTTGACGTTATTGAATTCCGCGAAGTTCCTGCGGTTGCGGCACCGAAGTGAGGTTTGTGGTGTTTAATTCATTCGACTGTGTCGTATAAAATTATTCTACAAATTTTATCTAGATATTTCATGGTTTTTATCATTTCCTAAAGGGCCATTATAAAAGAATTTTATTACTATATTTTTAGTTATAATGCAAATTTTTCTGTTTTACCTTGTCTCCATAAATATCCTCAGAAGAATCAGATGTAATACTGAGGGGATCAATACTATCGTTTATTATCGACAATAGTGGAACGTCATTCATATCTAGTGGAGGTCCATCACTGGAGGATCTGCAACTTTAAATTTTTACGACTGTTGAAACACGACGTAATTGGTTTCCAAACCAAGGTTTTGTAATTTGAAATTATATCAACCATAATAATTAAATAGTCACCAGTTGTAGTCGGCAAATGTAGTCACCAAGTTTGTTAGAGGTACGAACTGTCGTTATCTGAGTACAAACGCAGGTCCGGTTTTGTGGGTCTTTGTGATTTTCAGAAAACTGAATTTTCTATAAAAAGTTTCGAAATAATCGAACAATCCTAGCGCCTGTTGGATCAACTATTACAGGTTCCGAAACGTATTATTAGAGGTACGAACCACCATAATCGGAGCACAAATTAAGAAATCATGAAATCGTGTAAAACATGCAACTGAAGCCAGCATATATTTTCTTCAGCATAAATTTTATGCGTATGTTTATAAAGGTGATGGTATAGCTTGACATGTGGCTGATTTAGAAAATCTGAGTCAGGAGCGTGGTGGTGGGATAGCTCAAATATAAAAACGTTAAATATACTTCATCTAGATTGATAATGGAAGAAGAGCGAATAAATAATCGGCAGCAGAATCAAGAAGTGGATGGTGCACTAACGGCTAGAAATAATAAAATAATTCAATGTAAAAATGTGCTCGTCACAAAACAAATTTTAAACAGATGACTATGCATTAATGTCAGATATGGAAAGCGATATGAAGTTTTAATGGTTTCTGGATTCGAGTGCAAGTCATCACATGACATCATTGGTTCGCTGACTATGAGAAATTTCAAAATCCAAAATACATAACAATCGGTGATGGAACAAAACTCGAGGCAATTGGAATAGAAGGTGATTCCGGTACAAATTTTCAAAAATAATGAATGGGTAAATGGAAATATTGAAGACGTGGATAAAGGTTATGTAATTACAACAATACAAAATGGATGTGAAATCAAAATGAATAATAATACAATAGTATCCGGTGTTAGAGTTTGAAATTTGTTCAAGTTGAAACTAAAGTAGAAGACGCATATTATACGCAAAAGAAATCGGAAAAAATCATTGGACCAAGCATCAACTGTTAGTACATCAAAATATACAATATTGCAAAAGTATACTGGGAAATCATGGATTGAAATACGGTATCATTAAAATCTGGTAATACATGTATAGACGTATGTGGACCAATGGAAAAATTATCGATTAGAGGTTCAAAGTACTTCTTGCTATTGAAGGAGCCTTTACAAAGCAATAAAATTCATAAATGATATGTTTGAAATTTTTAGAAACGAGGATGCAGGGTTCTACTGCTATAAAAAGTGTTGTTAAATAAAAGGTGGTTAACACCACTATTAGTTTAACTGCCCTAAGCTCATTAACATGCTCTAACCGTGTTTTTATTTCGAATTTATTTGAGAATTTTGAGAAATGGCGATTTAGGTAAGTACAAACATATATTGCTGTTGTCATCAATCTAACATCGTTGTCATTGTTTTTATATTTTGATTGCATAAAACGTAGAAATTTACGGTAAGTACGATAACATGTGATGGGAGAAGTAGTAGCGTGAAATGATGTAGAATGTAAGGTAACGAGTTCAATCCACGGGTTAATGTTTTGAGTAAAAATGTAATTTTTGATTATAAGGTAAAGATTACTTCAACACGATCAACGGTAAATTTCTGAGTTACGGATATTGCAAATAACAAAAAAATCCGAAGAAAAAAAAATAATTTTTGGAAATTTTAATGCAATAATAATGTTAAGTAATTATTTAAAAAAAAACAGTTAAAGTTTTTAAAACCGAACCTCAGACATTTTACACAAAAGTCCAACACACACGCCCTCTTTTAAGCCTAAACCAAATATGTTAGTACGTTTAGCAGAAACACTTTGTACTAAATTTAGTTCGTAAGCCCTAACAACCAGTGTCACCATATCCATATTACAGACACATTTTTTTTATCTGTTCGATTGCATAAAACAAACAAAATTATGTTAACTAGTATATGATGTGATAGCTGAGGTAGTAAGGCCAGTCGATTGGTAAGAGCGGTAGAGTTCACATCGTATATAGTGTTCCGAGTTCAAATCAAAATTCTAAATTTAAAATTTTAAATTTAAAAGTTATTTAGTTATTTAATTAAAATGTAGTGTTCTATAAAAAAAATATATTAACTAATTATAAACTATATAAATGATTAGTGATAGACAATCAATTAGTGTATTAAAAGTGTGGTGGTAATTGTAATTATAGACAGTGAATTTATAAGTAAAACAATAGAATTTAAGTGAGTGATAGCGGTAAAAATACCGGAATAGCGGCCAGGCTGGCGCTAAACCAGTGGTCATATAACAGTGAAGGTAGTAGCAGTAATTATAAACATTACGATGACTTAACCATAAACAATAATAACAGAATTTTCACAAATATGAATACAATAAATGAAACAAATTTACAAAACACGCAAATCGATGCTAACGCGAAAAAAATAAAATTATCAGAGGATGACAACTCGTCAAATCCCAACATGTTACGAAGACAGCTAAAAGTGCCTCCTAATCTCATCTCAGCAGAGCAGAGGAATCAAACCAAATTAAAACGTCTGCAAATGGAAAACAATAATTTAAGAGCAAGGATAGCCAAAATGGAAGAAACCTTAGTAAAAATTGGAATTACAAATAATGCAAATATCAACGAAGGTGAAGAATCGGTTATATCCCAAAATAGATACATACCATTAATGGAGTTAGAGGATCAATCAGAAATTGAAAACATGGGGCATAACACAAGTAATAACTTATCCGACGGAAACAACTTTAATATTGAACGTCCATTTCCAGCAACGAAAACAAATAGTAATAAAGAACAACAGCAACATACGGTGTCAAAAAAAAACGGAAAACCCCCACCTATCCATATACATGACCAAGCAGTTAAAGAAACCATAAAATTAGTAAAAGAATTAAAATGCAGTAATAACTTCGAAATAACTAGAGTAAGCAAAGAAAAACATTCAGTTAGATTGGAAAGCCTAGAAGAATTCAATAAAGTGAAAGAACAACTAACAGAAGCAAAGACTAGCTTCTTCACATACACGCCTAACGGCATGAAACCGAAAATTATGGTGTTAAAAGGACTAACAGAGGAGGAGGATCTGATCGAATTAAAAAAGGAAATTGAAGAGCAAGACGAGGTGAAAATAAATAAAATCACACAGCTCAAAACTCAAATGGCAATTAAAAACGGAAGCAAACTACCTATATATATTGTGCATCTAGAGCTCAATACAAATATGACAAACCTATTAAAAATCAGAACAATAAATTATCAGCGGATAACTTGGGAACCGCTTAAAAAACGTGATCAATTAATGCAATGCAGAAAATGCCAAAGGTTTGGCCATGCAGCGGCTAATTGTAACCTAATATACAGATGTGTAAAATGTTCGCAACAACATAACCCTGGTGATTGTAGTATAAAGTCTAAAATAGAAATAGATAAAATCTACTGCATAAATTGTAAAAAAACCGGTCATCCAGCATCGTTCAAAGGATGCCCGGTATATCAAAGCACACTCCTGCGACTGAAGCAAAAAATTGCCGAAAAAAGGTCAAACAAACCACGTTTAATACCAGTATCAAAAACTACATTTGTCAGTCAAGAGAATGGAACGTTTGCCAACATATTGAAAAATAACGACAAACCCGACAGCGAAATACACCCAAATGTGGCTGCCAAAATGGAAAGAATGGAGCAAACAATTAAACAGCAAAGTGAACAACTAGCACAAATATTAAATCTCATCAATCAATTATTATGAAAAACCTTAAAATCATAGCGCTAAATGTAAATTCCATAGTTAGTATACAGAGAAGATTAAATTTATTACAATTTTTAAAAAACCATAACCCGGACATAATGCTACTTAATGAAACCAAACTGAATTTTAAACATAACTTGGAATTCCAAAAGTACAATATAATAAGGCAAGACAGGCCAAATTCAAAAAAAGGAGGAGGTACAGCAATATTAATAGATGCAAAATTGAAATACAAAGACATAAAAATAGACAAATTACAAAACAGCACCGGAATAGAATCGACCATAGTAAAATTAAATTTAGAACATCACGATCAACTTTATATTATTTCAATATATTGCTCAAGCAACAACAACACAACAATAGATGCTCAATTCGAAAAGAACTGGACACAATTATTTGAAATGTTAGACCTTGCTAACCCCAAAAACTACTACGTACTAGCGGGGGACTTAAATGCTCGACATATTAACTGGGGTAATAAAATGAATAATACTAGAGGAATTAAACTCACTAAGTGGATGGCTGAAAAAGCAATTACATACAGGACAAAATTATATAGTGCTGAGGCCCCTACATTTGTACGATCTGGAAATTATCTAGACCTAGCTATAATGGATAATCGAATCAACGTACACACGAACGACACAGGGCAAATCCCTGCCCACTTTTACGAGAGCGATCACAAAGCCATTGAAATCAAATGTAGTAACATAGGACTTGGTGAAACTATTATTCCTAAGGAAGTAAACGACACAAGATGTAATTTCGTTAATACAGATTGGAGCACATGGAAAAAGAGACTGGTAAAACTATACAAGAAACACTTAAGAGAAGTAGACCAGGAATACATAATTCCGATCGATCGAAATTTAGATGATACACAATTAGAAACACACATTAAGCAAATCACAGAATTAATCACACAAAATATAAGTAGGATAGCTCCAAAAATCAGAAGGAAAAACAACATGGAATGTTACACAAACAAAATAATAGAATCACTATACAAATATAAAAGTAGAGTTATTACTTGTATCAAACAGCTTAAAAGGAATGGCACCATAACACCCCAACAGAAAATAACTTTGAAAGCAGAAATTAATAGAACCAACGAACTTATAGCCCAAAATATTAAAATTGAAGTTAATATGCATTGGAAACACAAACTACAATCCATAAAACCGGGACACAAAATGTTTGCCGATATCAAAAGAGTCACTAAAACGAAAACGGAAAAGAATATAAATCGACTGGATATCGCAGAAAGCGACACAGAACAAATGAGCAAACTAAATATGGATTGGACGAGTCTCCCTAAATCAGGTGCGACTTTTAGCTGCTTCAATAACATACAAAACCTAAACATATTAGGACATTATATTGAAAAGCGCACGATTCATAACCCAGCATTGGGGAAAACAGCACACGAAAGAATAGTTTCACAAACCATACAACCATTAAAAAATAAACATTTACACGATAAAACCAACCACACAACTGTAATAGAATTTAATTCAAACAATCAAGCAATGTCACCGCAGCACCCTACAGATCAAAATTACTTCATTAATCCAACAGAATTAAGAGGGATCATAAACTGCATCAACACAAAAAAATCCTTTGGGCTAGACAACATTCCCAACATCATACTTAAACACCTACCAGAGGAAATAATTTCAGAATTGTGCACTTTATTTAACAATCTGCTAAATAATAGGTCATTCCCGAATTACTGGAAAACCGCTAAAATTTATCCAATTTTAAAAAAAAATAAAAACCCTCTAAATCCGGAAAATTACAGACCTATCAGCCTTCTATCCAATCTAAGTAAAATCTATGAAGTTATCATTTACAACAAAATATTAACTCATACAAACAACAATAGCCTTATCCCGGATAACCAATTCGGATTCAGATATGGTCACTCAACAATCCACGCAATTTCCAAACTCACTTCGGACGTGTGCCATAAACTAAATTCAAAAATATGCACAGGCGCAATTATGATAGATTTGGAGAAAGCATTTGAATCTGTCTGGCTAGATGGACTTTTATACAAGTTACATAAAATGAAGTTTCAAACGGAACTAATAGAGATACTGTACGAAATGTTATACAAAAGGAAATTCATAACCACAAATGGGAACGAATCATCCAACTTACAATTCAACATACACAACGGTTTGCAACAAGGCTCAATTACTGCACCCATCCTGTTCAACCTTTACACCAAAGATTTAATAGCGAGTGATAACTTAAATTCAGAACAGATTCAAACTACTGCTTACGCTGATGACCTCATAATTTATAGCGCCAATCCCAAGATAAACAACATACAAAATTATCTTCAAAGAGCAATAAATTTTACTAGCAATTACTTGCACACATGGCGAATCAAAATCAATATAAGTAAATGTGAAACCATATTGTTTCGAAAACCCATGCAACATGCTAATTATGACACAAGAAAACACAACAAAGAACTTTCAATAAAAATCAACAACACCGTAATTGAACAAAAAATCTTGGTAAAATATCTGGGGATAAAGATCGACCGGTTTTGCTATTTAAATGAACATATAAATAAGCAACTAATAAAAGCCAGAAAGGCCTTCATAAGCAACCAGAAAATCTTTTACTCCAAGTTCATTGACGAAAATGTTAAAACAATCTGTTACCAAACAATAATCAGACCAATTTTAACATATGGATGCCCAATATGGTACAATATGAGTCCAACCTACATGGAAAAACTAAGATTATTCGAACGGAGATGCATACGACATTGTAGAGGAGCATTCCGTAAAGCCGAAACAAGTTATCTCCATTATATATCCAATCAAACACAGTACGATAAATACAAATCCGATAGAATAGACATCCATATAATCAATCTAATCCGAAACCATATCCATAGATCCACATCCCACATGACAAACTCGTTAATCTACGGTCCATATTTAACTGACGAGAAAATACTAAAAAATAATATACTAACAAAAAATATTCCAGGGCCAGAGGCATTCATCCTACTAGAGCAACTTGGATACATCCAAGACGAAAATCAAATTCCACTAATTTATCATGTAGCCAGAAGACCGAATGAGAAGGGGTTTGACCCTGCAAAATTCTCGAACCCGGGGAACTATATGAGATTCAGTACGGCATTTAAAAGGATCGAACAACAACAATATCAGAACAAAAAAACAAAATATTGGTGGTTACAACAGATGTAAAATATAAAATAAGTTATTACATTTTTTTTTTTTTTTTTTTTTGAATAATTTAAAGTAAATGGCAATGTTTTATAGAGCAAATTTTATGCCAACAATACAAAAAAAAAAAATATTAAAATATTATATGTTAAGCATTAAAGGATTCAGACTTATAAAAAAAATTCATAATCAGGAATATATATCGGGCCTGAGAATCCATTGAGATCAGAGGCCATCAAAACTGTAAAATAGATCTTGAAATTTCTTGTAATATTCTTTTGTCAACAATAATGTAAATATTAAAGCTCAAAATAAAGAATCTATTGAAAAAAAAAAAAAAAAAAACTGAGGTAGTAAGGTGATGGAGTGGAGTGACGAAAGTCTGGAGTTCGATCCCAAGCAAAGTCAACGCGCAAATGTTTGTTTTTTAGATGAAAAATATATGAATCCGAGAAAGAAGAACGGGAAATTTGATTCGAGATGAGAAGATCAGGATCGATAGAAAAAAAAAAATTCATTCAGTTGCGAGGATCGAACTCGAGACCTCAATCGTTTTAATCTGCTCTCTTACCATACATTAAATTCGATAAAAAAAATGATTTTTGGAAATTTTAATGCAATAATAATGTTACGTAATTACTTAATTATTTAATAAAAAACCCGCTAGTTTTAAAAAATCGAACCTCAGACATTTTGCCCAAAAGCCCAACACACGCCATCTTTTAAGCTAAACCAAATGTTTCAGCACTTAGCAGAAACTCACTATACCTACTAAATTATTAAATATAGTACGTATGTACTAACAAAGATGTCGCTATATCCATATATTATAGACACATTTGTTTTGCTCTGCACGATTGTATAAAACAATCAAATATATGTTAATGTGTATATGATTTGGTAGCCGAGGTAGTTAGGTGATGGAGTGGAGTGACGAAGGTCTGGAGTTCGAGTCCAAGCAAAGCCAACGAAAAAATATATTTTTAGATGAAACAAATTGGAGATAATTCGAAAAGATTATCGGGATCGAGATCGCTGCAAAAAAAAATTGGTAAAATTCGAATAAATTCGCGTAAATAAAAAAAAAATCAAATTTTTGCTTAAAAAAAAAATAAAATAAAATCGGAAGTTTCAAGAATCGAACTCCAGACCTTTCACACATCACTCCTTCACCTTACCACCCAACCACTCATCTATATATAATTTCCACTCAGTTTTTCGTTTAAATACTGATAAATTCGGACTTGGTGAAAAATCGCATACAAATTTTTGTTATTTTACCAGGCGAACAGAATTTAAAAAACAACATAACTGTCAGCAATGTGACATTATTTTGTATCAAAGCGTGCCACTTCAAGTTATGTGACACTTGAACATACAAAATAAAGTCATATTGCTGACAATTCTACCTTCTTATAATTTTTGTTCGCCTGTTAAAATGACAAAAAAATTTTGCGATTTTTGATGAAAAAAAAAAAAAAAAAATTTAAATTTCTGCTCACCTGGTAAATAAAAATTAACTTTTTTTAATTAAAAAGGCAATCAATAACTTTCTTTATCCACCCAAATAGAAAATTTGGAGCTTTTTATTACAAAAAAGAAATTCTTTAGCCATCGAACTATTATTATTTATTACCATAAGAGAGCAGATTAAAACCAAAGAGGTTTCTCGAGTTCGATCCCCGCACCTGAAGGAATTTTTTTTTGTAATAGAAAGCTCCAAATTTTCTATTTGGGTGGTTGGGTGGGCCTTTTAAAAAAAGTGTATTTTTATTTACCAGGTAAGCAGAAATTTAAAAAAAAAAAAAAAATTTTTTTTCATCAAAAATCGCAAAAAATTTTTGTCATTTTAACAGGCGAACAAAAGTTACAAGAAGGTAGAATTGTCAGCAATATGACATTATTTTGTATGTTTAAGTGTCACATAACTTAAAGTGGCACGCTTTGATACAAAATATTGTCACATTGCTGACAATTATGTTGTTTTTTAAATTCTGTTCGCCTGGTAAAATAACAAAAAATTTTATGCGATTTTTCACCAAGTCCGAATTTATCAGTATTTAAACGAAAAACTGAGTGGAAATTATATATAGATGAGTGGTTGGGTGGTAAGGTGAAGGAGTGATGTGTGAAAGGTCTGGAGTTCGATTCTTGAAACTTCCGATTTTTTTTTTTTTTTTTTTTAAGCAAAAATTTGATTTTTTTTTTTATTTACGCGAATTTATTCGAATTTTACCAATTTTTTTTTGCAGCGATCTCGATCCCGATAATCTTTTCGAATTACATATATCCAATTTTTTTCATCTAAAAATATATTTTTTCGTTGGCTTTGCTTGGACTCGAACTCCAGACCTCCGTCACTCCACTCCATCACCTTACTACCTCGGCTATCATATCATATACTAATTGATATAAATTTCTTTGTTTTATGCAACGTAGAGCAAAAGAAATGTGTCGATAATATGTGGATATAGTGACATCTCTATTGGGGCATACGTACTACATTTAGTACAGAGTGTTTCGCGAAAAAATGAGTAGAAATTGAGATGAGTAGTAGTTGGGTGGTAAGGTGAAGGAGTGATGTGTGAAAGGTCTGGAGTTCGATTCTTGAAACTTCCGATTTTATTTTTTTTTTTTTTTTAAGCAAAAATTTGATTTTTTTTTTATTTACGCGAATTTATTCGAATTTTACCAATTTTTTTTTTTTGCAGCGATCTCGATCCCGATAATCTTTTCGAATTATCTCCAATTTTTTTCATCTAAAAATATATTTTTTCGTTGGCTTTGCTTGGACTCGAACTCCAGACCTTCGTCACTCCTAACCATTACCTTACTACCTCCGCTACCACATCATATACAAGTTAGTATATATTTGTTGGTTTTACGCAATCGTGCAGAACAGAAAAATGTCTCTGTTAGGGCATACGTACTACATTTAGCAGTCTTGTTTGCGATTTCATGCGAGAAACACAAATTTTGACAGCTCATCAATTTAGAAATACATTTTTTTTTGTGTTTAGTTATATTTATTGTAATTATTAATTAATTTAGTGTTTTGAATTGGTGATTTAAGTGAGTGCACAGCTGATACAGCAAGCATATAAACAGTTTTATTACAAACAAATTAACACAAACAGAGTGGACAAAAAAAACAAATTTCCGTGAATCTTTAACGGTATCTGCCTACGGGCAGGATGCCGATACCCACAAAAAATAGGTTTAGCATCTTAATGAAAATGAAGGGAAATGCTAATCCTATATTACCGGATACAAACAACCAAAAAAGAAGGAGATTATTTTTTGATGACAAAGGCAGTCAGAAGTATGTGGTAATAAAAAAAACAGATGGGGAACACAGTTTTAAAGGCATTTCACCATTTTTAATCGAAAAAGGGCTAGCAATGGTAACAAGCCACATACAGGAAACACAAAGATTGCGTAGTGGGGACCTACTAGTGCTTACCAGCAAAGAGGAAGGTTATTTAGCTTTGATGAAAGCAACCAAGATCGCAGAGATGCCAGTGTCAGTGGAAGAACATAAATTTTTGAATACCAGCAAAGGAGTGATATATAGCCACGACCTAATGTATGTAGCCCCTGATGAAATTCAGAAAGAGTTACAGAGTCAGAAGGTTACAAAAGTCGAGAGGATAAAGAGGAAAATCAACGGGGAGCTTAAAGACACGCCCTTGCATATACTCACATTTAACACGACAGAGCTACCAAATGAGGTCAAAGCAGGGTTTTTGAAATTAAATGTAAGGATATACATTCCAAATCCAATGAGATGTCATAATTGCCAGAAATACGGACACACAAAAATCAAATGTACCCGAGTGCCGGTTTGTCCCAAATGCGCAAAGCAAATTCCAAAGGGACATGAGACGATTGAATGTGCACCCATCAAATGTGCCAATTGTCAAAACGAACACACAACTTTTGATAAGGACTGTCCTACTTTCATCATGGAAAAGGAAATAATGAAAATAAAAACTATGGACAGAATAACGTATTTCAGAGCTAAGGAAATTTATTACCGCGAATACGCAAACACAACACCAGCATCTACGGCAGCTCAAACGAAACCTCTATTCAGTGACATATTAAAAACGAAGCTAACAAATACCGAAAATACAAATCAAAAGTCAAACGAAACAAACAATAATAATCAAATTAACAATAATAATATTAATACAAATAACACTAATAACAACAAAAGTAAAGATATCAACAATAATCGAAATCAAAACAACAATAATCAAAGTAAAATAAACAATAATACAAATAATAACAACACGAATCAACAAACAGGAACCAATAAAACAAAACACAACGAAATCAATCCAACAACAATAAGACAAGAGACAACAAGCAGTTTTTCAGCAGCAGCTGAAATACAAAAACAAACAACAAAGGAAGCAACAATTAAAACTACAGATGGAAGAGCAGCAGCATCCCAAAACAAATATAAATTTTTGAGTCCAAACGAGCTCAATATTATAATAGATGTAGAAGAGGATGAAAGGATGAATGAATAAAACCGCATGACGGAGCGAATGGTAAGATCCAATGAATGTATGTGTATTGGTCAGATTAACATCCGCAGCATGTATGCCAATGGCGATATGATGCGGACTTATCTGGCCAATAATTATGTGAATGTAATGCTATTAAGTGAGACATGGGAACGTGAGAACAAGACGTTTCGAGTGAATGGTTACAATTTTCTATCCAGACCGAGGGCCGATGGTTACGGGGGAGTAGCGATATTGGCGCGATCCAATATCACGCTGCAAACAGTGCAGGTCCCTGATTTTGAACACATTGAAGTGGTCGCTGCCAAAACTCGGAATCTGGATAGAGATTTGTTAATTGTAAGTGTATATGCAACCACAATTGAATCTGCGGGTGATAGAGAAAAAGGCCTGAGGGATATTAAGAAATTTTTTGACTGGGTGCGTGGAAAAAGTGACATAATTGTGGGGGGTGATATGAATGCACATTCGGGGGTATGGGGGTGTGAAAGGAATAATGCATGGGGAAACTTGTTGGCGGACCTCATTCTGGATTCCGATCTTGTAATACTGAATGATGGAAGACCAACAAGGATGGCGTATGTAGGGGCCACAGCCAGCGCGATAGACATTACCTTAGTGTCTAGCGGGCTGGCGGCCCAAGTCACTTGGAATGTTACTGATGAGAATTTGGGTAGTGATCATTATTTGATTCACGCTTGTATAGGTGGTGTAAATGTAAACGTTGAGCAAAAGAGCATTATAAATAGCAAAAAATGGGTCAGATGTATGAATGAAATTCTCATGATGAATGAAATAAATGAGGTCAACCAACTTGAGGATGAAATACAGAGAGTGAATGATATGTGCAGTACGCAAATAAGAGTGAATGAAATTAAGGTACATGGTTGGTGGAACAATGAAATCCAGTATTGGTATGAACGAAAACGGATAAGCTTGAGTGAATTTAATAGGTGTATATGCCACCAGTGTAGGATAAGGTATAGAAGGGCGAATGCAAGGCTAAAAAAAGCTATCCGTAGAGCGAAAAGGAAAAGTTGGCGGGAGTATGTGTCTCATATGACACATAGAACTACAACGAAGGATGTATGGGATAAATTTAATAGAGTGAGAGGTCATAAAACACAAGGCAGAAATGCCGTTTTAGATGACAGAGAGAATGGAAATCAATTCTTACAAATGATGACGGATGTACGGAATAATTTAGGTGAAAGTAATGAATGCGTGTTACCTGAAAATAACAGGGAATCTGTAAATGAAATGTGTGTTGAATTTGAATGGGACGAGTTCTGTGGGGTTCTGGAATCATCAAAATCCACTACCCCTGGAACTAATAGAGTGAGTTATAGAATGATTGTTGATTTGGAATTTGAGGCAAAGGGAACGTTGTTGCAAATTCTAAATAAGGTGTGGATGAGTATCCAGATACCGGAAAAATGGAAGGAGAGCAGAGTGGTTCCAATTCCTAAGAAGGACAGGGATAGGAATCTGGCAACAAATTTCAGAGGAGTATGTATGTTGAATGTTTTTGTTAAGATGGTGAATGGAATGATGAAAGGAAGATTGGATAAATTCGTGAATGAGGGTAATTTGTTGCCAGAAACCACCTTTGGATTCCGGCGCAATCACTCTGCTAATGAATGCGTGGAAAAGTTTGTGTGGGAAGTACGAATGGAAAATAAGAATGTTGTGGCGGTTTTTCTGGATATCGAGAGGGCATATGATTATGTGGTTCCAGGGAAACTATCTCAGGTTCTTTTAAACTTGGGTTTCCCTTGGAAAATTTGTAAGTGGGTATATGAGTTTATGAGTGAGCGTAAGTTAGTTTTGTGTGGAAGGGGGTACAGGTTGGAGGGAGCAGATGACTTTGTCTTGATAGGCAAGGGAAGAAACATTGACGAGGCACTGAATCGGGCTCAGGAATGTGTGAATCAGGTAACACAAGGTTTAACGGAATTGAATTTGCGTGTAAATACGAGAAAATGTTACAGTATGGCTTTTCGTTCAAAACGAAGAATTGATGTGAAAATTTATAACGAGAGTATTGAATATGTGACTTTGACTAGGTATTTGGGAATCTGGATTGATAAGCGATTGAGTTTTAAGGTGCATATGGAAAAGTTGGCCGATAATTGCAAGAGCAGATTGAATGTGATCAAAAGGGTGAGTAAACCGAAATGGGGAGCTCATCCTAGTGTGACTGACATGTTGCGAAAGGCGCTAGTGTCTGCCAAGATTGCATATGGGATAAGCGTGTATGGTGACGGGTCCAAGGTCGGGTTTGAAAAGCTAATGAAAGTTGAGAATGCATGTGCTAGAGTGGTATTGGGGGCGATTAATTCAACCCCAATACAAACTCTATGGTCTGAATTGGGTGATTCACCTCTCAATTATAAGAGAGAATGGATCACCGTGCGAGAGACTGTGCGAATGTTGACCAAAGACAACGTGTTAGTAAATGAGATGAAAGTAAGGTTGCAAGGAGGAACGGTTTTCCGGAAGACACAAAGGGCGAAGATAATTTTGGAAAATATTCACTTATTTTCCAAGATCCGACAAGTGTGTCCGAGAGTTCCTCCGAATGGTCTTACGGTGTGTTTGAATTTTGGAGACACAACAAAAGCGATGATGAATGAGTTATCGGTTAAGAGAGAATTTAGAAAAATGCAATTGAATTTTTTTGCACATGTGGAAGTGTATACAGATGCTAGTGTAAATGAGGATCGGGTAGGTGTGGGAATATTTATTCCAACTATGAAAAAAGAGAAAATGCTGAGAATTAATGGTAACATCTGTATAATGAATGCAGAGTTGATTGGGATTATGGAAGGAATTAAGTTGGCAATGACAGAAGGGAGGAGGAGAGTAGTTATATTCTCCGACTCCCAGAGCGGAATGGATTTAATTAACAGGGGTGGGGGTACTCAAGGCAATGTGTATGTTGAAATGATATATGAATACCTTCAATCTTGTGGGAGCGAGGTGATCATTCAATGGATACCTTCGCATCTACAGATTGAGGGTAATGAAAGAGCTGACATGCTTGCGAAAAGGGGTTGTATGCTTGAGGAAGAAACTGAATATGAATTTATGGATGCAAGAGATGTACTTCGTGAATTTCAGGTGAATCTGTGGAGAAAATGGGAGAGGGAATTCGTTGAAAAGAGTCGTGTGAAAGGCAAGAAGTACTTTGAATGGTGCAAAGCTCCTTTGAGTAAACCTTTCTTTAAGGAGCTCAAAGGGAACACTGCAATGATACGAACGATGGAACGAGTGAGATTGAATCATGGAAATTGGAAAGAAAGTCTGAAGAAACGTCATTTGATTGAGGATGATTTATGTGAAAGATGTCTGATTGTGGAGGATATTGAACATTTAATTCTGCACTGTCCTAATTTTACTCAGAGTAGAAGAATGTTCGATGTCCTTATGAGTGCAAGGAATTTGAATGATTTATTACGAATGGGAACAAATGGGTATAAGGAGATGTATGAATTTATTAAAATGAATGGGATAATAGTATGAAAGAGGATCGATGAATGAAAGTTGAATAAGAGGAAAAAATAAAAAAAAAAAATAATAAAATTTTGTATATAAATTGTAAATTTTGAAATCGGGCCATATGGCTCCTATTTTTGGGGCTAGTGCAAATAAAATAAAATAAAAAAAAAAAAAAAAAAATACTACATTTAGTACAAAGTGTTTCTTATACAGTTTTCTTGTTATAAACAGAATGCAGATAAATTTTTCGTTGCTTATTTGCAACTATGTTGGTTTTCGAAATATATTCTTACCTCAAATGTACCTACCATTTTCTTTTCGATACCCGTAATAAATTCTCATCCTGTAACCATTGTAAATTATAAAAAGAACCAAAAAGTTGCATAAGTCTTTTTTGTAGAATCGAACTGAGGACCCACTTCTCTATATTCTATCACGCTATCACTACGGTTAATAACTATTTTTTTTTTCTCAATTTAATTCTTTATTTTGCTTAAAATACTAATTACAATACAAATGGTAAAAGAATATTACAAAAAAGACCACGGTCACTAATTTATAATTTTACATTTGCCCTTTATGGTTCTCATGTAAGTTCTATAAATATTTTTTTTTAAATGTATGTATGTTTGATCATTATAAATAACAATTTACGAAGTAAGAAATTTATTTAGTTTTGTTTATGCATGAAAATAAGCTAAAAAAACATGCTACTTCTCAATAATTAAACTACTTAAACTCTAATAATTCAACTACTTAACATTAACAGACACACTCCCAGGTTGAGGTTCAGCTTCCGTCTCCGTTGTTTAGCCACCAATACTTTGACCTTTGTGTTATAAACTTAGTTTTGTCTAATTTAATGAATGCTGTGCTGAATCTTTCATTTTCTTCGAAGTTTCTGAATTTTAAACGATCAAAATATTTTTCAGTAGGTCGTCTGTTTATGTGGTATATTATAGGAATTTGATCTGCGTTTTGAATGAATCCCTTCCTGTCAAGGTATATAAATGACGCCGGTTCTGGAAGATTACCAATTAAAGTGGATGTTTCCAATAACCTATCATCAGTGCGATATGGCCCATATGAGTATGAGCTATTATTACTTGTGGTAGTTCGCAAAATGTGATTTCTAGTCAATCTTATAATGTGTAAATCTATTAGCTCTGAATTGAAATCTTTATATTGGTTTATGTTTGAAATATAATGTCGATTTTCTGTGTTTAGTTTTCTATATTTTCCAGTACAAAGTCGTATACACTTTCGTTCAAAAATACGTAACCGCTCCATGTAGCTAGCGCTGCAATTATACCAGGTGGGACATCCGTATGTAATTATAGGGCGGATCAATGTTTTGTAACATATAGTTTTCACTTGGCTAGTCAACCATTTCGATCTGAAGATTTTATTGTGAGACATCATGGCTTGTTTTGATCTCGCTATTTGTATATTAATGTGCTGGTTCAGGTAACAAAATTGGTCGATGTTTATCCCCAAATATTTGACGATGCTTTTTTGCGGAATTGTAGTAGTACCAATTTTAATGAACAATTTGTTTTTATTTTTTTTTTGTGTCGTATGTTGCTCGCTGTACCGGCTTTCGAAATAATATGCTCTCGCACTTATTAGCATTGATTTTAATTTTCCATGTGTGAAGATAATCGGTCATAAATGTGATTGCTTGTTGTAAGTTGAATGTTATGTTCTTAATTTTTAAGTCGGTGCTGTAAATGATTATATCATCTGCATATGCAATAGTACTGATGAAATTGTTATTTATTCTGTTGTTCACTATTAGGTCTCTAGTATATAAATTAAAAAGAATTGGTGCTGTAATGGTTCCTTGCTGCAATCCATTAAAAATTTTGAAAGTAAAACTGGAAGTTTCAATTCCATCGGTTGTGACGAATTCTCTCTTATAAAGCATATTGATTAAGATAAACATTATGTCTATGTTAAATTTCATTTGATTTAATTTGAATAGAAGCCCGTCTAACCAGACGGACTCAAATGCCTTTTCCATATCAATTAATGCGGCACCAGTGCAGCGATTCTTGTTTAAATTGCGGCTTACGTCAGTTGGGAGTGCAGTTATTGCATGAACTGTTGACTGATTATGTTGAAACCCGAATTGGTTTTCTGGAATGAGGTCTTTTTCGGTGGTATGTTGCAAAATTTTGTTATAAATAATTATTTCGTAGATTTTGCTTAAATTCGATACCAAGCTGATTGGTCTATAGTTGATAGGGTTTAATGGATCTTTATTGTTTTTTAAAATAGGATATATTTTGGCGGTTTTCCAACAGCTTGGGAATTGTCTGTTATTTAGCAGGTTATTTATAATGGTGCATAGTTCAGCAATGATTTTGTCAGGCAAATGCTTCAGAACTATATTTGGAATTTTATCTATGGCTATATGTATGGCTTTCATTTCATCTATTGACGTAAAATATTTCTGAAGATCTGGGTCTTGTATGTTATTTGCTTTGTTGGTATGCTTAAAGATGCATTTAGTAACATTGTTATTAGATTCTATTTCTTGCTGTTGTTTAATTTCGTTTATGACACGCTGAACAATATTTTGTATAATAATATTACTGTTTTTGTATACACAACTCAATGACACATTCAATGACACATTCAAGATTATTCATAATTACACTAATATTTTTAAATCACTGTAAGCTAGGTAATTCACTTATTTACTGTTTTTTTTTAATTGAATATTATATTTCTATACTTAATCTAAAACTGTTTTATGCTTATACACATTCCACTTTAATCATCAATAATTAATACTTAATACACCCATAACCACTATTTACACTAAATTATAACTACACTTAGCTTAAAGTTAATTATTAAATTTATATTTAATTTAATTTAATTAAGAGTATTTCAATTTTTCATCCTTTATTTAGAATAAATTTATTTCTTAAAAATTTGTTTTGAACACGATGTGAACACCATGAAGGTTGTTGAACTGCGATATTATCCATCACGCTATCACTCAAGCCATTACCTTGTACGTTGAATGGTATTAATATTTTGTTTGTTTTTCGCTCAACAAATTCTTAAATTAAAATCTGTTTCATTAATGCATACGGGAATAACTCATTTTGCTAACATTTCAAGGGGAGTTTGAGAGTAAAATGTTTGTGTTATAATAGTTTTAGGATCTAGGTAAAAATAGTTATTTACCTATGATTAGTAAACCTTACACAGGGTTTGTATTTAACAAGTTATCTTTGGTTAAACGTCTAACCCCGCTTTATCAAATTTGTTTTTCAGTTGTATTAAATAACAGCAGGAAGTTTTATTAGCTAGAGATACAAATTACCGTAATCGGAGCATAAATGCAGATTTTAGATTTTTAGCTTCCGATTTTGTTGGTTATAGTTTTAGTAATTTTTAGAAAAACAGAATTTTCTATGAAGAGTGTCGAAATAATCGAGCGATCCTAGCGCCTGTTGGATCAACTATTACAGGTTCCAAAAACTTTATTAGAGGTACGAGCGTACGAGGTATAATATAGTCGAGGTTCGCCGGCTCATCAACTCCCAGTACCATATCCTTCTTTTTTGTTCTGCTTCGAAGATCAGCTCCGGATTATCCGTAGCAACCTATTTTTTCCGGTCCATGTATATTGAAACAAGCAAAAACCTGCAGGTGCCTACATCCAGGCTGACCGCAGTTGTGTCATCATTGCTATATTGAGAAAGTAGAAAAAGATTTAAATTATTTTTAACATGAATATAAGATCTGATCTTCCCAGACTTACAATTTCATACCGTTTTGTTCTGAGGCCATATATCCTATTTCTGTTAACCAAAGGTTCTTGGGTTAATACTACGTCCTCACTTGAGCTTGTCAGTCTGAGGAGGAGAGCTGCCGAAGCATTCTTAGGTTAATTTGAATTATCGAAAGCATAACTCTTTTTACCTTTACTTACCTCTAAATATTTCCTGCTACGGCAGGCCAATGTTAATTGCCGGTAGTTTTGGATGCGCCGGCATCGCCTGTCTTGCTATCGCTATATCATCACCTAACACCACATTGCTGGTAGCTACTTTAGGCCTGGGCGGGTTGCCACTATTCCCAGTTTGGCCTTCCGTACTCATTCCTCTTTTATTCGTTAAGAATGATTGACCCGACACCGAAGTCAATCGCTCCTTTCATTTTTGACAGAAGGCCTAGAGACTATATTCATTATTATAATCGATAACCTCGAGCCCCAATTTGCTTGCTCCTGTTTAATGATCTTCCAATTACGCTTGAAGATCCGGATTACCAGCCTAAATGAGCTTCATGGCTTCATCAGGGCTAGCTGGTTAAAACGGCAGCCAGACACATGCCCATGCCCTGCTAGGAACCTCTTCCCGACTACGTATATGCCTCGCGCCTGGCCACATCTCGCCTACCTGGGCTACCGAATTTTTGTAAAGATCTACCGATCTGTGGTCTGAGCATGCAGTCAGCGTAACATGCTCTTGGAACCATCTGGGGATCTCTACAGGATGGGAGTCCCGGATTTTCTCCTAGGACATTCAGAAAGATAAGGTTCAGTGTTCAGTGCTTTGTAGACCAACCTTCATCTTTTGGACGTGATGCTCTCATCTTCTTGACTCTAGTCAATTAATGCTAGCATCAAAACATGCTCTCTCAAGATATCGCTGATCAGCTTTGTCTTGTGCTCTTTGTGGAGCCCGACTTCTTCTCGGTAAGCAACTTAGCACAGTCGCTGTCGACCACTTCTACCTCGTCCTGTGACTGCTGTCTTGTCTCTTTGTTTAGACACGAGGTCCCTATCAGAGGTTCCGCAGCCAATAGTACTCCTTGCCAAAACCTCTGACACTTTTTGCCCACTTCTCCAGGATTCTAAAGATTGAAAGATGATTCCTATAGTATTATACTATTCCCGTTCCGCTATGTAGCGTTGATATCGCTGAATCCCGGCTTCGGTGCCTTAAAATAATCCTTCTTCACTCCATCAGAAGGAGCCCTACCTGTCTGCTTCTAGGTACTTCCATAAATTTGTCCGGCTTTTGAAGAGTGGCGGTCGTTTTATTATGTTTTTGGTCATCCATATTTGATTCCTACGAGTATCGGAGAAAAAAAGATACTTTTATTTATTTATTAATCAATCCTAGATAAAGCATGAATGCACGATGAATTACGGATCGCATCAATTAATATTGAGCAGATCCTGAGTCTTTTTCTACAAATGTGTTTTTTATAAGTCGCAAAAAAGGTGATTCCTTCGCTCTGTGTACGAAATTATGGGCCTTATACGGAATTACGCAGTACCCGGAACCACTTACATATTCCGATTTAATCTATCCACTTTCTTTTGGTCCGCTCCGTAACGCGTACAAAACGAGACTCTCTCTGGCTATGTTGTTCAAAGTTATTTGTAAAACTACAATCCTCGAGTTACAATCACAGCTCGTGTAAAGAAATTCACAATACAACACATGAGGGATTACCAACGTTTTCAAGCAAGCAAAATCCTAACGGTTTTAAGGCAAATATTCTTATGGAGTTTCAATTCATATAATGTAGAGTTGATTTTACTAGAAACTTTGATAACCTGCCCGTGGTGTACTGCAGCTATCGGGGGGGGGGGGGGGGGGTCACAGGTGGTGGATAGTGGACGGCCTATCGATAGGTAGGCTAGCGGTGAATTAAATAAGCCGCCCCCAACCGCAGTCCAGCTGGTGGGAGAGTCTCAGGGAACTGGGGAGTGGTTAACCTCAGTTCATTAAATTCTGAGTGCCTATGATGCCCAGCATGGAAAGGCGAACGGATGGCACCAGAAAACCATCGACCAATAACCACGGCGGACTGGGCGTCGTGTCCTCTCTGCACCTCCGAAGTCTCCGCGGGTGATGAGTGGGGGTACCCCTATAAACGGGTGACCCGGGGAATGGAATGGATCCCATTGGATTGGGCTCTACATGTGAATAGGTGAAAGGGGGAGAGAATGTGGGCGGAGGGAACGGGGTGCTGGGAGGCCGCGGTGCTAGCGAGCCGAATGGGCTGGATTAAGGTGTTAAGCGACCCGTGCTGATGATCAACTAGGCTGGGGGCCCATTTAACAAAGCCCAGTCGCTAACGGAGCCCTCTGGATATCTGGCGAACTCCAGTTGTATTTAGCCTTACCTGCGTATTCGGATCTCTGCGCAGGCGGACCTCTATTTCTCCGATACTCGTGGGAATCAGATGGAAAGATCGAACAACGAAAAAACAAAGGGCAACGGCTCTCCTCAAAAGTCGGTATCAGTAAATGGGGGTACCTCGAACCAGACGGGTGGGGCCTCTAAAGTTGCAAAGGGGGTTGGCTCTAGGGCAAAAGTCCCGGGAGTTAGCAGTACCAACGCAGCAAAGGGGAGTGGGACGAGAGACATTCCTTCGGCGAAAAGGCAATACAGGAATCGCCGCTCGGCATTCCGAATTCTCGAGAAGTGGGCTGCGACCCCGAGGGGCAGCTTACGGAAGAGCAAAGGACATCAGTAGCTTGGGCAAGGAGCACTGTGGGCTGCGGAGGCTCGAAAAGGGACCATGTGTCGAAAAGACAGCGGTCCCAGGACGATGTGGAAGTAGTCAACAGCAAGCGGGCCAAGTTGGTGACTGAAAGGAAGCCGAGCTCCAACTCAGGAACAAAGCTGTTCAGCGATGTCCTGAGGGAGCATGTGTTGATGCTAGCCGTCATTGACGAAAGTCAAGAAGATGGGAGCATCACGGCCGAAAACTGAAGGTTGGTGCATAATGCACTCAACCTCGTCTTTTTAAAGGTCCTGGGTGAAAATCCGGGACCTCCCCCATCCTGCAGAGATGCGGGGTGGTATCAAGGGCGTGTGAAGATGACTGCATGCTTGGACTCTAGATCTGTGGATCTATATAAAAAGGCTATAGCCAAAGTAGGGGAGGTGTGGCCAGGCGCAAAGCTTGCGGCAGTTAGTCGGGAGGAAATTCCCAGCAGGCCGAGGGCACGTGTCTGGCTGCCATCCGAATCGGCTAGCCCTGACGAGGCTTTGGAAATCATTCAGGCCAGTAACCCGAGTCTTCCGACCGGAAATTGGAAGATCGTCAAGCAGGAGGAGGCGAAGGGGGGCTCGAAATTATCAATTATGGTAATAAATAAGAAGTTCCTTGCCCTCCTGCACAAAACGAAGGGAGTAATTGACTTCGGTTTCGGGTCAATTACTCTCAACGTTTATAAAAAGGATGGGGCGGAAGCGCGTACGGGAGGCCAACCGGAGGATGGTAACAACCCGCCCAGGCCTGAAGGGGGTACCAGCAGCATGGGGGGAGAAGCTGAGGGTATGGGGGAGAGTGAAGCCGGCGACCTCGGTCGGACAAGACCTCCCTTGAAGCATAAGGAGGGGCACATAAGCGAAGGAGCTGGTGTACCGATGGAGGAGGCTGTCGGCAGCCCGGCCAGACGGGTCGGCACTGACAAGTCCTCTACAGAGGGTATGAGGGGTGGCGAGACGGGCGGATCCGGCGCATCCCAAAATACCGAGAAATAATATTCCTGCGGTAGCAGGAATATACCATAGAGATAGGTAGAGGTTAAATGGTTATGATTAAGATAACACAAATTAACCTTCACGATTCTAAGGCTGTTTCGGCAGCTCTACTCCTCAGGCTAACTAGTTCGGGTGAGGATGTGATATTAATCCAAGAACCTTGGATTAACAACAACAGGATCTGTGGCCTCAGAACCAAGGGGTATAAAATTATATCCTCTAGTAAGTCTGGGAAGATCAGATCTTGTATTCTTGGGAAAAATAATATTAATCTTCTCTCTCAATACAGCAATGGTGACACTACTGCAGTTAGCCTGGAAGTAGGCACTTGTAGATTCTGGCTAGTTTCAGCCTACATGGACCGGGAGAAGGAGGTTCCTCTGGATAACCTGGAGGAGCTGATCCGTAAAGCGGAACAATCAAATGTAGGTGTGGTACTGGGAGTTGATGCTAATGCGCATCACACTATATGGGGAAGCACAGACATTAATGAAAGAGGTGAGTCGTTTTTTGATTATTTGATGAGTACTAACCTTTCAGTGTGTAATATTGGGCGGGAATCCACATTTATTACTAATAACAGGCAGGAGGTTCTAGACGTGACCCTTGCCTCAAATAATATTCTTCATATGGTTAAAAATTGGAGGGTGGATAAGGAACACTCATTTTCTGATCATCGATATTTAACCTATAGCCTCGATATTCACCCTGCTACCCGGGAAGCCTTCAGGAAACCTAGAAGGACCAACTGGAGCAAATATGGGGAATTATTGGAGGAAATGTTACCGACGAGGGCTATGGAGCCCCGACGACCGTTGGGGAGCTAGAGGACATGGTGGCTAGCGTTACTAGCGCATGCAACCGATCCTTTCGCGCTGCCTGCCCACTGGCTAAGCCTAGGGGTAGGCAAAAACCGGTATGGTGGTCCAGGGAACCTGGAACCTATCGTAAGGCTTGTAGGATAGCCTTTAATAGAGCCAAAAATACAAGGGAGGCTCAGGATTGGGACTCCTATAAGGAGAAACTCGGAATTTATAAAAAAGAATTAAGAAAGGCACAAAGGAGGTCTTGGAGAATCTTCTGTGATAATATGGAAGAGGTATCCGAAACCTCCCGCCTTAGGAAGATTCTTTCCAAGAGTACATCTAGTCCTAGTTTTTTGATAAAACCGGACGGATCTTGGACAGCTTCTAGTGGAGAATCTCTGGAGCTTTTCTTCGAGACACACTTCCCAGGGAGCTTTGAAGACCTGTTGGTGCGTAGCAATCATCAGGAATCACTGTCAGTAACCACAGAGGATATCGTAACCAGAAAACGGATCCTATGGGCACTGAGGGGTTTTAAACCATTTAAATCGGCTGGTCCGGATCAAATTATACCAGCGGAACTTCAAAACAACTCAGTAATTATTCTTCCATACCTGGAAGCTATATTCAAAGGGTGTTTGAAGCTGGGCTATATTCCTAAGTACTGGACGGAGGTCAATGTGGTGTTCATACCGAAAGCGATGGATGTATACATCAGAGATAAAATAGGTGCCAGGAAGTGGGCATCGTCTCAGCATGCGTACACAAAGGGTAGATCTGTGGACACTGCTCTGCACGCCTTGGTGTCTACGATTGAGAAATCGATTAATTCGAAGGAATTCTCTTTGGTGGCCTTCCTGGATATAGAAGGCGCCTTTAATAATGTGAAAGCGGAGGCAATCAAGGAGGGATTGTCATTTTTGGAGGTGGACGTTCCTCTGATAGGGTTAATCAATTATATGCTGGGAAGCAGGATTGTTAGCTCGAAGTTGGGGGACTCCACCATCAAGAGGCGAGTAACTAGGGGAACTCCGCAGGGGGGGGGGGGGGTTCTGTCCCCTCTTCTCTGGAACATAGTGGTAAACGGGTTACTACTTGAATTGGAGAGAGAGGGTATTGAAGTTATCGCGTACGCAGATGACGTAGCTTTAGCTGTTACCGGGAAATTCCTGGGCACGATTGTAGACGTAATGCAGAATGCGCTTACCATCGTTACGAAATGGGCTGGCAAATGTGGACTTGGTATTAACCCGTCCAAGATAGAGCTGGTACTCTTTACTAAGAAATACAAAATCCCGGTAGTTGTCCCTCCTACCTTAAATGGCACAAGACTTGCTTTTACTGATAGAGCTAGATATCTGGGCATTATCTTGGACAGTAAGCTTAGTTGGAAGCCCAACATGTTGGAGAGAATAAACAAAGCTACTATTGCTTTGTACTCCTGTAGGAACGCAATTGGTCATAGATGGGGTCTGAAGCCGGAGCTGGTACACTGGCTCTACACCGCCGTAGTGAGACCTGTACTCATGTACGGGGTGGGTGTTTGGTGGCCAGCTCTGGACAAGGTAACTTACAAAAGTAAGATTGAGAGAGTGCAAAGAACGGCCTGTATGCTTGTTAGCGGGGCATTGAGTTCGACACCGACAAGTGCCTTAGAGGTTATGTTGCACCTTCTTCCGGTCGACATTTTTGGCAAACAGATGGCGGCAAATACGGCTGTACGACTTGCAGCCGTCTCTCAGTGGAGGTGTCTTAGTATAGGACACTCTACTATCGTCAGATCGTTGAAGGATGAGCTGGCGAATCTTGACTACATTAAACCTACTCTACGCTTCGAGAAGCGATTTCGGACCTCCTTCCCTTCAAGGGAATCCTGGAGGGATAGACCGTTATCGGAAACCGAAGCGTTGCAATTCTTCACAGATGGCTCCAAGCTAGACGGCAAAGTAGGAGCTGGAGTATTCTGTGACAAATTAAATGTAAATATTTCTATTCGTCTCCCTGATTACTGCAGCGTGTACCAAGCTGAAGTCGTAGCGATTGACGATATCACAATCTATGTGGACAGTCAAGCGGCGATCCGGTCGTTAGAATCGGTGTCTTTGGCGTCACGGGTGGCGTTGAGTTGTCACTCATCTCTATATGAGATGGGTGAGCATTTCAATATCCAGGTAGTCTGGGTCCCAGGTCACTCGGGCGTCATGGGGAACTGCAGGGCAGATGAACTTGCTAGGCATGGTACGACTCTCCAGCTGCAACCGGAAAGGGCAAGTCTGGGGAGGCCTATCACAGCGCTGAGACAAGCACTTGGGAAGCAGGCGCTATCCTCAGCGGGGGAAAGGTGGTCTAACACCTTCACCTGCAGAGTTGCAAGACAAGTTTGGCCAAAGCTGGACTTGGGGCGCACTAGGGCATTAATATCCTTACGCAGACGTGAATTAAGAACGGTCGTAGGAATTCTCACGGGACACTGCCTTTTTAGAGAACATGCAAGAAGGCTGGGTCTGGAGGCTAATAACTTCTGCTGCTTGGACGAAGAGGAGGAAGAGACGTTGGTCCACTTCCTTTGCTCGTGTCCAGCATTGGCTCTAAGAAGGCACAAACACTTAGGTAAGTTCAGGATGGACTGCCTCTCGGATCTCGAAAACATTAAAGTGCGGGACGTCTTACGCTACATAAGTAGCTCGAAATGGTTCCAATAGGGGTAAAAGGGGATACATCCTGTGGTATCACAATGGACCGTCACCGGTCTAAGTGTGCGTAAGCAGCCACTCCAACCTAACCTAACCTAACCTTTGGCTAGCACATGGAATAGGCCCTTTAATTACCTAGTCAAAAATCCTAATCCACACGAATCGTTCGTTTAGTAAAAGTTCTACAAAATTATATTTTTGAAATCGCACTTAACCCTTAAGGGCCAATATCGGCCGTTGCCAACAATGATGATAAAGGTTTGGCTAGCACATGGAATAGGACCCTTAATTACCACAAGTCAAAGCACTTGGAATAGGCCCTTTAATTACCTAGTCAAAACCCCTAATCCATACGAATCGTTCGTTTAGTAAAAGTTTTACAAAATTATCTTTTTGAAATCGCACTCAACCCTCAAGGGCCAATATCGGCAATTGCTAACAATGATGACAAAGGTTTGGCTAGCACTTGGAATATGACCCTTAATTACTTAATTAAAAACCCTAATTTATACAAATCGTTCATTTAGTAAAAGTTCTACAAAATTATATTTATGAAATCGCACTCAACTCTTAAGGGCCAATATCGGCCATTGCCAACAATAATGACAAAGGTTTGGCTAGCACATGGAATAGGCCCTTTAATTACCTAGTCAAAAACCCTAATCCTTACGAATCGTTCGTTTAGTAAAAGTTCTACAAAATTATATTTTTGAAATCGCACTCAACCCTTAAGGGCCAATATCGGCCATTGCCAACAATGATGATGTGGCAAATGCACCACTGTATTTTTGTTATGTATTAGATTAAGTTATTATATATTAAAATTACTTACAATACCAAAACAATATTGATTTATGTATAATCATTATATACTTGTTAAATGTACGAGATGATAATGATGATAAGAGGAAAAGATAAATCAGTACTGTTGTGGAGTTGGTGATGAAAATAATAAATAAAAATTACAATGTTCATAAAATTATTTGAGAATAAAATGGATTAAAAACATTGCTTCCGCTCGGTCCACAACAGTTGGTGTCAGAAGTGGGATATAGTTTTTCAGTTTTCTTGCCAAAAAAACTGATATAATTCAACGTTATATTGTATTGTATGTTGGACATACATAATACAACCGCTCCATTATATCATCGCAAAGTGCATCATTAATAAGAAAATTTCCAGTTGTGTTAATTATAAAAATTATATGGAAAAATTAATTCGCGACACTAAATTAGGCGATTAAATTAAATTCATAAATATTAAAAGTGTAGTTAAAAAAAAAAATAAAAAATATATTATATACAGTGATTGATCGGATGCCGCCTGCAGTTACCTAGAAGGTTCATATTAATTAACTGTAAAACCGTAATGTGTGTGAAACTAAAGTACGTACTATCTAAATAAAACAAACTACGTGCATAATATTAATCAAATAATTACAAACAATTTATTAATTATAAAACAAAATAAACTGAAATTAAATAATAATGTTAGAAATAAGGTTATACATATGTAAATAACCACTGCACCACGTTTATAAATTTAACGAAAACCACATGCTTTTAGTAGGCACCTATTAAAAGTGTTTTGCCAACTTTACATTTGAATTGTTCATGAATTGTAAAAGGTTCCTGAAATTTGTTCCCTGGATGAAAATTATTTATAAGCTGTTTCAAGCTGTTTACAAGGTCGACTAAAACCACATGCTATACAGTGGAGAAATAGATATAACCGGAAAATATGTACAATCAACATGAGGTCAACAGGAAAAATAGCACAGTTATACAATTATACGCTGATCTAAAGGTAATCTTAATTTGGAAATTTTATTTAATCAATTTGTCTAAATAAATAAAGAAATAAAAATAATAACAATAAATTTAATTCAAATCAATTAAAAACTCTAATCTAAATAAAATTTCAACATGCCTAAACTTAGACTTAAACTTAAATAATTTTACTAATGTAGATATTAAAATTTTATAATTCTTAAATTCTAGATTATTTATAAAATTTATTCAATTTTTGATTTTTAAAAATTGGTTTGGTACTGAAATTATTTCTTGTGCAATTTATGATAGTTTTTCAAACATAGGTATCGTCATCCGAAAACGTTTTAAGTTTTTCCCAATCCTTATAAATACGATATGTCAGATGATCTTGATTCTCAATTAGACGACGAAAGTGATAACGAATCTACATTTATACAATTACGAAAAATTATTATCGAAAAATCAGGATCAAAATCATCTAAAAACCCAATTGAATCGCAAGAAAAACTTACTGCTATACCTCAAATTCTTTCTAGTTCGAGCATATCTATTAAATCCGAACCTTTATCACCTGAATCAAATAATATTCAAAATTCATTTAGTTCAAATACATTTAAAGATTCAAATCAACAACTTCCATTACAAAGCCCATTTGAAGTAACAGGTCATTCAATCGATAATTCACTAGTAGAGCAAGTTAATCTAAACAATACTATTGAATTCAATATGGCAGCTCTTGATCCATCATTTGTATTGAAATTGGTTCCAAATTTCTCTGGTGATTCTCGAGAACTAGACAGATATATCTCCGCGTGCGATCTGATTCACTCGGAACTCCGCGAGGAAGATAAATTAAAATTTCTTAAATTAATCAAATTAAAATTAGAAGGTAAAGCATTTAATCTTTTTAAATATAAAACTCTAGATACGTGGGAAAATTTCAAAAAATTGCTAGAGAGAGAATTTATCGAAACCAGGTCAATTGGTCATCTCCAGTTACAACTAACTTGTATAAGACAAGGTCAGAATGAAGACGTAAAATCATATTCCGCTCGAGTGGAAAACATACTCCATGATTTGAATGAAGCTTGTATAATTTCTCAAGGCAGAAAGGCTGCAAATACTATAGAGAATTTAAACGCAACGATAGCTCTGAAAAGTTTCCAAGAAGGCTTGGATACATCGATCAAACTAATTGTCAAAGCATGTCGATTTGAAAAGTTGTCTGACGCAATAAATCGAGCCATAGAAGAAGAACTTTCAATTAAGTATATGCCTAAATTGTCCATTTCCAATAAGTCTAATTCCTCAAATAAGTCATTATTCTGTAATTACTGCAAACGTTCCGGACATACCAAAGATGTATGTTATCGAAAACCGAAAATCCCTAATAGTTCACATAATTCGAAAACCGTTAATACTTTTTCATCTCAACCATGTGCCTATTGCAAAAAGCTTGGGCATCATATTCAAGATTGTTTTTTAAAAAAACGTAGTGATTCATTTAACCTAAATAATAGTGCAGCAAGACCTACAACATCGGGTTCGGGAAATGTAAACGGATTTTCGAGGCCAATCAGAGGCACACCTTCGAAAGTCCAAGATTTACAGAGTGTCTCCCAATTGGATCCAAATTAAAAACAGAGGAATGCGTAACACATAACTCTGAAACTACTCAGCATAACGATATTCTTATGGCGAATATATATCAAATTAACCAAAGTAATAATAATTCTAACAAATATGTGAATCTCAACATAGATGTTTGTAAACATAAAAATTTACCATTTTTAGTAGATACCGGAGCGGACATCTGCATTATAAAGAAATCGGTTCTGTACGATAACACAACAGTATATATAGACGCAAAATGCAAATTAAGAGGCATATCTACTGAATTAATTGAAACGCTTGCAGAATGTGATGGTGTCATACAATTTGCTAACGGAAAGGAAATTAATATCACACTACAAATAGTTGACGATTCATTTCCAATCAGTGCGTTTGGTATCATAGGACAAAATTTTTTAACATTATATCAGTGCAATATCAATTTTCAAAATTTATCCGTAGAAATACCCATTGATTCCGAAGTTATATCTTTAAGGTTACATCCAGATATTCAGGTCGAAACGTTAATGCAAATTGAAATTCCTCCCCGTTCAGAAAGAATCATTACAGTACCAGTTAATCTTTCCAACGAATTCGAATTTATCTGCCCGTCCCAGGAAATTGCTCCGTCCGTTTTTCTAGCTAACTCAATTCACAAGGTTATTGAAAACCATATTATCTTGCCAATTCTAAATGTATCCGATAAACCTTATATTATTCCAAATTTAACCTTTAAAATAGAACCTTTTAACACATATGGAATATACCTTTTAGAACATAATAATGAACATATTAGTAATCGTTTATCAATTCTTAAGTCATCTATTAGTTGTAGTCATCTTAACCAAGAAGAAGAAGATTGTCTCATGCCAATACTAAATGAATTTCACGACGTATTCTATTTAGAAGGTGATAAACTTACGACTACCGATGTAGTTCAACATAGTGTCAGAACATTACCCGACTCAGTACCTATTCACGTGCGTCCCTATCGTCAACCCCATTCCACTAAAAGTGAAATTCAAAGACAAGTAAATAATATGTTTGAAGAAGGTATTATCCAAGACAGTATAAGTCCGTGGAACTTCCCCTTGTTACTTGTTCCAAAGAAATCGACAAACGGTGAGAAAAAGTGGAGAGTCGTAGTGGATTATAGGAAACTAAACCAAGTCACTATTGATGACATATTCCCTCTTCCTAATATCAATGATATACTTGATAAATTAGGAATGGCTCAATATTTTTCTACGTTGGATCTGCAAAGTGGATACCACCAAATCAAACTAAATCCTTCTGATTGTCCTAAGACCGCATTTAGTACAGATGAAGGTCATTACGAGTTTACCTCTATGCCTTTCGGTCTAAAAGGAGCGCCAGCAACGTTCCAGCGTATGATAAACAGTGTTTTAAGTGGCCTTAATAATATAAAATGCCTTGCATATCTTGATGACGTCGTGGTATTCGGCGCAACACTCATTGATCATAATAATCGACTTAAGGAAGTATTACAAAGATTTCGTCGTTATAATCTAAAAGTAAATCCGTCTAAGTGTCAGTTTCTCAGACACGAAATTTATTATTTGGGTCATATAGTTACAGCAGAAGGAATAAAGCCAGATGAATCTAAAATCAATGATGTTAAACATTTTCCCTTACCTAGAAATCGGACAGAAATCCAATCATTCCTTGGATTAGCCGGTTATTACCGTAAATTTATTCCTCAATTTTCAAAACAAGCTAAACCCTTAACAAATCTTCTCAAGAAAAATACGCCATTTAATTGGAGTTCTGAATGCCAAAAAGGATTTGAATCATTGAAAGAAAATCTTATAAACCCTCCTATTTTACAAATGCCTAACTTTGCTAAACCTTTCAAACTTACATGTGACGCTAGCGATTTTGCGCTAGGTGCAATTCTTTCACAAGAAGTAGATGGATTTGATCTTCCGATTGCATACGCGAGTCGAGTACTCAGTAACGCTGAAGTTAACTATTCACCTACCGAAAAGGAATTATCTGCTATCATTTGGTCTATGTCTCACTTTCGACCTTACCTTTATGGACATAAATTTTGTGTTATAACCGATCATCGTGCTCTTCTATGGCTATATAAACTAAAAACACCGAAGTCACGACAAATACGGTGGCAAATATGTCTTGATGATTACGACTTTACGATTATTCATAAACCAGGAACTCTCATACAAAATGCTGATGCACTTAGTCGTATTAGAAATGAAAATAAAGCTTTAGATAACTTACCTGAATGTGGGGTAATAACGCGATCGAAGAGACATTTAAACGGAAACAACAACGATACAGACAATTTAAATGTTACAGAAATTGAAGAAGATGAAAATAAACCAGAAACCTTTAACGAAGCTGCAACTCCGCCAAATTTTAATAATCAGAGTTTTTCAGGTGATCTTAATTTAGATAATTACGTCAACCAAGAAACTGTTATGGTTAAAAATATTACAGACGACTCCGAAATTCAACAATTGATACAAGAATTTCATATTTCACCACTTGGTGGACACCAGGGTGTATATCGCACATTTAAAAGATTGCAGAAATATTTTTACTTTCCCAATATGTTTTCGACTATAAAACAATATATTTACAAGTGTAAACTTTGCCAAATAAATAAACACGGAAGAAAAACAAAAGAACCTTTGAAAATCACTTCTACTGCATCCAAGAGTTTTGAAAAAGTATTTTTAGACATCGTAGGTCCTATGCCTTCTTCACACAATAACAATAAATATATCCTTACTTTACAGGACGACCTTACGAAGTTTTCAGTTGCTCATCCTATTCCTTCTCAAGAAACCGAAATCGTTGCACAAGTTTTCGTCGAAAAGTTTATTTGTTTATATGGAATTCCAGATGAAATACTTACGGACCAGGGTACAAACTTTATGAGTAATTTGTTTACTCAAATATGCAAACTTTTAAAAATAAAAAAATTGTCGACCACAGCTTATCACCCTCAGAGCAATGGTGCTCTGGAACGATTCCACAAAACGCTTGGAGAATATTTAAGGAATTTTTCTCAATCGGATACACTTAACTGGGACATGTGGCTACCATATTTAACATTTTCCTACAATACCACACCACATAGTTCAACCGAGTATATGCCGTACGAGTTAGTATTCGGTTTTACTCCAAACATTCCGTCCTCCATTTGCAAAGACCCAGAACCTAATTATACCATAGATGATTATTATTTCGATTTAAAATTTAAATTGCAAAATTCTCTTGCTATTGCGAAAAGTAATCTGCTGAACTCGAAAGAAAAGTCCAAATCCTATTATGACAAATCCATAAATCCTCAACAATTCCAATTAGGCGATCAAGTACTACTTCAAAATGTAAAAAAAGCAAAATTAGATCCAGAATGGCTTGGTCCCTATGAAATTGATAAAATTATTTCAATAGAAAACTCCTCTATCAAAATCGGTAGAACATCAAAGATAGTTCACAATAATCGTTTGAAATTATTTAAAATTTAACTTTAATTTATCTATTTTTATTTAACTGAATTAAATTGCATAAGGTATAAAATTTAATTAAGAAACAAAACAATTTTGTATTTAAATTATTGAATTATATAAAATAAAATAAAAACACAAATATTGTTATATATATTTAAAATTTAATTAAGAAACAAAACATTTTTGTATTTAAATTATTGAATTATATACAATAAAATAAAAATAAAAACACAAATATTGTTATATATATATATTTAATATTTATATAAATATATCAGTATGTATGAATAAATATCATCAAAAGATTATTCGTTTGAAGAATAACTTTTGTTTTAAGCAGGGAGGTGTGGCAAATGCACCACTGTATTTTTGTTATGTATTAGATTAAGTTATTATATATTAAAATTACTTACAATACCAAAACAATATTGATTTATGTATAATCATTATATACTTGTTAAATGTACGAGATGATAATGATGATAAGAGGAAAAGATAAATCAGTACTGTTGTGGAGTTGGTGATGAAAATAATAAATAAAAATTACAATGTTCATAAAATTATTTGAGAATAAAATGGATTAAAAACATTGCTTCCGCTCGGTCCACAACAATGATAAAGGTTTGGCTAGCACATGGAATAGGACCCTTAATTACCTAATTAAAAAACCCTAATTTCTACGAATCGTTCGTTTCGTAAAAGTTCGACAAAATTATATTTATGAAATCGCACTCAACTCTTAAGGGACAATATCGGCAATTGCCAACAATGATGACAAAGGTTTGGCTAGCACATGGAATAGGCCCTTTAATTGCCTGGTCAAAAACCCTAATTCACACGAATCGTTTGTTTGGTAAAAGTTCTACAAAATTATATTTTTGAAATCGCACTCAACCCTTTAGGGCCAATATCGGCCATTGCCAACAGTGATGATAAAGGTTTGGCTAGCATATGGAATAGGACCCTTAATTACCTAATTAAAAAACCCTAATTTCTACGAATCGTTCGGTTAGTAAAAGTTCTACAAAATTATATTTTTGAAATCGCACTCAATTCTCAAGGGCTAATACCGGCCATTGCCAGCAATGATGACAAAGGTTTGGCTAGCACTTGGAATAGGCCCTTTAATTACTACAAGTCAAAGCACTTGGAATAGGCCCTTTAATTACCTAGTCAAAAACCCTAATCCATACGAATCGTTCGTTTAGTAAAAGTTCTACAAAATTACATTTTTGAAATAGCACTCAACCCTCAAGGGCCAATATCGGCAATTGCCAACAATGATGACACAGGTCTGGCTAGCACAAGGAATAGGCCCTTTAATTACCTAGTCAAAAACCATAACCCATACGAATCGTTCGTTTAGTAAAAGTTCTACAAAATTATATTTTTGAAATCGCACTCAACCCTTAAGGGCCAATATCGGCCATTGCCGACAATGATGACAAAGGTTTGGCTAGCACTTGGAATAGGACCCTTAATTACCTAATTAAAAAACTTTAATTTATAAGAATCGTTCATTTAGTAAAAGTTCTACAAAATTATATTTTTGAAATCGCACTCAATTCTCAAGGGCAAATACCGGCCATTGCCAACATTGATGACAAAGGTTTTACACTTGGAATAGGCTCTTTAATTACCACAAGTCACAGCACTTGGAATAGGCCCTTTAATTACCTACTTTCTTCCACCGTAAAAAACGCCTAGGCGCTTTAAACGAATAGAGCGCCTACTGGGCGTTTTATTCGAATAATACGCCCAGAGCGTTTTATTTAATTTAAACGATTTAAGTTATCAAAATACAATTGTTTTCGAAATTTGAATAATTCGTCGTAATACTGTGAGGGATTTCATTATAAAATATATAAATTAATTCGAAAAATTCATATGTTAAATTCATATTACTTTGAGTGATTGTCTTGACCTTGATTTTATTTGCTTCGTAAGAAGTTCAGCAGCTCGAAAGTAAAACGCGAAAAAATAAATGCTCAATTGAAAAAATCATGTCAAAATCAATCGAATATTCAAATTTTCTAGAGTATGTAAATCTAATTTGCGATCGAATAGATTATTATATATAAACCTGAATTTCTGATATTTTGTTAATATTTCCAGATTTCTGTAAAATTCGTGAAAGTCGATTTCTTAAATTTTTAACTCGAAATGAATGGAACGTGAAGTTTCGAACCAATTCAAATTTAGTTCTTATTAAAATCCAAGAATTTAATATTTTTCAAGGCATTTGGCCAAAAAACTGTATTTTTTTTATTAACATAATAGCTTGTTCGGTAAATTAGTACTCTGTAAAGAAAATATATAATTTTAAGTTTAAATGCCGAGTAAATTTGACCTAAGTAGAATTATTAGAATTACATAGCCACAACGATGGTAGTACTCGAATTACTTCGAGGCGAGAATAAATTAAGTTAAACATTTTGTTAAACGGATATAATTTCACAAAATTAATTTCGGGGACCCCCTTATCCTCCGATTCCCCCAAAATATTTTATTGCCATACATGCCCTATTTTGTCATTAATATGAATTGTATGATAGTATTCGAAGTGCTTCGTTACAAGAATGACGAGTTTTTATGAATTAATAAAATCAAATTTAACAGTGTAAAGGAATTGTAAGGTTTAGGAGAAGTTTAGGAAAAACTTCACGTGCATAAAACAACGCCGATATAAGACTTTCACTTTTATTTATACATATATGCATATGTACAAATTAAAAGTTTTCTTATATAACTGGGCCTCTTTAGTAGTTGTGTCATTCTTGCCACAAAACAAAAAAAAAAAGGTATTTAAAGTACCGGCAAGATTTCAGCTAATTAATTACTTCGAAAAATTGAAGCTCAGTTATAATAATCAATGGTGGTTCACATCTCTTTAGAAATTACTCTCAGTTATATTGTAACTGCACCTCCCCCCCCCCCCCTCCCCCCGGTCTGTACAATAATTTCTATAAATTTAATTTTTAAGAGAAACAAATTATTTGCTTTTCACTGTACAAAAATAACATTAATTCACCATAAAAGTTTATTCGTTCAATTCTTTCATTCATATAAATACTAAAAAACACATAAAATTTTTTTTTTAAATATTTCTATTGCTATTGTGACCAATATGACTCGAAAAATTAATATAATCACCCGTTTTGGTTTCCAAAAAAATTAATATTTTTCTGCTTTTCTTACTTTTTATAAAAAAAGAAATATTTTGTTTATTAAATAATTACAAATTATTAATTTGTATTTGTATTTTTTTGAAACAGAAAAATGTATTTGAACAATTGAATTATTAAATCCATTATTGCCGGATATGACGTTTTATTTTCAAGTAAATAATTATTTTTTACATGTCGCGCTTTGAATATTAACATTTTATAAATTTTTACATTTTTGTTTTTGGGTTAAATTTTTTTTTTTTTAATACTTTTTTTATAAATGATATTGTAATTTAGAATGAAATTTAAGAAGAAAATCATATGAAAAATGAAAAAAAAATCCGGAAGAGCAACAAACGCAATCTGTTCGCGGAATGAATTGAACTGAATTCTGTGAATTATGTCAAATTGTAATTACAATTACAACGATAATATTAGTGATTCGTATTTTGAACTATTTTGCAAACAACATATTTCAAGCATAAATTACATTTCAATCATCATTCTGTGGATTAAAATAGTTTGCCGACCCTGAGTATGTAAGGGCTAGGAGATTGAAATTAAGAATAATTAATAATTATAAGTTGTAAAACATTGAAGGACATAGTTGGAAAAATAAACCGATATAGATACAACAAAATATTAATTCAAATGTTTTTGGTATTTGGGGACAACATCATTATAATTAACAATTTAAAATTAATTAAATTTGTATGACTTAATTATATAGTAGTCACATATACAATATGTATGTATGTACATAGACCCGCTCAAGCGGGTTGGCTTTAAGGTCAACTATAAGTTTGGGACTGTACAATTGCATCCCAAGGGTGGTCAGAGTGGACCTAAGCCGGCTTCTGTCGGCGGGACCCAAGTGGTGAAGTCTGTAGAAGCTACGGTAGCGGCACCTGTAGCTAAGACCACCGGGGTGACCGCCCTCTCCAGGAGACAGGTGAGGAGAAGGCGGGAAAGGGAGAGGAAGGCGTCAGGGGTTCCGCGGGGGAAGGCCTCACAAGGACTCTCCCCGTGCAAGCCACTGGTTAGGCCTGGAGGCTCTCAGGCAGCGGGGGCCAGCAGAACGGCGATGGAGGACACTGGTCAGCCATCGGCCGAACAAACAAAGCATGCGGGTGGTGGCGGTGCTGAAAAGGAGGCTGAGCAGGGCCTTCAGAAGGGGCTTTCGGTAAATTGAAGGCACACATCGCCTGCCTGCAGATAAACCTGCATCATGCAAAGGCCTCTTCGGACGTCCTTTGTCGCAGGTTTATCTGCCAAAACATTGGCATGGCTCTAATCCAGGAGCCATGGGTGATTGGTAACCAGATTAGAGGTATACCAAATCAAGTGGGTAAGTTAATTTATCATAACGGAACTCCGAGTCCAAGAGCGGCTGTGTTGGCCAGTTCGCAAATTAATTTTATTCCCATTTCAGAGTTCATCTTCAGGGACTTGGTTGCAGTAATGGTGGAGGTTCTAGGTGAAAGAGGCAAACAGGAGGCTATAATGGCCTCCGCCTGCTTTCCTGGAGACTCAGAGTTAATACCTCCACTTGACGTTAGGCGGCTCATAGCCCACTGCAAACGCAATGGGCTGGCCTACCTGATAGGATGCGATGCAAACGCGCACCACACGGTGTGGGGTAGCACGGACATCAATAACAGGGGTGAGTACCTTTTTGAATTTCTGATCTCAAATAATGTAGACATTGTCAATAGGGGAAGGAAACCTACTTTTATAAATGCGATTAGGCAAGAGGTCCTAGATCTGACACTTGCTAGTCCGCATTTTAGCGACTTGGTCAAAAACTGGCATGTGTCTGAAGAGGCCTCATTATCGGATCACTTGCACATCAGATTCGATTTGGCGGCTGAGACCATGCAGCGGCAGGAAATCAGAATTCCAAAACTGACCGACTGGGACTCTTATAGAGTCTCAGTCCAATCAGAAATGCCCTCGGTTGGGGGGAACATAGAGTCTCCAGAGGGTTTGGAGATCTGTTCAAACCAGCTGCATAATTCTATACACTTGGCTTACGAGAACAGCTGCCCAGTTAAGCGAAGAGAGTCCACAAAGATGGTCCCTTGGTGGAACGGGACGCTGGGTAAACTGAGGAAAAAATCGAGAAGATTATTCAACAAGGCTAAACGCATCGGTGAATGGGGCGAATATAAGATGGCCTTGACGGAATATAATCTCGAACTAAGGAGATCCAAAAGGGCTACCTGGAGGAATTTCTGTGAGGGAATCAATGAATTGCCCTCTGCAGCTCGTCTCCAGAAAGTCCTTTCCAGGGATCATTCAAATGGTTTAGGACTTCTACAGAAGCAAGATGGGGGGTTCACTGGAAACCGGAAGGAAACCTTAGAGGTACTATTAGAGACCCACTTTCCGGATTCAGTAGTGGTAGGAGCCCAAGAGGACTCGTATGATCCTTCAAGTGGGGTGGCCTATTCGCCTCACAGTAGGACCTGGAGTCTCTCTGGGAAAATTTTCACACCCAGCAAGGTGCGATGGGCTATTGGGTCTTTCAAACCTTTCAAATCCGCTGGAGGGGATGGTCTTTCCAGCTTTACTTCAAAAAGGTATTGAGGAAATACTCCCCAGCTTGATGCAGATGTTTCGGGCAAGTTATGCTTTTAATTATATTCCGAAACTTTGGAGGAAAGTAAATGTGGTCTTTATACCAAAGGGCGGGGGTCGTCCAGACACCCAGGCCAGGGCATATCGGCCAATTAGCCTCACATCGTTTCTTTTGAAGACGATGGAAAAAATCCTGGACTATCAAATAAGAAGTGAGGTCCTTGGAAAGAATCCGCTGCATCGAGACCAGTTTGCGTATCAAACTGGTAAATCCACGGTTATGGCCCTTAGCGGGCTAGTCACGAGGATTGAAAAAGCAGTGACATATAAGGAAATTGCCCTTTGTGCCTTTGTGGATATTGAGGGGGCGTTTCATAATACCTCCTATGGATCTATAGAGAGGGCAGCAATGGGAAAAAGAGTTCCACTTTCTACAATTAGGTAGATCCGTTCCATGCTGGAACATCGTGAGATTACTGCCAGACTAGGTGGCGAATCAGTAACCATCAAGGCCGTAAAGGGCTGTCTCCAAGGAGGCGTACTATCTCCTCTTTTGTGGTCATTGGTTATTGACAGACTACTGGTCCTTCTAAGTAGCCATGGGTTTGATGTCCAAGGCTATGCGGATGATGTGGCTATCATAATCAGAGGCAAGTTTGATGAGGTCATTTCTGATCGCATGCAAAATGCACTCAATATAATATGGCAGTGGTATTACCAGGAAGGACTCAGTGTCAATCCAAGCAAAACTGTCATTGTTCCTTTTACGAGGAGGAAAAAGCTTGCGCTTACAGCTCCCTCGTTAAACGGTACTACTGTGCCTTTTTCCAGCGAGGTTAAATATCTAGGGGTTATCCTAGATCAAAGACTGAACTAGAACCAACATTTGTTGAAAGTTCAAAATAGAGCCATCAAGGCTCTCTGGGCCTGTCAAAGACTCTATGGGCGTACTTGGGGACTACAACCAAAAATGATCTACTGGTCATTTCTTACAATCATTAGGCCTATGGTCACCTACGCATCGGTTGTATGGTGGCCTAAAACTGAGCAGAAGACAACGCAAACCTTATTGAATAAGGTTCAGCGTGTAGCCTGCATCGGTGTTACGGGCTTAATGAAGTCATGTCCAACCGCGGGGGTGGAGACACTTCTAGGACTGACCCCGTTACACCTGCATATTAAAAAGGATGCTGCAAGTATGGCCCTGAAAATGCAGGCGGAAGGAAATATCAAACCAGGCAATATGGTGGGTCATCTGGAAATCCTTAAGGAATTTCAGACAGACCCTACCATAGGAATGCCTTCCGACTGTATGCCAGCCAAACTGGACTTCCACAAACCATTCTGTGTTAAGTTACCTGACCGGGATGTGTGGAGGGCAGGTGGAACATCATTTGAGCTAGGTTCCATGTTATGGTTTACAGATGGATCTAAAACGGAAGATGGGGCGGGGATAAGAAAACACGGGAGTGGCACTACCCTCTCGAAGTCCTTGGGTACCAATGCTACCGTTTTTCAAGCAGAAGTACATGCTATAGAGCTTTGCGCTAGGATAGGCATAGCAAAAGGCCTAAACGATGCAAAGATTTATATTGTATCAGACAGCCAATCAGCCTTAAAAGCTCTTAGGTCTTGTACCGTTGAGTCAAGGCTGGTATGGGATTGTCTGAAGGTTATTAAACATCTGGCAGGCTCAAATAAGGTAACACTTATGTGGGTGCCAGGTCATACTGGAATCGAAGGAAACGAGGCAGCTGATGGCCTCGCCCGTGAGGGTTCTGCCTCTCCATTTTTTGGACCAGAACCCTTCTGCGGTGTCACTAAGGGATACCTTAGAGCAGCGGTAAAACGCTGGGAGGATGTTCAAAAGTCCTCCTACTGGCGCAGAATTCCAGGTTTACGGCAGGCGAAGAAATTTATATCACCTTCGTCTGTCAGGGTTAAGGAGTGTCTTGAACTTAGGAAACCTGAGTTGAGGCTGCTTACTGGCTTCCTCACAGGTCATGTCCCCTTAAGGTATCACCTTAAGAAGATGGGCCTAAGTACGACAGATGGATGCCGCTTCTGCGGTCTGGAAGCAGAATCAGCGAAACATGTTCTGTGCCATTGCCCAGCCATTTTCCAGCAAAAACTGCAACATCTAGGAGGGAGAACAATGAGCCCGGATAGTATGTATCTTGTACCGGCCAGTAGTATTGTCAGATTCATTAAGAGCCTTAATATGACTGGACGGATAATTAAGTAGGGTCCAGCACAATAGATCTTTTAGGTTGCGGTGCGAGGTGGCTTATCGCCCACATGGCCCTCCAGTAAATAAATAATAAATAAATATTGTACATAGAGTTTTATGAGTGCTGAACCCATTTTAACCTTGTACACTTGTACCTTTTTCTTATAGTGGAAAATCCCGAATTCTTATCAACTTTATTTTATGACGGGCATTAAAAAAAACACGACAAAGGGGGCAGAAGATGAGGCAGGAGAGCTAGCTGGGCACAAAATTTCAACGTCATCCGGAATATGAACAAATTTTACGGCAATATGTTCGGCCAATAGCCCACTAGGAATAGAGGGTAGATACACATGGGTGAAAATGCCCTGTTTTTTTTTGTTTTTTTAATTAAATCATCGAGAAAGTGCTCAAAACTTTACATAAATGTATGCCACGGTATACTTAATTGAATTTTCGAACGGCAAACACGAGTGTTGGAACAAAGGGGCTGCCCGATAGGGGTAAAGTAGACAAAAATTATTACAAAAAACATTATTCGAAATACCGCCAATTGTACGATTTAGTTGTTTACTTGCGAGGAATAATAAACCAAAAGGGCAGACAGCTATGTAGAGGCAATAGGCTGTAAAGGGTGGTAATTTAGTTCATAACCAAGAACGTTCTTTGCGTGTCGACGGTAGATGCACCTTGGTTCTTTTTAGGTTTTTTTAAGTCTGCGTACTAAATTCGTGTTGCTTAGGAGCGAAGTTGCCTCAATGTTCACATGTTGGCGGAGCCTTTCTTCAAGTCTCCGTGCTTTTTCCTGGATTTTATTTAAGATGATGTTCATTTTAAGGTCCCTATGGAGGTCATTGTTGCTGACATATTAAGGTGCATCAACGATGTTCCCTAATACCATATTCTGAAATCTTTGGATTACATGGTTTCAATATTTGCTTATAAAGTAGAAGCTTTTTGTATGTTGATAGAGGACCTTCCCATCAGCGCCAGTACTAGACGTGTGCTTTCCTTTAAGTTGATGTGAACTGATTTAGTTTCATTTAGTTTTATTCTCTATCTTTTTGTCCATATACCAGTATTTGAGTTATAGTTGATTTTATTTATTCTTCGTTGCTTTTTCCAACGGCTAAGATCGCAGTGTCATCTACAAAAGTCGCCACTGTGTTGTTTTCTAATGCAGGAAAATCATAAATATACATTAGGTATAAAATCGGCCCTAACACACTGCCCTGTGAAACTCCTGCGTTGATTTCTTTCAATACAGAAAAGGTATCATCTAAATTAATCCTGAAGAAGACTCTATTATCAAACGCTTGTGCAACGTCTAGAAATTCAGTTGAACAGACATTTACAAATTTGTGAACTTCTTTATTTAATTGCTCTTCGGTCCTTAATGGAACCATTAAATTAATTTCTTCTTATAGCGATAGTCTAAACTAAAGCATTCCCAATTAGTGTAATTATTTACTAGAAATGGGTTTTGTAGCGACTCACTCATATTTATACTCATAAATATTTACATTCGTTTCCGCTACAATATATCAATCACATATATTGGCGCGCACACACACACACACCAAATATTTACACTCGTTTTATCGCCGCGATGTACTAAAATACAAATATCAGCGCTCTCGTGTACATGACACTCACTCAACCGCAACCGCTTGACCAGCAAGCACCATCGAACATAATTCATCTCCACTGTTTCGGGGGAATGCGAAACAAGAAAACACAAACGAAAAAATTCATTTATTCATCCGCTTGATAATTTTTTGGGTGGTGTTTTTGACAGTCGGTATTACATTTTTACATTAGAACAACCATTGTAATTTTCGTGCAACCAGTGAAAAATTAATATTAATGTAAAAAAACAAATTGTGTGATTAAAATTAATAATAATTTAAATAAGCAAATTATAATTCAACTTAATAAAATAAAATCAGAATTATAAGTTAAAGAAAAAGGTTTTGTGTGTTTATTATCTCGCGTAGCGTCATCGACGCATGGACACAACGGAAAACACACATAACAACCTTATACTTTACAGTTTCTTTCTTTCTGAATGATTTTTTCACTTAACGTTAGAAGTATCGGTGAATGATCAGAGTTTAAGTCATGGCTTCCATCTACTTGTATATAATTTATAGATATTTTCTTTATTATGAAGAAATCAATCAAATCTTACGTGCTTTATTTAGATCAGTTGGCCAGTAGTTTGGTTTTCCAGTCCAGTTGAGAGGGCTTCACAACTGCATTTCCTCGCGTTTCAATTCATCACCTTTGCATTAAACTTATCAGTAGTAGTTATTGTTTTTATTTTCTCATAGAGTAAATCGGAGTCTTGGGCTTCATCTATTACTATTGGTGATGGTGGAGGTATTTTTTTTGGTTGTTTTTGTATAGTATTGGGAACATCATCCTTTAACCTTCGCATGAACAGTATCTACCGGGGTAGATATCACAATTTTCCTTTCTCAATAACTCAGTGAGTTTTCATCCAATCATTATCCGGCGTCAGCTATGTGAATAATTTTCTGAAATAAATTGAAAAATTATTCACATAGTTGACGCCGGATAATGATTGGATGAATACTCACTGAGTTATTAAGAAAGGAAAATTGTGATATCTACCCCGTTAGATACTGTTCATGCGAAGGTTAATTGAGGTGGGGAGGGCATATTATTCCTTTTCCTTTTTTTCTCCCACCCTTAACTCTTATCCACTAAGTTTCTCAAGCTAGTTCTTCTTCATCCGTATACTCTTGTAAAGTTGTATTCTGGTTAGGAGTAGAACCGATGTCATCCATTGGCTTAAGAGATTTAACTTCGTTTTCAAGCGTCTTCATACGCTCCTGCATTCATAAAATTGTTTCATTCAGTTATTTGTTTATATTGTTGGCTTCAACTAATGTATTATCAGCTTTACACAAACCACTAAGAAGCTTTCCTTCACTTGTAGAACAAGGTGTTGTGGCTGCTGTCCCCAATGGAGGGACTACCGCCTTTTATCGGAGAATGCGATACTTGTCTTGGGATTGGTTGAAATAATTGTAGTATAGCAATGGCTGGTCTCGCCCAGAATTCATGAGACCGACCTCCGAAAAGGGTACATTTCCATATTTGTTCCGCTCCGGGTGTTACCACATGGAGGTATACTAGACACATTTTGTGGTTTCTACATAGTTGCAGCGTTGGAGGGAGGATAGACCACGAGATATATGGCTATATACGGTCAACCCCTACCCTATAGAGACACACCCAACACTCTTGTGATTAAATAACATTAATTCTATCTCTAACCATGAGCAAAGTTACTAGATATATTTTTATAGACATACCTGTTCACCCGCATTCATTTTTTCTGGTACAATAATACATAAACATAACTAAACAATAGCTATATACTCTATATATAAATCTAAGTTTGGAAGATAATTACTGGATTTGCTCATGCTGTTTTATAAGGTGATTTTCTACTTAAAAAACCGTCTTTACCCAATAAAAAATCGTCATTTTCATCACACTCGGTGCTGTCAGAATCTCTATCTTGATCCGTTTCTGAGTTATGTTTACACATAATTTCTAAATCTTCATTTCGCTGTTGTCAGCTTCTTCATTAACATCTTCATAGTCATCGCTTTCCATTTCCGCTAAGATTGCAAATAGTCGTCCATCCTAAATAGTAACCACCATTACCTTGTTACTAATATGATTTTATTCGACTAGAATTTTCGTAAAAAAATTGATCACATGCACTTTCGTGGTTAAAAACCACCCAGAACTTTTTTAAATAAATCAACCACCTTCGTCGAGTGACTAAAACGACATGCAATAATTGAGGTTAGATTACATAAAGTATAAAGTTAGTCACAATTCATTTTCTATGTTTTTTTTTCTCTATATTTTAGGCTTGCGGTTGATTTCACCCAGGCGCTAGTGACCGAGGGTTAAATTCCAAACCTAATTATATTTTAAATAACTATAGTACTGATACTAGCATTTGATTACATATAAAACGTGAACATTAAATAAAACAAAGCAGATTGAATATAGTTCTACTTTTAACAACAAGTTATTTATTTTCACTGCCTAAATAGACCTCACCTGGGGTAATCTATTAGTTAATATTGTAAATCAAGACTATCTTAAATTTAAACAGTCTAGAATTATACATGGTACTTCGAAGTCATTGAAAAAAAAATGTCACGAATCGAAACATACGCCAAGCAACAACCGGCAAACAGCAAAACAAAAACAGGCAAACACAAAGTTAAAAACACCAACCAACAACCATCGAAGCTGCACTACGAAACAGAAATTCACCTTAGAAATTGTTTCTCCAACTGGCTTTTGAATTGCACTAGCAGGAAACATGAAACAAAAACCAAATTCAAGGTCATATCTTAGAAAATATTACCATAGCAACTTTTTGTCTAATCATGCGGATGAGTTTTGACGTGATACATTCTTACACCTCAGAGCCGCATGTTCGGAAAGTGAGTGACACGAAATTTTCCCTTTGGTCATGGGCAATTACTCATCAACAATAAGCATTACCTTTAATTTAAATATATGATTGCTTAGGTTCGTCCTTAGGCTTCAAGCCTCACGCATAATATTATCGTAATGACGTCATCAGGTGGCGAGGACACACAGTCGAGATTACTGTAGCGAGAGAACGCCTCATCTGATCGGCAAAATTCTGGTGTCAATTTGTGCGTAAAGAACCTGTGGTAGATAATTTATTTTAAATCTCCACATAAATTTTAATTAAAATTACAATCTTCATAATAGCGATTTACAATGCTTCATATTACTGCAGCGAGAGAACGCCTCATCTGATAGGAGCAATCCTGATGTTAAGTTTATTTTAAATTAAAATAATTATTCTCCACATAAATTTTAATTAAAATTAAAATATATAAAATGGCGATTGACAAGGTTTGAGTGCACTGTAAAGAGAGGATGCCTCTTCAAATCGGAGCAATTCTAGTGTCAATCTGTGCGTAAAGAACCTATGGTAGATAATTTATTTTATATTAAAATAACTAATCTCCACATAAATTTTAATTAAAATTTAAACTACAAAATAGCGATCTACAATGATTGAGAGCACTATAGCGAGAGAACGCCTCATCTGATCGGAGTTCTGGAGTAAACTTCTGCATAAAAAAACTGTAGCAGATAATTTATTCTAAATTAAAATAATTAATTTCCACATAAATTTTATTTAAAATTACAAACTTCAAATTATCGATTTACAACGCTTCATATTATTGCAGCGAGAGAACGCCTCATCTGATCGGAGCAATCGTGATGTAAATTTGTGTGTAAAGAAGCTGTGGTAGATAATTTATTTTAAATCAAAATAATTAATTTCCATATAAATTTTAATTCCAGTTACAAACTACAAAATAGGAATTTACAATGCTTGAGAGCACTTTAGACGCCTCATCTGATCGGAACAATTCTGGTTTCAATTTGTGCGTAGAAAATCAGTGGCAGCTAATTTATTTTAAATTAAACTAATTAATATCCACATAAATTTTAATTAAAATTACAAACTTCAAAATAGCGATTTACAAAGCTTCAGATTAAAGCAGCGAGAGAACGCCTCATCTGATCGGAGCAATCCTGGTTTAAATTTGTGTGTAAAAAACCTGTGGTAGATAATTTATTTTAAATCAAAATAATTAATTTCCACATAAATTTTAATTCAAGTTACAAACTACAAAATAGCGATTTACAATGCTTGAGAGCACTGTAGCAAGAGAACGCCTCATCTGATCGGAACAATTCTGTTTTTTAGAGAAACTAGTTAACTGCATTTTTGTCGATTTTGAGTTATGAATGAAAATAACTAGACAATTGGCTAAAGTTTCAAGAATAAATTTCAGTTTTCCAATATTTTCCCCCATTTCTCCGGAAAATTTAAATAAAAATGAGTAATTACTACTAAAACCTACTGCGAGTTTTTTTTCAATTGCGTTTTCTGAAAAATTTACTTTTTGCAGTTAACTAGTTTCTCAAAAAAACCACAGAATTCTGGTTTCAATTTGTGCGTAGAAAATCAGTGGCAGCTAATTTATTTTAAATTAAAATAATTAATCTCCACATAAATTTTAATTAAAATTACAAACTTCAAAATAGCGATTTATAATGCTTCACATTACTGCAGCGAGAGAACGCCTCATCTGATTGAAGCAATCCTGGTGAAAAAATTTGTGTGTAAAGAACCTGTGGTAGATAATTTATTTTAAATCAAAATAATTAATTTCCACATAAATTTTAATTCAAGTTACAAACTACAAAATGGCGATTTACAAAGATTCAGATTACTGCACCGAGAGAACGTCTCATCTGATCATAGCAATTAAGGTGTTAGTTTGCGCGTAAATAACCTGTGGAATATAATTTATTTTAAATTAAAGTAATTAATCCCCACATAAATTTTAATTAAAATTAGAAACTTCAAAATAGCGATTTACAACGCTTCACATCACTGCAGCGAGAAAACGCCTCCTCTGATCGGAGCAATCCTGTTGTCAATTTGTGCGTAAAGTACCTGTGGTAGATAATTTATTTCAAATTAAAATAATTAATCTCCACATAAATTTTAATTAAATTTCAAACTACAAAATAGCGATTTACAACGCTTCACATTACTGCAGCGATAGAACGCCTCATCTGATCAAAGCAATCCTGATGTTAATTTGTGTGTAAAGAAGCTGTGGTAGATAATTTATTTTAAATCAAAATAATTAATTTCCACATAAATTTTAATTAAAATTTAAACTAGAAAATAGCGATCCACAATGATTGAGAACACGTTAGCGAGAGAACGACTCGTCTGATGGGAGAAATTCTGATGGTAAATTCATTTTAAATTAAAATAATTAATCTCCACATAAATTTTAATTAATATTAAAACTACAAGATAGCGATTTACAATGTTTGGGAGCACTTTTAGTGGTAAAATTTGCTTAAAGAAACAGTGGCGTTGAATACATTTTTAATTAAAATAAAAAATATATTCTGTCTATAATTACTCTCAGTGTGTATAAACGCAAAACATCTGCGGCCGTATACACAACGCAGCCCACTTGCTCTCACTTGTCGTAAATTCGTTTATTTCAAAACTTAATTCAAATGAATTGTTTTTCTTCAACTAATTTGATTAAAATTACTGACGAACAGCTTCTAAATATTGTAACTAAACCTAAATTCAACGATTCGCTACCACTAAAGAAAGCATGAATATTTAAATATCTACGGTTTCGAAGACTGGTCCATTCGTCAATGGAAATGCTGATTTTAAGGTTTTCAGTTCCAAGCTTTATTTATACAAAATGTTGTTGCCCCAGATCATTAACAGAAAGTTTTAATATCGGACTGAATTAGCGTGGCTAAAACACAGTGGAATTGGGGGTTGAATATGAAGCTTAAGTAAATCTTCCGTTGCCATCGAAGCAATGGGAAAAGGATCATAAAATAAACAAATGGAACGAACATAAGCAACAACTATACTCCTCCATACCCGACTGCTTACCAAGATTACCATGAATTTCACCATGACATCATTATGCATTTAGAAATTAGAGAACGGTGGATTGATTGAAAGTTAAACATTGGATAATTACTAATTACAATCATTAACTATTTATTTCATAAGAAAAAGCTATAGAACAAAAGACATCTGATTTTTCAACAGAGAGAAAATTAAATGACAAAAATATGAAAAAAAAAAAAAAAACAAAAAAAAGAATAATAAACCAAACAATCATTTAATTTTTCCACTATCTATCTATCGTCAAAGATTAGTTTTGAGCTAAAGGAATTCAATTTAGAAAATTCTTAACAAAAAATTTAATGAAAAAAATTAAAACAATAATAACTTAACTTGAACGAATCCGTTCCGTAGATGACGTTTGATAGATGCAATTATACATTTTTAAATTAAACTGTATTGTTAAGGGTCTGCAATTCAGTTTTGATCTGTGATATTTGTGAAAAATACATCCCTTTTCAATCATCACATCAGGCTGTTGCGTTAAATACAATAAAAATTGAAATTGTTAAAAGTTTTTAAATAGGAATTGTAAAATTCGCTAATACTACAAAAGTGCATGGTTGATTTCTTTTTATAGGAAAAAGTCAGGGTAATTATTTAGTAGTTCAGTCGCTATAGCCTGATGAGATGATTGAAAAGTGATTTGTTTTTCACAATTCTCACAGATCGAAACTGAATTGAAGACTCTTAAATCGGGTAGTAAAAAAGATAAATACAAAAAAGTGAGTCTTTTTGATAACGGTATACCGCTCATACCTGGAAAATAAAACAAAATTGAGTGTTTGTCAAACTGTCGTGTTTTAACTAATATAATTGCGTGTGACAAACTAGTACCATACAGTATTAAACATAGTAAGTGGTAACTGGTAACATTATACTCTAAAGAGCGTTCTTGGACATACAACACAATTAATCCCACTTTACAGCATATTGCCACTAAATAACTGTATATAAACAATTAAATAGTACAATTGGCGGACATATTCTGAATGACATTTTTTTGTAATAATTTTTGTCTACTCTACCCCTGTTCACCACCCCCATTGTTCAAACTCACGTGTCCGCCCTTTGGGAATTCAATTAAGTATACACGTTTTTGAGCACTACCTCAATGTCGTCGCATTTATACATAACTCCCTCTCCCCCCCCCCCCATTTTGTTCAAACATATTACCTTAAAATTTGTCCATATTGCGGATGACGTTGAAATCTCGTGCCCAGCTCATGGATTATAATTTCAGTGTCAACTGTACGACTATATTGATATAAAACAATACTTTGTGTCGATCAACCACAATTATATGCTTTGTTAAACACGATGATTAGAGTGCAACATTGTCACTCGGGTGTTTACATAAAAAAAAAATTTAAGTGGAAATATTATCACTCAAATAATATTAATTATACGAAACAATAACATATTTTCAAATTTTCGTTTTGGTGTATAATAAAATAGAACCGTTTCGTAACAGTGCCAGAAACAGGTATTACTTGCACGTTATTTTATACATAGCTATATATTTACTTCGTTCAATGTACAGCCAAACCGTATTATACATTATTATACATACATACATTGTTTACAATTATTTTTTTATTATTATTTTTTTTTTTTTTTAATGAAATGAAATCTTAGAATATGAATGAAATCGAAAATATTTATAAAATCATAATATTTATGTTCACTCATTATACATAGATATTATGTACATATATCGTTCAGGAGTGCAACATTGTTTCAAACAAAGTTTAATAAAATTAAAAAACCAAGATTGTTACAATTTTTTTACGTATTAGGTTTTTAATGAATTAACATAAACTATTCATTTATCAAATACCAGAAAACAAAATTTTATTCTTTAGATTGCTGTATTTTATGCTTATGATTTATATTTGGTTGAAAACTAAGATATTATGTATATAAGTATATATATGTATACGTATAAGAAATAGCATTAATTCGTTCACTTCAGAAACATGTACATATAATAGTTTTATACAAAAAAAAAACAAAAAAATATGTTAGAATATGCTTTAATACTGGGGTGAGAGAGAGACAATTCCAAATAAGATGTTCTTCGTTTGGTTGTTGTAAGTTGCTGCCTTCGCTAATATTAAAAATATTCGAATTAAAAATCTTTTCTACTAACAAACAGCATTTAATACTTCAATCAGCCAAATTTGCATTAGGTAACCAACACGAAGTATACATTCAACATCTTTGTTTATCAGCTTTTGACTAAGGAATTCAAATATAAATGTTTGTATAAATTGATCAATCTAAAAATCCTCCTAACCAAAACCAACCGCTTGCAACGTTCTCGGCTTTTCAGGCCATACATACTAAAATAGTCAATTTATAAAACCGATTTTCATGTTTTTTTCGATCACTAAATTTTATTAGAGGTTTTCTTCAAGAAGACATTTTGTTTTCGTTTATAATATATGAATTCCATTTATGAATTAATTTTGAAAATTGGAATTTAAAAAATTGAAATATCCTTTAATATTAACCTTATAAAAAAAAGAGAGAACTTCTTTAAGTTAAAAATTAAACATCTACTTAACGAGTACATTGTAGCACAATATAAATATTTTAAATTTAAAGTTTCAGAAAACATTAAACCTGAAAAGAAAAACTACTACAGCGCGAAACTAGAACAGTCTCTGTCGCAACCAAAGGTTTACTGGGGTCATATCCGCGTGGTTGGCTCTAGGGCAAAAGTCCCGGGAGTTAGCGGTACCAACGCAGCAAAGGGGAGTGGGACGAGTCACATTCCTCCGGCGAAAGGCGATATAAGAATCGCCACTCGGCATTCCGAATTCTCGATAAGTGGGCTACGACCCCCGAGGGGCAGCTTACGGAAGAGCAAAGAACATCAGTAGTTTTGCCAAGGAGCACTGTGGGCTGCGGAGGCTCGGAAAGGGACCATGTTACGAAAAGACAGCGGTCCCAGGACGAGGTGGAAGTAATCAACAGCAAGCGGGCCAAGTTGGTGACTGAAAAGGAAGCCGAGCTCCAACTCAGGGACAAAGCTGTTCAGCGATGTCCTGAGGGAGCATGTGTTGATGCTAGCCGTTATTGACGAAAGTCAAGAAGATGGGAGCATCACGGCGGAAAAATGGAGGTTGGTGTATAATGCACTCAACCTCGTCTTTTTAAAGGTCCTGGGTGAAAATCCGGGACCACCCCCATCCTGCAGAGATGCGGGATGGTATCAAGGGCGTGTGAAGATGACTGCATGCTTGGACTCTAGATCTGTGGATCTATATAAAAAGGCTATAGCCAAAGTAGGGGAGGTGTGGCCAGGCGCAAAGCTTGCGGCAGTTAGTCGGGAGGAAATTCCCAGCACGCCGAGGGCACGTGTCTGGCTGCCATCCGAACCGGCTAGCCCTGACGAGGCTTTGGAAATCATTCAGGCCAGTAACCCGAGTCTTCCGACCGGAAATTGGAAGATCGTCAAGCAGGAGGAGGCGAAGGGGGGCTCGAAATTATCAATTATGGTAATAAATAAGAAGTTCCTTGCCCTCCTGCACAAAACGAAGGGAGTAATTGACTTCGGTTTCGGGTCAATTACTCTCAACGTTTATAAAAAGGATGGGGCGGAAGCGCGTACGGGAGAAGCTGAGGGTATGGGGGAGAGTGAAGCCGGCGACCACGGTCGGACAAGGCCTCCCTTGAAGCATAAGGAGGGGCACATAAGCGAAGGAGCTGGTGTACCGATGGAGGAGGCTGTCGGCAGCCCGGCCAGACGGGTCGGCACTGACAAGTCCTCTACAGAGGGTATGAGGGGTGGCGAGACGGGCGGATCCGGCGCATCCCAAAATACCGAGAAATAATATTCCTGCGGTAGCAGGAATATACCATATAGATAGGTAGAGGTTAAATGGTTATGATTAAGATAATACAAATTAACCTTCACCATTCTAAGGCTGCTTCGGCAGCTCTACTCCTCAGGCTGACTAGTTCGGGTGAGGATGTGATACTAATCCAAGAACCTTGGATTAACAACAACAGGATCTGTGGCCTCAGAACCAAGGAGTATAAAATTATATCCTCTAGTAAGTCTGGGAAGATCAGATCTTGTATTCTTACGGGAAAAATAATATTAATCCTTTCCTTCTCTCTCAATACAGCAATGGTGACACTACTGCAGTTAGCCTGGAAGTAGGCACTTGTAGATTCTGGCTAGTTTCAGCCTACATGGACCGGGAAAAGGAGGTTCCTCTGGATAACCTGGAGGAGCTGATCCGTAAAGCGGAACAATCAAAGGTAGGGGTGGTACTGGGAGTTGATGCTAATGCGCATCACACTATCTGGGGAAGCACGGACATTAATGAAAGGTGTTGATGTATTTTGTAGGTGAGCAACACGACCAGAAAAATGAAAAGAACACAATACTATTTTATTTATTTATTTATTATATTCCTCGATTTAACCGTGTTGCTCGAACGAGAGTTGGTTGAAGAAGAAAGAAAAACGATGACAGCTTTTGACAGCTGGTTGAAGTGTTGTCCGATGTTGTGGTTGTTTTAGTGTTGTCGGACGTGTATATTTGATATGTTGTGTCCACCGGTAGGTGGTGACACAGTCGACGAAATGACGTTCATTTGACGTCTCCAACATTGCCGGCCGCCCTAAAGTATTTGAAGACTTTAGTGATTATTATGATGATTATCCAAGATAGGCAGCAGGCACAGCTTTGTGACGGGTCGTTTGTACACACCATTCTGACCCTTTAAAGTGACTACTCGAACTCGGCCATCAGATCCTGGATGTGTTTGGATTATTCTCCCCAGTGACCATTTCGAAGGTGGAATGCTTTCCTCTTTGATGAGGACTAACTGACCGATGACGACGTTGTCATTGCCTCTGATCCACTTTGGTCGTTGTTGTAGGCGAGAAAGGTATTCTGTCGACCAAATTCTCCAGAAGTGCTGGTACATTTTTTGCAGCTGCTGGTAGCGGTTGAGACGATTCGTTTGTACATCGAGTAATGTTGGTTCTGGGATCGTGAGTGGTGCCTCTCCGATTAAGAAGTGCCCTGGAGTTAGGATCGTGTAATCATCAGGGTCGTTCGACATTGGACACAATGGTCGCGAGTTTAGGCACGCCTCGATCTGGCACAGCAGCGTCGTCAACTCTTCGAACGTGAGTAAGGTTTCACACATGATACGTCGTAAATGGTGCTTAATCGATTTGACGCCTGCTTCCCACAGTCCGCCGAAGTGCGGAGAAGCCGGAGGAATAAAGTTCCATGTCGTACCATCCTGAGCCAATGGTTCGGCGATCTCCGGAGTGACCTCTCTCTTGCTTTGTTGATGTATGAATGCCAGTTGACGATTCGCTCCGACCAAGTTCGTTGCGCAGTCGCTGTATAGGTTTGCAATTTTTCCTCTGCGCGCGGTGAACCTTTTAAAAGAAGACATTAGTGGTAAGTTCGGACACCAACTCCAAATGTAGCGCCTTCCTCGATAGGCACACGAAGACACAAATATATCCCTTCGTCGACGCGCCGCCACGACCTTTGCGTAGTTTGATGGATATTGGACCGGCATAGTCCACACCGCTGTGAAGGAATGGTCTCGACGGAGTAACTCGAGCCGATGGGAGATTAGCCATCAGTTGCTGACTCGTCGTTGTGCGATGGCGAAAGCATACAACACATTTATGTATGTGCGAACGCACCAACGTTTTGATGCCCAAGATCCAGTAGTGCTTTCGTATATGTGCCAACATCAGCTGTGGACCACCGTGTAGTGTCGTTCGGTGTGCTTGTGAGATGAGCAGGCTGGTAAGCTGGTTGTCCTTGGGAAGGATTATCGGATGCTTCCTGTTGTATGGTAAATTAGATTCCTTGAGCCGCCCTCCGACCCGCAATATGCCGTCGCTGCCGACGAAAGGGTTCAGAGATCGGAGTGGGCTTTTGTCTAGTAGATGTTCTCCGGATTGGCATCTTGATATCTCGTCCGCGAAATGGGTTTCTTGAACCAGCTTGACCCAGAACTCGAATGACCAATTGAGCTCAGGCACAGTGATGAAGCCTTTCGGACGCGTTGCTGGGCTTTGACGACAATAATGAATGAAACGTCTGCAGCACGCCGTGACACGAAGTAATTTCCCAAGCGATGAATGGCGAGCGAGTAAGTTATGTAAGTCGTTGTGAGAAGTCACGATTTCTGCATGCGTTGCGATCATTGAGTTTTTTCGCTCATCTATGTTAGTGTAGGCCTCGCTTGTTCTTTGGCGTGGCCATTGACTAGGTTCTTCTCGTAGCCAAACAGGACTTGTCCACCACAGTGGGTGGCTGTGCAGTAATGAAGGTTCGACACCACGAGACGCGCAATCAGCGGGGTTGTGTTTGGTGTCGACATAATTCCAATCGGTAGGTTGAAGGTAATCCATGATTCGTGAAACCCGGTTGGCCACAAACGTCTTCCAGCGATTTGGCGGGCTCCGTAGCCAACCAAGTACAACTTGCGAGTCGGTCCATGCGTACAGTTGAACCTGTGACACGTCGAGTGATTGAACGATATTGTGTATGAGTTTGGCGAGAAGTAAGCTAGCACAAAGCTCCAGACGTGGCAAGCTGACCGTTTTCAATGGTGCGACCTTGGTCTTTGATGTCAGCATTGTGATTTTTGCGGATCCATTTGGCAACGTTATACGAGCATACACAACTGCTGCGTATGCTTTCTCAGAAGCATCGCTGAATCCGTGAATTTGAAGATTACTGCGATTTGGCGAATGATTTATCCAGCGATCGATTCTGAGAGACTCTAGTGATTTCAGGCTGTCGCGATAATTGAGCCATCTTTGTGCGATTGATGTTGGAACTGCTTCATCCCACGACATGCCGAGCACCCATAATTCCTGTAGTATGATTTTCGCGATGATTGTAGTTGGAGATACCCATCCGAGCGGATCGAATATCCTTGACGCCTGCGATAGTATCGTTCGTTTGGTTGGCGCGCGAAATTCTGATGTTGGGCTAATATTGAATCCGAAACAATCTGCCGAAGGGGACCAATGTACACCAAGTGTTTTGACTGAATCGTCCCAGTTTAGCTCGAGTTCACCCTGATGCTCGCGGAATTCGATTGGTATCTCGTTTAGAAGTTGCTGGCTGTTTGAAGACCACTTTCGTAGTTCGAAGCCACCACATCGTAGCAGTTGCACCATTTGCCTCTGGATTTCAATTAGATTCGCGATGTTGTCTGAGCCGGTCATCAGATCGTCAACGTAAAAATCTGTCGATGCGACGTTGGCTGCAATTGGGTATTTCTCCTGCTCGTCTCGTGCTAACTGATGAATGGTTCGAATTGCGAGATACGGAGCGCTGGCAGTACCATAAGTGACCGTGCACAAACGATAATCACGAACTGGCTCATGTGGGGACGGTCGCCATACGATCCTCTGATAATTTCTGTGTTCGGGCGCCATCAGGATCTGCCGATACATCTGCTTAATATCTGAAACGAAAACGAATTTGTGTTGGCGAAAACGAGTTAGTATTTCGAAGACATTTTGTTGCAGCTTGGGACCAGTGCGAAGCTTCTGATTAAGCGATATGCCGGTTGTTGTTTTGTGCGAGGCATCAAATACCACTCGCAGTTTGCGCTGCATGACGCCGTGATGGGGAAGATAGCACGTCTGCTCCGACGAGTTGTTGTGATCTTCAGCTAGCACTTCCTCCATGTGACCCGATTCCAGGTAGTCCTGCATGAACTTGTTGTATTTATCATGTAGTTGTTGATTCTTGGCAAACCGGCGTTCCATCTGTTGTAATCGCAGCACTGCATCCTCTCGTGATCTGCCAAGGGGTGACGAGTTTTCGTTGAATGGTAAGAATACTGTGTATCTTCCGTCTTTGTTGCGATAATGTGTCGATTCGTAGTGGCGTTCGCATTCTGACTCATCGTGTGTTAATTCTCGAGTTGAACGAACGTCTTCGATTTCCCAAAATGACCTCAGTGTCTTGTCGATGGTGTTGTAGTCGTCGATCGTAGCTACTAGACTGGATGGTTGATTGGTTGTTCTGCGCTCCACCTTGCCGAATAGGATGTAGCCGAATTTTGTATTTTGTGCAAATGGTGAACCGTTGACTCCGCTGATGCAACCATCCTTCTGAAGCATTCCAATGACATCAGCTCCAAGCAAAATGTCTATCTTATTGGGAAGATAGTAGTGAGGATCGGCAAGTTCTAATTGATTTAAATGTGACCATTGATGTGTGTCGATTGGTTGTGATGGCAATATGCCTGTGATCTTCTCGACGATCAGAGCTGTAATCGTGGTTGAAAATGTTGGATCGATTCTAGAGTGTAGTACGAAGTCGGTAATTGAACGCGAGATAGACGCCTCCCTTGCACAAATTCCATTGATTTTAACTGTGGCTGGTCTTCTCGCTAATCCGATGCGATTTGCTGCACTCTCCGATATAAAACTGACCTGGGATCCCGAATCCAATAGAGCTCGAACGATGAAATTTTGATTGGAGTGCGATACGATAGCGATTGCTGTGGCAAGCAGAACATCCGTGAATGGCGATGCGACGTGGTTCGTAGTGACCGGAGTTTCTGATGATGATTCGACGGATGATGATTGAGGATTTGGATTCGAGTTGTGTAATAGCGTATGGTGTCTTTTATTGCAAACACGGCACATGGTGGATTTGCAATCCGAACTGGTGTGGCCTTTGCGCAGGCAGTTGAAGCACAGTCTCTTTTCTCGTACAAGATTTGACCTTCCTTCGAATGTAAGAGGTTTGAACTGATCGCACTGGAACACGTTGTGAGATCCAGCACAAACTTGACACGGTACGATGCGAGAGTCCGAAATAACGACGAGTGAACGAGTTGATTGCGTGTCAGGTTTGCGAAATGCTCGAGTGCGTGGCGAATGCGTTGATGATGGAACCTCTTTAATCGACTGTGATGTGCTTGATTCAGTTCTTGTCATGGAAATCATCTCCAATGATTGCCATCGGGCGTTCAGAAATTTGATCAGATCTTCGTATGATGGATACTCGGATCGAGTTAGTGTTATCTCCCACTGTCGGTGGGTTTCTGGATCCAATTTATCGGCGATGATATGAATCAAGATAATATCCCATGTGGTGACCGGTACTCCCAAAACCTTAAGACTGCGAACGGTATCGGTCGTTGTGTCAATGATCTTGCGCAATCCCACAGCTGATTCGACTTGAAGAGCAGGCATAGTTCTGAATTGTCGAAGATGACTATCGATGATGAATCGACGATGATTATATCGATCCCGTAGAATGCGCCATGCTTCCTCGTAATTCTCGTTGGTGATGCTCACGGACTTCAGCAACGATGCTGCATCTCCAGTTAAATTCGCCTTTAAGTAGTGCAACTTCTGCGAATTTGTTAACTGTTTGTGTTTGTGAACTATGTCGACAAATAAATTTTCGAATTCAGGCCAATTCGTGTATTCGCCGTCAAAAATTGGAATTTTGATTCGAGGCAGCTGTGTATCGAACGACTGTTGTGCGTGTGCAGGTCTAACGTCATCCTGCCGATTCTCGATGGTGACTGCCAGTTGTCTCTTAATTGTCTTGAAATTCGATGTTGCCACGAGGTAATATTCTTCGGCTTGCTCGCGTGTCCCGTACTCTCTCTCAAGTTCTTCATTACCGCATACAGCTTCGATCTGATCTTGTATGTCGCTGAATTCCTTGAAACGGGACGCCACGTGGTCCATCTGCGTCTGTACAAAGTCCTCGCTTACGCCTGGTGTGTCAATTGAGAGCTCCTTGCTCTTGCGTACTGCTCTTTCGAGTACCCGTTGTAGCGATGCTTGCTTGACTCGAGCCGTCATTGTCACTAGGTTATGTACGTTTCACCAACCGAACTTATGCACACGAAATTTTAATAATTTGCACTGTTTGAACTTTGCACGCACTTAACCACAACAAAAGTTCTTACCCACGAGGTTTGTTGTTACTTCTTCAAGATTTGTAATGGCACGGCACGATGATAGTAACCACGATGTTGATTGTTAGCGGATTTGTATATCCGGCTCGAAGGACCAAAATGTTGATGTATTTTGTAAGTGAGCAACACGACCAGAAAAATGGAAAGAACACAATACTATTTTATTTATTTATTTATTATATTCCTCGATTTAACCGTGTTGCTCGAACGAGAGTTGGTTGAAGAAGAAAGAAAAACGATGACAGCTTTTGACAGCTGGTTGAAGTGTTGTCCGATGTTGTGGTTGTTTTAGTGTTGTCGGACGTGTATATTTGATATGTTGTGTCCACCGGTAGGTGGTGACACAGTCGACGAAATGACGTTCATTTGACGTCTCCAACAAAAGGGGTGAGTCGCATTTTGATTATTTGATGAGTACTAACCTTTCAGTGTGTAATATTGGGCGGGAACCCACATTTATTAATAGTAACAGGCAGGAGGTTCTAGACGTGACCCTTGCCTCAAATAATATTCTTCATATGGTTAAAAATTGGAGGGTGGATAAGGAACACTCGTTTTCTGATCATCGATATTTAACCTATAGCCTCGATATTCACCCTGCTACCCGGGAAGCCTTCAGGAACCCTAGAAGGACCAACTGGAGCAAATATGGGGAATTATTGGAGGAAATGTTACCGACGAGGGCTATGGAGCCCCCGACGACCTTGGGGAGCTAGAGGACATGGTGGCTAGTGTTACTAGCGCATGCAACCGATCCTTTCGCGCTGCCTGCCCACTGGCTAAGCCTAGGGGTAGGCAAAAACCGGTATGGTGGTCCAGGGAACTGGGAACCTATCGTAAGGCTTGTAGGACAGCCTTTAATAGAGCCAAAAATACAAGGGAGGCTCAGGATTGGGACTTCTATAAGGAGAAACTCGGAATTTATAAGAAAGAATTAAGAAAGGCACAAAGGAGGTCTTGGAGAATCTTCTGTGATAATATGGAAGAGGTATCCGAAACCTCCCGCCTTAGGAAGATTCTTTCCAAAAGTACATCTAGTCCCAGTTTTTTGATAAAACCGGACGGATCTTGGACAGCTTCTAGTGGAGAATCTCCGGAGCTTCTCTTCGAGACACACTTCCCAGGGAGCTTTAAAGACCTGTTGGTGCGTAGCAATCATCAGGAATCACTGTCAGTAACCACAGAGGATATCGTAACCAGGAAACGGATCCTATGGGCACTGAGGGGTTTTAAACCATTTAAATCGGCTGGTCCGGATCAAATTATACCAGCGGAACTTCAAAACAACTCAGTAATTATTCTTCCCTACCTGGAAGCTATATTCAAAGGGTGTTTGAAGCTGGGCTATATTCCTAGGTACTGGACGGAGGTCAATGTGGTGTTCATACCAAAAGCGGGGAAAAGCTCACATGTCTATCCTAAGGACCTAAGACCAATAACTCTATCATCCTTTCTTTTGAAAACCTTGGAAAGGCTGCTGGATGTATACATCAGAGATAAAATAGGTGCTAGGAAGAGGGCATCGTCTCAGCATGCGTACACAAAGGGTAGATCTGGACACTGCTCTGCACGCCTTGGTGTCTACGATTGAGAAATCGATTAATTCGAAGGAATTCTCTTTGGTGGCCTTCCTGGATATAGAAGGCGCCTTTAATAATGTGAAAGCGGAGGCAATCAAGGAGGGATTGTCATTTTTGGAGGTGGACGTTCCTCTGATAGGGTTAATCAATTATATGCTGGGAAGAAGGATTGTTAGCTCGAAGTTGGGGGACCCCACCATAAAGAGGCGAGTAACTAGAAGAACTCCGCAGGGGGGGGGGTTCTGTCTGAGAGGGTATTGAAGTTATCGCGTACGCAGATGACGTAGCTTTAGCTGTTACCGGGAAATTGCTGGGCACGATTGTAGACGTAATGCAGAATGCGCTTACCATCGTTACGAAATGGGCTGGCAAATGTGAACTTGGTATTAACCCGTCTAAGACAGAGCTGGTACTCTTTACTAAGAAATACAAAATCCCGGTAGTTGTCCCTCCTACCTTAAATGGCACGAGACTTGCTTTTACTGATAGAGCTAGATATCTGGGCATTATCTTGGACAGTAAGCTTAGTTGGAAGCCCAACATGTTGGAGAGAATAAACAAAGCTACTATTGCTTTGTACTCCTGTAGGAACGCCATTGGTCATAGATGGGGTCTGAAGCCAGAGCTGGTACACTGGCTCTACACCACTGTAGTGAGACCTGTACTCATGTATAAGGTTGGTGTTTGGTGGCCAGCTCTGGACAAGGTAACTTACAAAAGTAAGATTGAGAGAGTGCAAAGAACGGCCTGTATGCTTGTTAGCGGGGCATTGAGGTCGACACCGACAAGTGCCTTAGAGGTTATGTTGCACTTTCTTCCGCTCGGCATTTTTGGCAAACAGATGGCGGCAAATACGGCTGTACGACTTGCAGCCGTCTCTCAGTGGAGGTGTCTTAGTATAGGACACTCTACTATTGTCAGATCGTTGAAGGATGAGCTGGCGAATCTTGACTACATTAAACCTACTCTACGCTTCGAGAAACGATTTCGGACCTCCTTCCCTTCAAGGGAATCCTGGAGGGATAGACCGTTATCGGAAACCAAAGCGTTGCAATTTTTCACAGATGGCTCAAAGCTAGACGGCAAAGTAGGAGCTGGAGTATTCTGTGACAAATTAAATGTAAATATTTCTATTCGTCTCCCTGATTACTGCAGCGTGTACCAAGCTGAAGTCGTAGCGATTGAGGAGGTCATGACGTGGTTGAAGCATAATGTGTTATCCTCAGACGATATCACAATCTATGTGGACAGTCAAGCGGCGATCCGGTCGTTAGAATCGGTGTCTCTGGCGTCACGGGTGGCGTTGAGTTGTCACTCATCTCTAAATGAGATGAAGGAGCATTTCAATATCCAGGTAGTCTGGGTCCCAGGTCACTCGGGCGTCATGGGGAACTGCAGGGCAGATGAACCTAGGCATGGTACGACTCTCCAGCTGCAACCGGAAAGGGCAAGTCTGGAGAGGCCTATCACAGCGCTGAGACAAGCACTTGGGAAGCAGGCGCTATTCTCAGCGGGGGAAAGGTGGTCTAACACCCTCACATGTAGAGTTGCAAGACAAGTTTGGCCAAAGCTGGACTTGGGGCGCACTAGGGCATTAATATCCTTACGCAGACGTGAATTAAGAACGGTCGTAGGAATTCTCACGGGACACTGCCTTTTTGGAGAACATGCAAGAAGGCTGGGTTTGGAGGCTAATGACTTCTGCAGAAGCTGCTTGGACGAAGAGGAGGAAGAGACGTTGGTCCACTTCCTTTGCTCGTGTCCAGCATTGGCTCTCAGAAGGCACAAACACTTAGTTAAGTTCAGGATGGACTGCCTCTCGGATCTCGAAAATATTAAAGTGCGGGACGTCTTACGCTACATAAGTAGCTCGAAATGGTTCCAATAGGGGTAAAAGGGGATACATCCTGTGGTATCACAATGGACCGTCACCGGTCTAAGTGTGCGTAAGCAGCCACTCCAACTTAACCTAACCTAACCTAACAGTAGAACAGAATCAATTTCACTAAAACCAAAGCATCACTTTCGTTGGCAACAAATGTTGCGTTGCCACCGTTTGTGTGGTGATCAAGGTCTTTTTCGTACTTTATTATCGTATACTTTTCACAAATTAGCAGATGGAAACTTGATCCATTCCGCCTTCTTTTCCAAAGCAACTTTCTCCAAATGATTTAAAATTGTTTGATGATGAATGTTGAGTTCCTCAACGATCTAATGACTGTTTATGTGCCTGTTTTGATCTTCATCGGCTGTTTTCAGTGATTAGTCGGCCAAAGCGAGATGCATCTTTGACATCGAAATTTCCAAAACGAAATCTCCAAAACATTTACGGGCTGTTCATGTTCACATTTTGTTAGCAGGCTACGTTGCCTGCTTCCGTTTTTTAAAATAGAATTTTAATATGTATGGTATCTAATTTCTTCTTTAATCAGCGATATAAAAATATTCTGATAACCTCCTGCTTTGTGCGGACCAGTGTAATTTATTCATAAAAGATTTGTGTATTTTTCCATACTTATTCACTATAGTCGGGAAATTTTAACGAAACCGCGCAATATTCTCCAAATATTGCACAATCGGATTTTTATTGGTTTAGAGATCTACAAAATCATTTAAGTGACAATCTTAACAATCTCAAAGCCAGGAGCTGGAGAAAAGTTATAATTGTAAATGGAAACTAAATATTTTGTTTCTTTTTTGTATCTAAAAATATGCAGACTTTATGAACAACCTAACATTACAAAAAAAAAAATAGAATCACAAAAATGTTTCAGACACCTTTCAATTTATTAACAAATTACTCAATTTTAATTTTTACACTTATATTTATTCCAAATATAACAGATTAGAGAAGCTGTATAACAGATAACAGATTAGAGAAACTGCGTTTCCTTACATGATTAATTAGATGACTTGGGTAAGGTTTTTTAAATATATAGTTTAGCACAACAGGATCACTAATTCTCCAAGAAAGGTACTCGAGTTTTACTTCGGCTGAGATCCAAACTCACGATCCACTTGCATGACAAATGATAGAATGGGCCATTTCGAAGGTTGTTACTTTGAAAAAATTTAACAAATAAATTGAGGGTCGATAAGTAATTTTAAGTAATAAATTAAAGGAATGCTACACATTAAAGTAAGTACAATTTTTATAAACATTGCAGAAGATTAAACGTACTACCTATATTGGCAATTCATATGATTTGTTTATCTAACTTTCTTGTCTGATACAATTTTATTTTTGATGCTAAATGTACAACATTTTTACATGAAAAATATTGTCTAGGTTATGCGTTTCTATGATAAATCGGTTTTTGCAATATAAGCTTGCTTTGTATTGAATTTTTGTATGTACATATGTATAAAGTAAAACAAGTTTTGATTTAATATGTTCCATAACAATTTTGAGAATGATTCCGAATAGGAATCGAAAGCTAAAGCTTTAAATAGTTTGTTAAGAGATAATAAAAAGAAAGCCCTAAACCGTTATCATAAAAAAAAACCTGAAATCTTGTACGAATATAGTTTACTAGGGCCTTACCCCAAATTCAACGCCAGCTTAAAACACAAATTGTAGCCTACCATCACAACATTTCTTTATAGTATGAATCATCCTAGAAGGAAGGCTTTAATTAATTTAACCTAAATCCCATATAAAATTTGTCCTGAAATCTTGTAAGAAAGTTCTTTAATACGGATGCGGTCCAAATTCAAAGCCCAATAGCACCACAAAACATAAATTTTAAGTACATACCTGAATTTTATGTACTGTATTATGTTGTGAATAGGTCATCAATGCAAACAACCCTTTGTAATCGTTTTGCAAATTTAAAAAAAAAAAAAAAAAAAAAAAAAATCTTTTCACTGGGTTTTCACCGGCTGATTCCATGTCAAAACTATGTACCTTGTGTAGAGAGCATATGTTTGACATGCAATGCTGAAAATCGAGCTTATAATATTATTTTTAAATGTTACATAATTTATATTAACTTAATAAAATTTACAGTTTTTTATTGATTGAAAATTGAAAAAGAGCATCTGCTCAAAAATCCCTCCACGATTTTCCTTTTCTTTGTGTATTTGAAATAGATTTTTTTTTTGTGTACAAAATAATTTGCATATTAACACACTAAAAAAACAAAATAAAAATTAGGGATGAAACGAAATATCCTTCTAAAAAAATATTTGCATATTTTAAACATTAACATCAGAATTAGAGATATTTCAGGCGGCGCAAAAAATTAAAAAATATGTAGGTTCCCGTAATATGCAAATTTTGCATAGGGGTTCACATTGACACAATATTTTGTTATAATTTTTTTACACCTATTGGGTAAATATTTTTTGTTAAGGGTTGATCGCGATAAGAAATATTATTTTCCCATAAACTTTGACAACAAAATGTAGATTTTCATAATTGAAATACCACACTACTATCGTTTATCTTACATATTATGCATATGTATGTATGTACATCGATAAATTTAATGCTGATCCATTCAGCAAAACGATTTTTGTTTTCCCATAATTCCAGTTACAATTGCAATTGATATCGATATTGGTTTTTCTTCTTAAAAAAAATATTTATAATTTTATAAAAAACTTACAAAATTTCTGCTTACCAGCGCATAAATATTTTAAGATACGATACGGATTCATTCTAAGAAGAAATTTATTTTGATTTAAAATTGCAACAAAACCGTGGAATGTAATTTATACAAACGAATCTATTGATTTTATTAAGATAATACATAAGACAAAATTAATTTATTTTGTTAAGTAAATATCATATAAAACCACCCACCCGCAAGATAGATTTGTTAAACTTGTGATCAATTTTCTCAAATTAGCAAGAAATATTCGCTATTGAGTTATAGTTTTTTTTCAGAGTATGGGCGGGCATTTGTTTCATTCTAATCCGGATTGATCATTTGGGCCTCACTAAATCAATTTTAAATAATTTTTGAGATCTTTCTCATTATTAACGAGAATATAAAATTGTGTAGTTCTATCTACCAACCTTATCATTTGCCCTTTGACGAATATCATAATATGTTAAAGTTAATATAGTGAAATACATAAAAGAGTTTACTTTAACCTTAACTACTTGCATTGTACACTCACAGGCGGGGAAAATGGGGCATACTAAAAAAAAGGTGTGAGTCTCGGAATCCACGACAGTAGTGAAACTTCAAGTGTCTAATCAAACGCATACGAGTATATCTATAGTTGGGAATTTGAAATTGTTGGCTTATCATGGCCTGAATTAAACTTGATTCGTTTTCAGTACGTATTGGGCCCAAGACGGCAAGCCTTTGAAAACTGAATTAAACCGGAGCAAAATGTATTCAAAAGTTTGATGTCGCGGACTTGGTTCATATTGAGGATGAATTGATACAAATATTTTCGGTGGAATTGATCTTTTCAGCTGAAGTACTTTCGTTTGGTTCGTTTAACATCATGCACCTTATCAATTTTTCATAGAGATTCAATATCTTTGTAGTATTATATAACGAAGTAACTTATAAATTACCCTTGTAAGTGTTAGATTGTATTTTTAATTGTTTAGACTGCAGAGGACAAAGCATTGGTTTTCCTTGTCAATCAAAATTATATCAAAATTGGATAAAAATGACTAAGTTCCTTCCTAATTGGCCATATTCCAGAACTTTATCTAAAAATCATTTTAGATTCCCATTTCCATCGTGCATGCTGAATTTCATCAAAATTGGATAAGAAATGGTCAAGTTCCTTCCTAATTGGCAATATTCCAGAACTTCGCCTAAAAATCATTTGAGAATCCCATCTCATTTCAACGGACAACTTTTTTGGTCTCATCGATGTCCGTTGTAGTAAGGTTTCCCTGTATTAATGTGTATACGTGTGTATCTTAAATTATTTTTTTTTAGTGGCGACCGACAAATTTTCGTTACATCGGTTTTAATACCTCAGGTATAAGCCATGTTGTGGGTGATTTGGCGTCTACTGGAGGGGGGGATCAAAGTTGAGTAGAGTAATCTACCAGCTCCGTAACCTTTCGGTAGGGTGCACATTACGTGAGCTGTTCTGGTCATGTTTTAGGCAGCTGGCGTGATGGGTACAATTGTGGAAGGGGTAACCTGGTCACAATTCGCAAGTGTACGTACTGCCTCCTCGTGGCAATCGCTGGTAACTGAGGCCCTTTGGTACTTCTGACCATTTGGCACAGGCTAAAGTACGGTGCTAAAGGAGAAATCCTTGATAAAAAACCCTAATCTAAGGTGGAACAGCATATGCCAATGGATGAATGGCTGATAGGTTAATCAGTCCAAAGTATGCGGACTCTGGATACCAGGCGCCCTCCAGTTTTATTTAGCCTTTCTGTGGTAAAGCTGGGTGTCCCACAGGCGACTTTCTTTTCCCAGCAACTCGTGGGAACAAAATGTCTAAACCTAGTCAAAATAATAAGGATGATGACGCTCCTAAAGCGTCATGCACCAGCGATAGTTCCGCGGTGGCGTTCGAGGACCTCGGCCCTATTTCCGCTGTGGGACTCTCGATGAGTGGTCTATCGGATGGGGAGCGCCATTCGGGGATTGAGAAATTAGTTTTCAACTCCGACATGGACACCTCAGGAGATGAGAACTCGGCCCCCGTAAGTGGGGGTATCGCCTCTGTGAAAGCAGGGGGGAGCAAAGTCGTCGGGGAGGACCCGAAAGGAACTGTCAGCATCACTGACAAACCTTCCGCGGCTCCTCGCGTGAAAATGTGTGGGGCAGCGAAGAAGAGGTACAGGAGGCTTCTTGCTGAGGGCAAACCGCCCGGAAGCGAGACAAGGCTTCTGGCGATGCGGCCACAAAGGGAGTCTTGTGCTCCCGCAGAGGTCCCACCGTCAAAGAGGATCCGCTCGGATGAGCGTACTCCACCGGCACAAAAAAAGGCCAGGGGAGAAGAATCTGTCCCGACGGTCTCGGGTTCTGCGGTCCGGTCTGGACTTAGCTTCACGCAGGCTGCGGAGTCGGAGATCGTTGGGATCTTGCCCACTGGTTTTCCAGAGGTTGTCCTCACTAGAGAGCAGCTTAAGGCTGTCCAGGAGGGCATCCTAGATAAGGTGCTAGAGCAAGAGGCCAAGGAGCTTAAACCTAAGTTCCTTGGCAGTCAGCTTCGGCCTGGTTGGCTGGTACTAACCTGTGCTGACCGGGCCACTGTTCAGTGGCTCAGGGAGGCCATAGCCAGTATCAAGCCATGGGAGGGTGCGCAGCTGATCGTGGCCGAGGCGGAAAACCTGCCTCGAGCCAGGATTGTGTTCGGCACCTTCCCAAATAGTGCTGAATTGCCCACAGAGAAGCTTTTTGGTTTTATAAAAAGCCAAAATGAGGGCATGCAGGCGATCAACTGAAGAGTGATCAGGAGAGAGGCGAAAGGCTCTTCGGCCTTTTTCACGTTCTCTATGGACCACTCTTCAGTTGAGAAGCTCAAGCGAGTTGGCTTTAAGGTCAACTATAAGTTTGGGACTGTACAATTGCATCCCAAGGGTGGTCAGAGTGGAGCTAAGCCGGCTTGTGTCGGCGGGACCCAAGTGGTGAAGCCTGTAGAAGCTACGGTAGCGGCACCTGTAGCTAAGACCACCGGGGTGATCGCCCTCTCCAAGAGACAGGTGAGGAGAAGGCGAGAAAGAGAGAGAATGGCGTCAGGGGTTCCGCGGGGGAAGGCCTCACAAGGGCTCCCCCCGTGCAAGCCACTGGTTAGGCCTGCGGGTGGTGGCGGTGCTGAAAAGGAGGCTGAGAAGGGCCTTCAGAAGGGGCTTTCGGTAAAGTGAAGGCACACATCGCCTGCCTGCAGATAAACCTGCATCATGCAAAGGCGTCTTCGGACGTCCTTTGTCGTAGGTTTATCTGCCAAAACATTGGCATGGCTCTAATCCAGGAGCCATGGGTGATTGGTAACCAGATTAGAGGTATACCAACTCAAGTGGGTAAGTTAATTTATCATAACGGAACTCAGATTCCAAGAGCGGCTGTGTTGGCCAGTTCGCAAATTAATTTTATTCCCATTTCAGAGTTCATCTCCAGGGACTTGGTTGCAGTAATGGTGGAGGTTCTGGGTGAAAGAGACAGACAGGAGGCTATAATGGCCTCCGCCTACTTTTCTGTAGACTCAGAGTTAATACCTCCACTTGAAGTTAGGTGGCTCATAGCTCATTGCAAACGCAATGGGCTGGCCTACCTGATAGGATGCGATGCAAACGAGCACCATACGGTGTGGGGTAGCACGGACATCAATAACAGGGGTGAGTACCTTTTTGAATTTCTGATCTCAAATAATGTAGACATTGTCAATAGGGGAAGGAAACCTACTTTTATAAATGCGATTAGGCAAGAGGTCCTAGATCTGACACTTGCTAGTCCGCATTTCAGCGACTTGGTCAAAAACTGGCATGTGTCTGAAGAGGCCTCATTATCGGATCACTTGCATATCAGATTCGATTTGGCGGCTGAGACCATGCAGCGGCAGGAAATCAGAATTCCAAAACTGAACGACTGGGACTCTTATAGAGTCTCACTCGAATCAGAAATGCCCTCGGTTGTGGGGAACATAGAGTCTCCAGAGGGTTTGGAGATCTGTTCAAACCAGCTGCATAATTCTATACACTTGGCTTACGAGAACAGCTGCCCAGTTAAGCGAAGAGAGTCCACAAAGATGGTCCCTTGATGGAACGGGACGCTGGGTAAACTGAGGAAAAAATCGAGAAGATTATTCAACAAGGCTAAACGCACCGGTGAATGGAGCGAGTATAAGATGGCCTTGACGGAATATAATCTCGAACTAAGGAGATCCAAAAGGGCTACCTGGAGGAATTTCTGTGAGGGAATCAATGAATTGCCCTCTGCAGCTCGTCTCCAGAAAGTCCTTTCCAGGGATCATTCAAATGGTTTAGGACTTCTCCAGAAGCAAGATGGGGGGTTCACTGAAAACCGGAAGGAAACCTTAGAGGTACTGTTACAGACCCACTTTCCGGATTCAGTAGTGGTAGGAGCCCAAGAGGACTCGCATGATCCTTCAAGTGGGGTGGCCTATGCGCCTCACAGTAGGATCTGGATTCTCTCTGGGAAAATTTTCACACCCAGCAAGGTGCGATGGGCTATTGGGTCTTTCAAACCTTTCAAATCCGCCTCAAGGTATTGAGGAAATACACCCCAGCTTGATCCAGATGTTTCGGGCAAGTTATGCTTTTAACTATATTCCGAAACTGTGGAGGAAAGTAAATGTGGTCTTTATACCAAAGGGCGGGGGTCGTCCAGACACCCAGGCCAGGGCATATCGGCCAATTAGCCTCACATCGTTTCTTTTGAAGACGATGGAAAAAATCCTGGACTATCAAATAAGAAGTGAGGTCCTTGGAAAGAATCCGCTGCATCGGGACCAGTTTGCGTATCAAACTGGTAAATCCACGGTTATGGCCCTTAGCGGGCTAGTCAAGAGGATCCAAAAAGCAGTGACATATAAAGAAATTGCCCTTTGTGCCTTTGTGGACATTGAGGGGGCGTTTGATAATACCTCCTATGGATCTATAGAGAGGGCAGCAATGGGAAAAAGGGTTCCACTTTCTACAATTAGGTGGATCCGCTCCATGCTGGAACATCGTGAGATTACTGCCAGACTAGGTGGCGAATCAATAACCATCAAGGCCGTAAAGGGCTGTCTCCAAGGAGGCGTACTATCTCCTCTTTTGTGGTCATTGGTTATTGACAGACTACTGGTCCTTCTGAGTAGCCATGGGTTTGATGTCCAGGGCTATGCGGATGATGTGGCTATCATAATCAGAGGCAAGTTTGATGAGGTCATTTATGATCGCATGCAAAATGCACTCAATATAATATGGCAGTGGTGTTACCAGGAAGGACTCAGTGTCAATCCAAGCAAAACTGTCACTGTTCCTTTTACGAGGACGACAAAGCTTGTGCTTACAGCTCCCTCGTTAAACGGTACTACTGTGCCTTTTTCCAGCGAGATTAAATATCTAGAGGTTATCCTAGATCAAAGACTGAACTGGAACCAACATTTGTTGGAAGTTCAAAATAGAGCCATCAAGGCTCTCTGGGCCTATCAAAGACTCTATGGGTCATTTCTTACAATCATTAGGCCTATGGTCACCTACGCATCGGTTGTATGGTGGCCTAAAACTGAGCAGAAGACAACGCAAACCTTATTGAATAAGGTTCAGCGTGTAGCCTGCATCGGTGTTACGGGTTCAATGAAGTCATGTCCAACCGCGGGGGGTGGAGACACTTCTAGGACTGACACCGTTACACCTGCATATTAAAACGGATGCTGCAAGTATGGCCCTGAAAATGCAGGTGGAAGGAAATATCAAACCAGGCAATATGGTGGGTCATCTGGAAATCCTTAAGGAATTTCAGACAGACCCTACCATAGGAATGCCTTCCGACTGTATGCCAGCTAAACTGGACTTCCACAAACCATTCTGTGTTAGGTTACCTGACCGGGATGTGTGGAGGGCAGGTGGACCATCATTTGAGCTAGGTTCCATGGTATGGTTTACAGATGGATCAGAAACAGAAGATGGGGCGGGGATAGGAATACACGGGAGTGGCACTACCCTCTCGAAGTCCTTGGGTACCAATGCTACCGTTTTTCAAGCAGAAGTACATGCTATAGAACTTTGCACTAGGATAGGCATAGCAAAAGGCCTAAACGATGCAAAGATTTATATTATAGCAGACAGCCAATCAGCCTTAAAAGCTCTTAGGTCTTGTACCGTTGAGTCAAGGCTGGTATGGGATTGTCTGAAGGTTATTAAACATCGGCAGGCTCAAATAAGGTAACACTTATGTGGGTGCCAGGTCATACTGGAATCGAAGGAAACGAGGCAGCTGATGGCCTCGCCCGTGAGGGTTCTGCCTCTCCATTTTTTGGACCAGAACCCTTCTGCGGTGTCACTAAGGGATACCTTAGAGCAGCGGTAAAACGCTGGGAGGATGTTCAAAAGTCCTCCTACTGGCGCAGAATTCCAGGTTTACGGCAGGCGAAGAAATTTATATCACCTTCGTCTGTCAGGGTTAAGGAGTGTCTTGAACTTAGGAAACCTGAGTTGAGGCTGCTTACTGGCTTCCTCACAGGTCATGCCCCCTTAAGGTATCACCTTAAGAAGATGGGCCAAAGTACGACAGATGGATGCCGCTTCTGCGGTCTGGAAGCGGAATCAGCGGAACATGTTCTGTGCCATTGCCCAGCTATTTTCCAGCAAAGACTGCAACATCTTGGAGGGAGAACAATGAGCCCGGATAGTATGTATCTTGTACCGGCCAGTAGTATTGTCAGATAGATTAAGAGCCTGAATATTGACTGGACGGATAATTAAGTAGGGTCCAGCACAATAGATCTTTTAGGTCGCGGTGCGAGGTGGCTTATCGCCCACCAGTAAATAATAATAATAATAAAAACTCTAATCAAAAGTTAACCAGTCCTCATTTTATTCGGAAAATATGAAATCATCCACTGCCATTAACCGACTTCAGAAAAAATCATTGACATTTCTTTTACAGTGATTTTAAGAAAAACTGTCGAATCTGCCCCACTTTAGTGATGAAATGATAAATCACATTAACGTTTATACATCTAGTTTTGAAATTCACTGTTTGAATGTATACGTAAGCATATTGATTCAAAAATATAATAGGAGTGATAAACGCCATATTGACCAGCTATATTCGAATTTCATGAATTTTCCTATATTGATATTCTCGAGAACGTCTTTTAATATATAATCTGGAATCATTTGATCCCAATACTCCAAAAGCGATTTTAAATAATGGTCTTCATTTGCTCTGAGTCGGCAAAATTTGCAATGGTAAATATGATAAGTCATCCTGGCTCATATTTGAATCAATACTTGACATTTTCTTCCAAGTTGGTCCATCATCGAAGTCGATGGAGCCAGATTGTTGACAAAGTTCGTGCCACCAATGGCTCCTTAAATCGTAATATCATTGGGAAATTTAATTGTTTTTACTTCTTTCAGATCACAAAATTTTATCTGCATGACAGAACAAATTTTGGTTAAAATTATGGCTTTTGAGAGATATGAATAGGAATTAAAAAGTTCAAAATGTAAAAATTTATCATCGACCCATGGCTGGATTTATGCAATGTACGTTAGTCTATTATATGAACTAACAAAATTTTTAAAACAAAATTTTTAAAAGTTTCATATAATTTCCCACAACCTTTCATAATTTTCAATCATTTTAATTCTATTATTTAATTCTATTTACGAAACACTTTTGGCACTTTAAATTGTATAATGCATAATCCAAGCACTCTTTTTAAATGACAACTAAATTGAAATTTAACCTAGCGAGGAAACTATTTTTTTAACCGTCTGGCGGTGAATTGAGTAAGTAGTCTTGAAATGAAAATTTAGACATAAAATTCGATGTGACAAAGTTTCGAATATACGCGCATTTTTCTCAAGGTCTCAACTATGTCAAATTATCAAATATTTGCACTCTTAAAAAGAAAATTTTTACATTCAATAGTTTTTCATTCGATGGTAGTGACGATTATAGTCCTTATTCGTTAAAATAACCAACAATTAATGTTTAACAAAGATTTTCGTAAATAATCTTATCCATAAATATTGTGAATTAGTAAGCAAAGAACAATTCAACGTATTATGTATATGTACTTATATTGATCCGATCATTACGCCATGTTTCAAACCGAAATATTTCAAAAAGGACAATACACCATAACTTACACTTAGGCACATTTCAATAAGGCATATGGTATACAAAGGCATAAGCTACACCATGGTTTATTCCAGAAAACCCTGTTAAAGTTAGCCGAAAGTAAAAATATCGATAAAGCAGATGGGGTCTTTGTTATCTCAGCCGAAACATATTTTATCTAGAAATTGTCAAAGCAACCTAAAAACTGGTTAAGTTTCATCGGGGGAGCCCAACATAAAATTTAAAAATGTGTATAAATTTAACCTTTAAAGTGTCATGTCTGGAAAGTGGTTCAATAAGAGCCTTGCCAATATTTATCCTTAAAAAGTTATCAAGTCCAGTTTATTGTGGGGCGCCCGGGAAAATTTGTATAAATTCAAACTTTAAAGTATCATGTGTGCATAGTGGTTCATATGACTATATCCCCTTTCCGATAAATTTATAACCTAGAAACTCAATGCTATTAAACATCTATACTCACTATAATACTCACTATTAGTATTCACAGGCTTCAACCAATTTTTCCTTATTTTTGGATATTTTGCCAAACAATCAATTTATTTACCGCTGCTCAAAACAAAAAGAAACCAGTAACGCGAGAAGTGCACCTAATCGATTCCACCCAGTAAAAAGAAATTCGGGATTAGCAAAATGATTTTTAGGTGGTGGCATAAAATTTGATAGACAACAACTTGTATTTTGCCCAGATTTCATAATGCTGCCCTAAGAATTCGCATTAAATGCCTGATCTCGCGATAATATAAAACTCGATATGTGTCATCGTCATTGTCTTTGGCGCCAAATATCACTCCCCTTTCTTCTCTCAGAAAGTCATCAGACTCCTTCCTTAGCAAAGTCGTTGATTTTGAGATCTGCGACTTCTGAGAAAGCTGAAAATTGTACTTGCACTGGACGAAATCCTACTTTGTATTCACCGATAATTTTCAACGCTAGCGGAGTGATTTCCCCTTATACTATATATAATACAATAATTTGTATCCGAATTAATGCAATCAATCCCAGGTGAACCGTTTCGAACCGTTTCTCTTCAATCTTTTCATGACATGTATGAATACACCGCGGAATATATACTCAGTGGACATCTCCGTGATCTGTAGATACTTGAAGAGTTTCATCACAGCATGTGTCATAAATTTAATGTTCGTAAATCGGAAAAATGTTAATTTCATGTACCGAATAGTAGTGGACCTAGGTCTGAAGTATGGTACAATCCTATAATTCCTTATTATTACTTTTCCTAGGCCGCTTTATTTTTCCGTGCATTTGAAAAACGGTTTTGCGCATCTCTGCGCGCTATAATTTATTGTTCTATAGCAAGACGGCACTTCTCATGAAACCAAACATTTTTGGCTTTATATTTCACTACGGCTAGAGGCCGCTGGGCACCACTGACAATCAAAATTTGCAGAACCTTCCGAACAGTATTCCCTTCATCACACTAGGTGACAAAATATCACCACCCTAAAACCTCAAACTTTCACTAAACCATCGAAATTGGTGAAATATGAAAGATTTTAGGGTTTTCGAGTTAAAACAGCTGCGTAGAGCACTCCTTCCTGTGGGTCCCTGTCTTTATGGCATATTTTATTACAGAATGTTTCAGTTAGGGATATGGTACACTACGGCATATTTTAGTAAGGTAAAACATTATTAAAATAAATTACAACACATATAAAGTTCTTAAATTATATATTGTTATAGGAATATTAGAGAGGACCATTATAATTGGTCCGAAAACTAACAAAGCCTTACTTTCGAAACAGCCTTTTTGATTTCGGCATCTTACAAAACTTCAAATATCGGAGCAATCGTTATGTATACCAACGATATCCGGGCAGATACAAAGGTACGTATACTATATAAACAATTCTACTAAACAACTTTCATCAGCTATTACTGTTAGGGGTGCAATTTTAGAAAAACTGTGGCAGGAGGCAATAGTGAAAAAAGAAATTGGGTGTGACTTGATGTGAGGTACTCTGATGTAACCCTACCACTGATGTAAACAATCAAAATCAACCGATACGGCCACTTGTTCTGCAAAAACATATTGTATATTGATTGTTAATTCGTCTGTCAAATATATAATACTACAATACTTTCAAAATTAAAATATAAAGGGTTGAAACCTCACCCGGTGATCCGACCTTAAACTCAATTTCCGACCCGACCCCAATTCAAACCAATTAACTTACGACTAAACTGAATGCCCAACTCAATGACGTGGATCTGTGTCTTAATAACCTCGTGGTTTTGGATCAATTCGTATGGCAGGTATCCGATCCACCTAACCTACAGTTTCTAAAAGCTTTACAATTATCCGCCTTGACCATAGAAACAGATTTAAGGAATACGCTGGGAATCGACATTCATACAGATAGACGAACATTTTTTTTTCGGACGCGGCGATCGTCAAAGTGCTCGAGAAAAGTGCTTTTGGAAAATTGTTTGTCAATTTTTACAGTTTTTCGGTAGCTGATACACGGCCTTTTCTATATCAATAAACACAGACAATTTTAATGGTAAACGTTTTAATTTGGATTAATGTAAGAAATGTCCCTTAGAGACAAAAAACGACAATGTGATAACATTGCCACGAGACAACGTGATCGTTTCGATTTAACTTCGGTCAACAATTTGACCAAAGTTATTCAAATGCTGTCCAAAATGACCAAAAGTTATGTTGGTCCAAAACCACTTTTCACGAAATTTAGAAAGTTTCTGAATCAACTAGAGTAACAAAAGAAAAATGTTCGTTCGTCTGTCTATACCGATGGTATCTCGAGAACGGCTTGTCCGATTTGGATTTTTTTCTCTGTTTCTATGGTGAAGACGGAGAATTGAAAAGCTTTTGGAGGCTGAACGTCAAGAGGATTTGGTACCTGCCATACGAATTAACCCAAAACCATACGGTAATATTAATATGTTGAGCTATTTTTTATACATGGTGGTTTGAGTTTGAAGATTCAGTTAAGAAGTGGAAGGTTAGGTTGAGTTTTGAATTTGATAGTTGATTTGAGGTGTTGTGAAATCACAATATCTGCGAGTTAATGAACGAGTTAACTCGCATTCCAAAAGATTTGGTGATTGCTCTGTGATTGAGTTGTGGAGGTTGAGTTTTAGGATTGAGATGAAAATTGAGCTATTGGAGGTTTAGTTATTGAGATTTGGCAGTTGTATTAATTTTAAACACAGAAGTTCTGATCACCTTGCGAGGTTTCAGCCCTTTATATTTTTATATTTCATTTAGTATGTACCTATCTAGATCTATATTAGAAGATAATAGAATAAATACCTTAGATAAGATTTTAGTATTGTTCAGCGTTTTGTGATTTTGTTGTTTAATGACACAACAGAATTATAAATTCTGGAAAAGGGAGTATGTATTTAATTTTAAGATGAAAATAATAAAAATGTCTAAATTTTCGAAAAGGCGGAATTTAATTTTACTTCACAAATTTCATCATAATCGGTTAAGAAACAAGAAAGTTACAGGCTATTTGGCCAAATTCTTAAGAAAATCCTAAACTGTATGTTTACAAATATGTGTTCAAACTTCCTCTTATATGTTACTTCATTCAATTGCTAGCTTGCATCATTTATGGTCAGAACTAGGGCGGTATCTAATCGCCTTCGGACCTCTAACTTTCGTTCTTGATTAATGAAACCTATAAGACCTATTAAAATACGTGAAGTCTCCTAAGAGATATCTCCTAATACAAGATTATAGTCAATATGGGCCTGGCACCACCTATCGGTAAAGCAGCCTCATTTAAGGTGGACTTGAACATATAATCAAAATGCATAAGATGATAGATACTCTAATATACACTAAATTTCCATTTTACAAGTAATCAGTAAAACAACTTAATGGTGGAGTTTGGTCCAAGCGGAGTATTATATACTACAATATATTAGCATGAACCGCTATGTGCTTTTTTCTTGTTTATTAAGTTTAGAAATAAAAGCAAGTATTTCCCATTCAAAAAGCGAACATACTTCAATCTTTTTCCGTTTATCGATGATAACCGTATATTAATAAAACCTCTGGAATGGCCGGTATGTGCATTCAAAAGAAGCGGAATATAAAAACTGAAATAAAAATCAAATAAAAAAAAATCCAAACTCAACCCTTATCTCAACCCAAACTCAACGCCATACTCAATTCCCAAATTAACATAGTTAAAAAATACAAGCTTACATGAACTCAATTGAACCTCTCACTAAACCTCAACTCAACCCCAACACAACTTCCAACTCCACCCTCAACACATTGAGTATCCTACTAAATTTAATCCAAACTCAATTCCAACTCAACTCCAACTCAGCCCTAGTCTAACCCCAACTCAACCTCAACTAAACCTGCAATCCCAAACTCACGCCAAATTTCACTCGCCAAATGATCTACATGCGTATATTCAACACAAGCTAACTCTAATTTGATCATCAATTCAACATACCAATAAATCCTTAGCAGAACTACTCAATAAACCGTAACGCAACCCCAACTCAACTCCAACTCAACCTGTAAATGAACCCCAACTCAAACGCAAACTCAACGCCCAACTCAGTGCTCAAACCGGCATATATAACAAATTGCGCAAACTAAACTAAACTCAACCCTCAACTCAACCCCAAATTCAGCACCCAACTCAATCCTCAAACTACTCCCTAATCCAACCCAACTCAACCCTATCTCAACCCCCAAATTGACCTCTAACTTAACCTTTAACTCTACCCTAAACTCAATGCCCAACTCAATCCTCATGCCAGCATACATAAAAAATTGCTAAATATTTAAATAGAAGTGGTGGTTTTAGGTCAATTCATATAATAGGTGTACACGACCCTCTTAAGATAAAGTTTCCAAAAGCTTTTCAGTTCTCCACCTTGGCCAAAGAAACAGATTAGCGAAAAAAAAAATGCATAATCAGACAAGCCGTCCCCCGAGACACCATGGGTACAGTCAAACATACAGACAGACGAACATAAATTTTTATTTTTGTTTTGCTTTTTCGGACTTAGGCACTTTCAAAACGTTGTGGTTTTGGATCAACCAAATGTTTGATCAGTTACGACAGGATTTCAATATTTTGGTCTTTTTAGACAGAAGTAATAGTTTGAAGGGCGTTTAGTCATATGCTCAATATTATTATAATTTTGTCCCAAAATTTAAAAACTTAGAAGGTTGTAAAAGCTTCCAAATTTATCAAAATTTAAAGTTTAGTGTGTTTAAAAGTATATTTTCACAATTTTTGTTTTATAATTCTTTAATCGGACTAGTTTTTATAGTTTTTTATAGACAGATCTTTGATTGTATCAGTACACATAATATTGTATGTATAGTATGAGATGTAGGTATTTTCGTTATTTTTATTTTGTGTTTTTGTACAATCATGTGTGTGCCGAGCGATTGGTTCGTTAAAAAACAATTTTACAATTTTGTTTAGTTCTTATTTAAGTTTAAACAAAAAAAAAATGTTTTTGATTGGTTTTTTGTAAAAAATTATCATTTTTATATTTATTTTGTGAATATTTCTTTTTTATTGAATAATTTGAAATTGGTTTAGAGAATAGTGGTGGCGAAAGAGAGGAGTATAAGAATGGATCGTACAAGTGGGGCTAGCAAAACTATTTACTTTGCTAGCATGAAGATTACTTTTATAAGTTTTTATATTAAAATTGTGTAAATCAGTTATGAGCAACCTTTGCTGTTTGCTGCCCACATTATAACGGCAAATTACATGAAATATAAATTTCTTCTAGTTAAATATGAATTTAAAAAAAAAAACCTACCAAAACCTTTATTAACATAACCCATAATAAACCATTCCCCCATATTCTTTTAATATTAATTCATTTCGAATTTAAAATTTGATAGAAAACTTGAAAGATTCTTGATACAGAATTGTTCGATTGCACACGCGATATTCTAACTGTTTCATAATTTGATAGGAACTCGACTTTATGTGGAATTTAAATAAATTTGTTTGTTTCATAATTCTTGAAAAATTTTAAAAAATCCAAATAACTATTATAAGCTAATAAATTTAAATATCAGAAGTTGATAAAATGAAATAATTTAATTTAATAAACTTGCAGAATTTATTAAAATGTTACGGCTAATAATTTCGAATCTTAAGTAAATAATCTAATCGGTAGTTTTGTGTTAATAACTGAATTTGATCAAAATCGAAAAAAAATTGTAAATTTCTTTTAACTGATAACAAATGAGTGAAATTCAACTATGAATCGTATTTGAATCGAACATCCGTCTCTGGCATACAACATAAAGTTTCCGTAAAATGCGATATCCTCTTTGTAAAGAAAAACTTTACATTATCTTCATAATATTTGTTTGTGGTGCATATAAGGCGGCAGGCGGGGCTGATCTCTTAATCTCATATATTTTCTTTGTTGACATATTTAATGTTTATTTTTTGTATGATTTACTCACAAAAAATGTTTGAGAATGAACAAAAATATAAAACTAATCCAATTAGAGAGCAAGAGAGCACACAAATTTTCATCATTTTTTGAATCAAAACTAAAATAAAAACTAAAAAAAAAATTGTATGTCTTATTTGGTGGTTTGAATTTTTTTTTTTTTTAGTTTTGTTTTTTTTTCTTATTATTGTTATTACTATACTTCAGTTGGCGCGCAGACCTCATCGGGTTAACTTAAAATTTAAAAAAAAAAAAAAAAAAAAATATAAAAATTTTAAAAATTGAATATTCCAGGGTAGTAAAATAAAAATATTTTCTAACTGTGTACGAGTATAGATTGATGATTGAAAATCTGTGGCACTGTGAATGTTTAAAAAATAGAAAAGTGTTTAAGCGAAAAATTTGAAAGATTTTCACTATCGTAATAAAAATATAAAAAAAAATTGTGTTTGAGATATGTGTGAGTGATCTGTGAAAATTGTTTTAGATGGAAGTAAGAAAAGCCTAGCTTTTTTGGAATAGAATTTGTAAAATATATAGCAATAAAATTCTGGTAAGCCGCCGACGTAACGCATAGAAAATAATTTTGGAGATAGCTTAAATTGTTTGTTTGCCCTTAAAAATTCGATGAATTTTTAAATTTTCGTTGTGGCCATCGAATGTTTAAGGAAAATATAATAATATTCTCTATATAAATTGTACGCACGACTATGAGCTCTTAACAATTCAAGACTAATATTTTTTATTATGTTGCAGATGTACTCGTTATACGAATAAATTTATGAATTTATGTAAATTATGTATTTTCATGTTGATAAATCTTATTGTTCAAAAACCCCTTTAGTACTTAATTTTTTATTTTTTTTTTTTTTTGTAATTGAAAACAATTAGATACATATATACTCTTATACACATATACCATCCCAATATTCGTTGACAGATGTGGAACTGTTTATAGATTCCTCGATCAAAACGAAAAAGACTTTAATTCATCCAGTTTGCAGCATTAAAAAGCCATTTAAACAGTTCCGAATCATTAAAACCAGTTACACGATTTTTAAAATATTATTCATTTAAAAGTTTAATTTTCTTTCAATGGAAATGCAACTATTATGGAAATCTAATATAATATTTCATGAAGTTGAATAAAAACTTTTAAATTTCAAATTGTTCAACCACCCCTATTTCTAAAGACATGTTAAAAGCAAAATGTAGCCTCACCTCGGTACTTTTCGATAACGGTGTAATTTGTGTTAACTTTACCTAAAATCAGTAAAAGTTGTAATGTAAAATTTCAAATTTGTATACTTTTGCAGAATGACCGTAACGAACATACTTTAAAATTTAATAAATTTTTTATATAACGGTTTTTGCCGTTTACGGCACAATTGACATAGAGTTTAAAATATTGTAATTTCATTCCTTATTTACTTCGAAATGGGTTGTCGTTTCTTGTCATAAAATTCATCTTAGTCATCGTAATTATTGTACGATTGATCGATCAATTGACATTTCATATTTGCAAAACAATAGTTTATGATTTAATTGGTTTAATTGTAAAACAGAATCAATGAAAATCTGGAAAACCTAGCGATAGTGTATATAATAATTTCAAATCTACCATTTGATAATACGGCATCAAACTTTCAGTGTGCAAAATTTCCCCCTTTAACTGTGTAACTTGCGTTCAAAGTCTTCTATATTTTCTAAAGCTGATGGAATTAAAAACGGGTGAAATGGAAGTACCTGCTCATCTCGCTAGTCCATAAGAGTAATATATAAATGTTAAATTACATTATAGTTTAAGCCTATTCGACATTATTTTACGAAATTCCAATTGTTGCGAGCCCAAATCACCAATTTTCTCTCAAATGTTAAAATACACGATGTAATGATAAATTGAGCGTCGTCAAATTATGCGTCCATTGAATTTTACAATAAAGCGATAAATTTTGATCGATATTAAGATTGATTTTCCATTTTTCAACTATACAATTTTTAGTCGCTATTAGCACCCCTTGCATCTCCAAAATCTTGCTCAATCTTGCTGGTATTTTGTTAAACAACCCATTCTTGATCGTTGACGTATTTATTTTTTCATTAATGTTGTAGCTGAAAGTTTCTAAACTATAACAGCGAAAAAGATAGTAGCTTGTAAATTTTCAACACAAGAAAAATTAGAGCGATTTATTACTAAGAAATTTTCGTCTTCTACTGTTTTATGACACAAAGTCACCAGCTATCGCCCTAACGATTAAATCCAACCATTCAATTTTTTCGGTCAAATAATAATTGTTAAACATGAAATTAAGAGATCAAATATTTGCTAATCGCGTCTGAATAATATTTAATCGGCCTCTTATCCACACGATTTGTTCAGCGATTTTCCATTTTAATTAGTCTGAAAATATTTTTTGCCAACCTCTGCAAAATAGTCGTTGTAGTGGGACGACATCATAGTCGTGGGACGTATAGTAGTAATTAATGTGCAGCATAATCATTTCCTAGTCGAACATACTTGTGCAGGTGCATAAAAAAAAACTTAGGCAGCCAATTCTGTATGTTGCTTTATCATGAGTAACATGTCTCGAAAGTGATTATCACCACCCCTTCCGGTTCCCTTCAAAACAAACGATGCATTTTGTATAAGATAACAATGGCGTCTGATTTATAACATCGCTTCAACCTAACTGATACGGATTACTTAGAGATACTCAATTCCTTTGCTTTCCGAAACCTGTGAAAACATTATATGAGAAAACATTTTATTTATTTTTTATTGTGCACATTTAATTTACATCGTTTTCGGCACACCCTATTTTGAGCATCAGCTCATACCAAAAAAAAACAATTTCACCCAGTAGCATCTCAAAATCCCAGCATAACATGAATCTTTGCTTGAAACAGTAAAGGCATCAATTTTTCTTTTGGTTTCGCTAGATCTTTGTTCTTGACCCACAAACTTCATCAAAATCGTTAGAAAATAGGCTTAGAACAACATCTTCATCTGACATCATAACATCAACGTTTCTGTTTGTTTTCGGGATGATGTATGGCTCGAGCGTTTACGTAAATTTTAATTTAGCGACAAAAAAAAAAAAAAAAAAAAATCCGGCACCTGTGCCACTATTCTCGTTTCTCCCGAGGAATTGGGAATTGATTTAGTGTACTTGTTAGTGGATTTTGGTATTATTATTTCTAAAGCTTACTGTGGCGATTGATATTTTTTCAAGTTTTGGGAAAAAATAATTCCCAACCAAATTTTTAGGCAAATAAACAACAAAACTGCTATGAAATGGAACTCCAATTCGCTGGAAGAATCGCCGGCAGCCATCGCAAGGTTTTTCGTATTCACATCAAACTACACTCGCAATTAACTTTCCATTTTTACTGAAATGTTTTTTTCGTTTTTTGAATTAAATTAAAATTTGAAATTTGTTTTGCAACTTATGCCAACCCCTCGCACACAGATATTTTACGTGCTTGATCGAGTCAAGTATTTTATGGTATTTTGAAATAACCATCCATAGCGAAAAAACTAGATCAGTGGCCGGCCGATTCGGTAAATAGTCACCGATAATTTTCTCCCCGAGAGGAGTGTTTATTCGCAATAGCATGTGAGACAGTAATTTTTAATTGAGATTTTTTTTATACCAGAAGGGTAATTCTGTAACAGAAATTTATTTTTGTCAAAAAAAAATTGAAAAATACCTAGAACAGTGGCCTTCGAGTTTGTGAAGTGAAATCAAGCGGATGTGCATTTGAATAAATAAAAAGTCAAATAAACAAAATTATATTTTATGTAAATCAAAATTTCAAAATCAGAACATTTAGTGACAAGTTATTCATGCAAGTGATTTCCTTCTCCCAAGCGAAAAATTGTTCGAGAAACAACAATACGAACGGTTATCTGTATGCCTGATTTTTGATCAGTTTGGACACGAGGTTATCCGAGGAGTTTCGTTAACGCAGTGAATAATTTAGACTCGAATTGTGTTCACTGATCAGTTGTGATATGAAAGGCATGCCAAATCAGCTCACATATTCATTGTGCAATAAGCTTCGGGCCAACGAGTGAGACAATCGATACAGGTGAGCACATTTGAATATCCTTTAGAAGGTGGAAAGTGTTTGACTGTCAGATATATTATCAGTAACTTCCCATCAAATGCGGAATATTTGTGTTCGGTTGACGATGGCAAGTTCCTTCCTGATTCGCCAGACTCCAGAACTTCTTCTAGAAATCATTTTAGAATCCCATTTGCAGCATACTGTGCATCCAAATATCATAAAAAATGGTAAAAAAATTCCTTCCGAATGGGCCATATTCCAAAACTTCCCCTAAATATCATTTTAGAAATAACATTTTCAAGAAATAACCGAGTTCCGTCCTAATATGCTATATTTCAAAACTTTGTAGCGGCTCCTTCATTCACTTTACATACTCGCTCATTCAGTCTACATATTCATTCATATATTTCCAAAAGTCAAATACATTTCCAAACAATTACGTACATTCACTCACCGCTACAAGCCTGCTAAACAAAAAGAACGCACCTACTCAAATAAATTCCAGTGATACCAACCGCAACTACTAAGATAACCAAAAAACAAAAAAGAAACAAAAATCCGAGTTTTTAGACAGGCCGATTGGTTTGGTTTTTGGTTATTGATAGTTGTGGTTGGTATCACTGAAATTTATTTGAGTAGGTGCGTTCTTTTTGTTTTGAATGTGTTCGCGTGAGAACAAAATGTTATTTGTTTAGTATGCTTGTAGCGGTAAGTGAATGTATGTAATTGTTTGGAAATATATTAGTGAATATGTAAACTGAATGAGCGAGTATATAAAATGAATCAACGAGCCGCTACAACTTCTTCTAAATATGTACTAGAAATTTAAACAATAACCTCTCTTCAGCGGAAACCTCACTTGGGCGGAAAAATTAATTATAGAAAAAGTTAAATTAAAGTCGGAAAAATAATTGAAATTAAAACTCCTGTTCCGCGGTTTATTTTCCGCAGTTTTATACGAGCATGAAAATTTAAATTAGCAGAACATTATATGTTTCTGAGTTAATTACGAAAAAAAAATGGAACTAAACTCGAAAAAAACGTTTTTACGAATAAGTAGCGGTTCACCCAATTCACCACTATAATATAATCACTCACAATCTATCTACACAATATCATCACTTACATTGTTTATACAGTTTCACTGGTGCATTGGGTGTTTCGTATCGTACGATACCTTTCTCGACCAATAGCTGCTCGGCAACAAAATAAAATATAACCCAGTCTCTAGTCGAATTTCAACGCGACGACATGCTGCGCCGTGGTTGGTGGTGCTAAAAAATAAATAAATAAAAAAGATTAAATTGTGAATTGTATATGTGTTATTAATTTTTTTCCATTATATTGTTTTGAGAATTAAAGTCGGAAACTCCAAGCAAATTTAGCGAGTTAAATTCCTGCTTATTTCACGGAGCCGTGTGAAACGGGGCAAGGAAATAAGAATTATCATAAAAAAAAAAAAAAAAAAATGGAAATAGACTCAGACAAAATAATACAGAAATACACTCGGAAAAATTTGCTAGATTAATTCCAAAAAATAGTCGAAATAAACTCGAGAAAATAATTGGAACTGAACTTGAGAATTTGGATTCTGAGATTCCGCTATTTATTGTGTGGTTTATTATTTTTTATTCAATATTAAATTTCCCCTTTTCCAGAATTTTATACGAGCACATTGGTGGTTTTCGAGTTTATTACTCAACAAAATGGGACTTTACGAGTTTAATTCCATTTTTTTGATGAATATTTTCCGACTTTCCAATCCTGCAACCTCATTCTCGAAAAATAAGGTAATCGGCGCTATTCGCTGAAATTCAAATTTCCGCTTTATTTTTTTGTTATAGTTTTGTGACTTGTGTGGGGTTATCTTACAGTGCGATTCAATCGCATCTGATGGCATTTTGATGTACAATGGCGTACGATTAACAATCTATTTACATATCTGGATTCATATATGCAAGAATTGTTTACAGATTTGTAAATTTCCTTTTAAAAATGTACCATGTTTACAACAACTGTTAATTTTAGCCAAACGCAAGCTTAATTGAAGATTGATTAATTTAAAGAAAATGCATGCCTTTGCAATGACAATTGCAATGACTCTTCCAACAAGCACAAATGCAACACAAGTTAAGAGACATTAAAAAATAAATAAACAGAAGTAAACCTAAAAGCCAGTCTAAACTTGATTGCTAATAGGTTCAAAGATCGCTGTTCAATTATCTGTTCGATTTCCATTACACAGAATAAAAACTATAATATAAACTAATACACACCACAAACTAGTTTTTCAAAATTAAATTTTCCCTGTCCCAGAATTTACTGACGCTCGCGAAAACCTGCCAAAAAGTGTTCTAACTTTTTTCAAAATTAGATTTTCCGGTCTTTGAGCCTATATAAAACCTAGGCAAAAATATGTATAATAAACATATGCAACCAAAACTATACGTAAAATACTTTATTTCGAGTCTCGAGCCTTAACAGAATTGAGCCTACCATCTTTTTTTTCGGAATTTCAAATTAAACAACCGAATTTATATTTTCCAAATTTTCAGTTCGAAATGCGTTTACCTGAATCATTTGTGAATAATACCAAAAAATGCATCGCCTGCCGCCTGTCTCAATCGACAAACAACCCTAGAATTATAAAAAATTACACCTCCACAAATTTTTCAAAATTTTTTTTACAACTTAGTAAATAGATGAATGCTTGTCGGAAGTGAGCTAAGTCCATTTTATGAATTAAATTTATTTCGTAGAACTCAATTTGTCACACTTCCGCCGGGAAAAATTATCTAACAATAAACTTTATACGATATGAAATTATGTGATTCCGTATGCTGCACTAAGTGGACGTAATTTCCAGACTTGTTCATTTTACCAAAATATTACAATTAAGGGCTGGACAGCCAGGAGTTCGGGCTTAAATCCAATTAAATCCAGTATTCAATTGCAAATCAAACGAAGAAAGTAAATATAAACATAAATGGCTCCAAATTCGATTAAATCGTTTTACGAGCCTGCAGATATTTTAATAAAATTAATCTAAAATCACCCCCACTTAATAAATTAATTTGAAGTTATGATTTTTACTTATTTATGTTTAATAAATTTCAAACATGAATATTCTAAAATCAAACCCTATGTGTTCACGCTTAGCTAGATGCCAAATATCTTCAGTTTTGTTGGGTTTACAATACGATAACTTCACGATGCTTCCCCGTATCCTGAAATTATCATATTGTCAACCCAAGACAACTGAAAATGTTTGGCACCTAGCGAAGTATGAACAGACAAATAATATCATAAAAAATTCGTTTTTTTATTAAAATTATCAAAATTAAACATAATACGTAAAAAATCGTTTATCCAGTGTTAATTAAGGTCGATTAACATTGTAAACATTGTACACTGTATTTTTAAAAAAAAATTATAAATGTAAACTTGCACAATCTAATAATGTATTTGAATAGGAAAATCGGCATTTACGATTACCTGCCTCCATTATTTGAATCATTATACAGAAAACAATAAACTATAGCCAATATTTACATTTAATCTTTTCCTCATTTCCAAAAGACAAAAGATAAAAATAAGACGGAATACTTAAAATTTGTTTGTGAAAAAGAATGAAAAACCTGAAAAGATCTTTTTCGTAAAAGTTGTACCCAAATTTATAAAATCCTAGTAACATTTTGAAAGGAAAAAAAATAAATTTTGAGTATGTCCGTCTCATTTTTGAACATAAACCACACACATGCACTTTTCTTCGTCTATTCAGCTACATACATATTATGAAACGGACGGTGAGAAAGGTACACGATTTTAATTAAAATCATTTATGTGAGACTGTTAAATTAATTTAATTGTTTTATAATTTTTTTTTTTTTAACAAATAACCAAACTACACACATGAAATGTTGGCTTTTATTATTTACCTATTAGATAAAAATATCTTAACTAACTCTTATAAGAACAAACACAAATTAAAGATTAAGTAAGCTGCAGATTTTAAATAAAAATGTTACTAAATTTACCTATAAAATTTAGAAAATTCTGATGGAAAAGACGTATGAATATAACACTAACTGCAGTATTTGGATCGGGATTTGGGAGTTTACAGGGAGGGATGAAAAAGAGATTTCATCATCTTATTACATTCAGTGATGGCTATGAACATATCTAAGACCTCCTGTTGAAGTACCACGTAAAACAGATCCAGATTCAGTAAAATGCGTCACTGTTAATGGTGTGATTTTTTTTTTCGGTTTTAATCTATGCAATCTGTTCTGGGGCTCAAGGCACTCCCAAGTCTTTCATAGTTTACTTTCACCGTCCTACTTTACACAATAGTAGCCAAATCGAGGACGTATGGCTGGCTATAGAACCGTTTTGTATAAACCACCTGTATATTGCATTGCTTCATGTCAACGTATAGTGCTGACATGAAAGGTGGGTCGGCCGATAGATTCTGCACTCTTAACAGGGGTCATAGATGTGTTCATCTTCATCACCGATCGTAATCAGATGATGAAAATTCCCTTTTGCATTTCGCCCTTATAGGGATTCGAACCCGGTACCTCCCGATCCAAACGCCGCGGCTTTAGCCACTGCGCCATTTGGTCGGTAATAATATAACTGATTCGGTTCTTTTTGATTCGGTTTACTCTTTAGGCCTCTTAAGCCAATCGTACTCTTTTTTAAAAGCTTATTTTAACTTTACCTGTTTGTTGGTTTGTTTGTTATTTGTGTCGGCAAAATTGTATAATCGATATTTATCCAATTTCCCAATGTTCAATTGAGCTAAAATTTTGCAGACACCTTTGGTTCTGGTGACAATGGAATATAGCATACTCAATATTGTAATATGTTGAAAATGGCCGTCGCCCCAAGATGGCCGATAACCTATTTTTTACAGTCCGCTTGATATGGATATCAAATGAAACGGCTTGACGAATAGAAAACGATAAGGTGAGTGACGTCATAATAAATCCAATATGGCGGATGTCCCAAGATAACAGATCACCTATTTAGCCACACCATCATGACATGTGTAGCAAATGAAAGGGTTTGACGAGCAGAATACGATAAGCTAAATGATATCAGTCTACATATGGTTTACATTTCCTTAACAACCTCCATGACAGAAGTATCAAATGAAAAGGTTTGCCAAACACAACACGTGACAGTCATCTAAATACAATATGGCGGAATCCCCAAGATGGCGACCTAAATTTATTTTACTACCCTCTTGACATGGGTATCAAATGCAAGAATTTAACGAGCAGAATACTTTATAACAAATTCGATTTTTCAAGTATTTTTCCCATGTAACAGGCATAAAGATACACATATGAAAATTTAAATTTTACAAAACCGTTTCTCTAAATTTTACATGAAAGGAAAATGCACATGTACAATTTAAATATAACTTTCTAATAAAACTAAAAAGTACAAGTACTAAAAAGTAGTTTTTTGATCACTCGGAAAATAAAAGCGTGGGTGCTTTTCCTTAATCAACAACCAACCTCTGTCATTTTATATCAATATCTATTTCACAAGCGCCCATCTTTTATTTTCCCGAGTGATGAAAAATGTATTTTTTACTTTTGAATAAAAGCGTATTTTATTTAAAAAAAAAAAGTTTTTGTTTAGAAATTTTAAGAGTATTTTCCCTTTTCTTTAAAATCAACAAATTGTTTGCTTGTGTGCAATAAACAAAACATAATTATTAAGTTATTCTTTTACGTTTCTGGTTTCAATTTACAGAATGGCGGAGCGTTTTTTCTTTCTTTATAAATAAGAAAAAATGGTACAGTTTTAAAACTTAGCATAAATGTTCGTTAACTCTCAAATAAAACTTAAAAAAAAAGTTTAGCGTTCAATCTTTGTCCAAGCCCTTTCGAGAGGATGTTAACAGTGAAAAAAAATCTTTTTTTAAATATAACTAAAAACCTGAAATAGCTATCATCAAAATCTTCAAATAAAAGCTGTAGCTTAGGAAACAATTTGGTTGTTATTTATTTTCTTATGATTAAAATACATACAGTTATACATTTTTTATGTTTGTAATGCGGGCTCACACACGATTTCTGTTTTTACACTAAGAAATGAAAAATTCAAAATTTTCCATTAATTTTTCTGTTTTGCAAACAAAACCATGAGGTATAAGTGTAGTGAAAAAAATCAGCACTTCAATGACCGTGTTTGTAATATAAATAAGGGTGAACTTCATTTTTTGACTTTGATTTCAAACGATTTAATGTATCGGTCAAATTTAGTATCGGCTAACACGTTTTTAAATTAAAAATTATTTCTTAATCGTACGATGCTAGGAATAATTGAAACCGTAACATTTAATTTTTCGGATAAAAGTAAAATCATGAATTGAGATTTTGTCATTTTAACGAGTTATAACTATACAACGATAATGATATTCAAAAACCTGTTGTAGCATTTTTTGAGAAACTTTAAAAAGCCAAAGCTCTGAAAATTTTAATCGTAAAAAATTAAGAAATAATCAAAATATGGGGAAGCTTGGCGTTTACGGGAGGAAGGGAGACCAAAGTTGAGCAGTTAATCTACCAGCTCCATAACCTTCCAGTAGGGTGCGCATCACGCTGTTCTGGTCATGTATTAGGCAGTTGCGTGATGGGTACAATTGTAAGGGGTAACCTGGTCACAACAATTCGAAAGTGCACGTGCTGCCTCCTCGTGGCAACCACTGGTAACTGAGGCCATTTGGCACAGCCTAAAGTACAGCGCTAAAGGAGAAATACTTGGAAAAATACCTTAATCTAAGGTGAAACAGTATATGTATGCAGATGGATGAATGGCTGATAGGTTAATCAGTCCAAAGGACGCGGACTGTGGATACCAAGCACCCTCCAGTTTTATTTAGCCTTCCTGTAGTAACGCTTGGTACCTACAGGCGACTTTTCACTCCCAGCAATTGGTAAGAGTAAAACCAAAACGGAAGACGGGGCAGAGGTAGAAATATACGGGAGTGGGAATACCCTCTGGAAGTCCTTTTGTACCAATGCTACGGTATTATAAGAGCCTGAATAATAGCTGGATGGATAATTATGCAAGGTGTAAGCACGAAAGATCTTTTAGGTCGCAGTGCGAGGTGGCTGAACGCTCGCATGGCCCTTCATCATTAATAATAACAATAATCAAAATACTGATAATTTTAACAGCCTACAGACGTTGGGGACCATAACAATTTTATGTGTTGAAGGTTAGAGAACATGTGTGCCAAGTTTCAAAACTGTACCATTTTTTTCTTTTTTTGAGGCAAATATATGTCTATTTTTGCTGGACCAAGAATGGGATAATTGATCCAATTCGGACTACACGAAAGAATACAATTCGAAGTTACTGGAATCTTACTAAAAGAGCTAATTAAAAGTTCAATAACTATAAAAGACTATTAATAGTGAGTTTAGCGAGGCTATTAAATGTGAAAATGGTTATTCTTTAATAAATCAATTGTTCATGAATAAATAGAACTTACATATGAGCTTAAAATAGCAAAATACATTCCCTTCCCAAAATACCCAAAAATTTATGGGACACGATTTTTCGTTGTTGTTATTGTTTTTTAAAGTACAGAGTATCAAATATTTAAAAATTGTATGCACTTGGTGTTGTATTTATTGCTATAGAAAGAAAACTAGTTATCCGAAAATTATAAAATTGGGCTCATTTTAAAGAATAAATAAACCGGGATTATAAAATAATTATAAAAATGGTACCCATCTTAATTTCTTTTTTTCAAAATGGCCGCCGAAGCGTTCTTTTGAATTTTCTCCTACGTTCATATTTTTTTTTTATCTTTTTCCCCATTTAGTTCTATTAGACAGACATACTACAAAATCAGCGCAACATCTCGTTTCGTTTTCTTGCTAAATATGTTTAAGTATGTTGATCTAACCTTTTTGGGTATACAAATCAAATTTTAATGATGAGATTTTTACAATTTTTTGACACGGCCAACTTCGTAAAGTAACCGTTTAAACAAAATAAAAAAAGCATTGGATACAGCAATTAGTAAAATAAAAATAAAATGTTGGAATGAATCATGCATTTTGTTAGGTCCAACCCCTCTTCATTCACTAGATGAATTTCTGCACAATTTCTTAATTAAGCTGAAAAATCTGGTTCCTCATTGCTTCATTTCACTACAACAATCTAGCTTCATAAAAAACAAAAAGTTAGATGTAACCTGCAAAATACAAAATGCAGCCCAAGTGTTTCATTGGAACAACAAACAAGTGACTATTTATCCGTTTGTAATTTATAAAAAATGTAGAAGAGAAAAATTTCAGAACTACTACATTAGCATCATTATAATATCAGATTGTCTTCACCAGGACAATATAGCAGTTTAATTGTTCATCGAAAAATTGATGAAATTTTTGAAAACATTATAAAAATAAAAAAAAAATTGTGAATTTATCTAAGCACAAAGAGGATTTCGACATCGATTATGAGCGGTATGGAAAGGGCCCATGCACTGAAGTAAGACGAATACGATGGTATCATAATCAATGCGGAAGAATTATTCAAATTGGCAAAAACTTTAAAGACTGACATAATTTGTGAATTTGGTTTAGATGCTGAATATAAATCTAAATACATCCAACAAACTAGTAGCGATTTCACGCAGTCATTCCTTCGAAGGAAAGCTACTTAAATTTTAAGAAATATTCAAATAGTGAAAATTATGTAAAATTTCAATTGTAACTGTGAATATTTTTAAACTTTTATCTTTATTCTGTAATAAAATATTTTTTATAAATAATTTTTGTTTTAAATTTTATTTTGAGATACAAAAAATTTGTAGATTGTCATACTTAAACAAGATAAAAAAATAAAAATAAAAAAGATGAACCTGGGAGAAAATTAAAAAAGAACAGTTCGGCGGCTATTTTAAAAAAAAAAAAAATGAAAGATGATACCGTTTTATAATTATTTTATAATCCCTGTTCATTTATCTTTAAAATGAGTCCAATTTTATAATTCATTAATTTTATAACGAGCCCAATTTTATAATTAGACATGTAATTAGTTTTTTTTCTATAGCAATAAATACAACACAAGCATGAAACTTTTAAATATTTGACACCCTGTATCTTAAAAAACAACAACAACAAAAATCATGTTGTATAAACTGTTTGTTTCAGTCAGTGCTAAACATTCAAAATATAAAAATCATAAAATTAAAACATGACTTCCGGTCCCATATAAAGAATTTGTGATTTCACGTATTTTTCTCCATATTTAATGTTTAAACTCAGCAGGTGCCTAGTACATTAATTAATTCTATACATTACATTACTATCAAATAAATTTGAAGTAAATTTCGACCTGCTTTTATGAGATGTTCTTTTAGTATCATAATCATGAACGTCCTCTGATTGTGTACAGCATTATTATTCAAGATGGTGTTCGGGCGACCTCCTTAACAGTTAAAGCTTAAGCAGCCATTCAGTAACGGCTTTAAATAAGAAGTAACATATAGAAAGTATATATTATTGACCAGCGAATCTTTAAGAACTTTTCATTCAGTTAATTTAGCTGTAGATAGATAGATTTAAGAAGCAATCACCCTAAAACCTTGCCCCTATAGGTCCAGTAACATGTTATTTAAGACCAAGTTCCAAAGCTGGGGGAACAAGACTTCATCTTGCGGAGTGCCCACACCTACAAATCTGCTAATGGAGGACCCGCCAGCTAAGCCTGCACGATCCTGCATCTCAGCATCTGATTTATCCAGCCAACGAACGATTCATCCACACCCAGACTCGACAAAGCTCGAGTTATTGCCACCGGTCTAACGCAAATCGAGGAGTGTAGGGCGATTTCTACCGATCTCCCTTTTCAGTCCGCATCTTGAGATTTCGACCACCTAGCCGTCTTAATAGAGCCTCTAATGTGAGCTTCTATTTGTCTTTCTAGTATTTTTAATAGAAAAGAGCATAAGATTATAGGCCTAATGTCTTTAGGATGGCAATGAAAGCTTTTTTCCGCCTTGGGTATAAATATTACGTGTACCTCAGTCTAGTTCCTAGGAATGTGCCGAACAAAGTTCTAGGCTGCCTCGGAAGATAACTTCTAGCCAGGGTAGAGCTAAGTCAATGGCTTGCTGAACATCCGCAGGAATAATGCCAGCAGGTCCAGCTGACTTATATGGCATAAAGCTGTTAATTGTCCACACTAACTTCCTCCTGCTTATTATTCGACTTTCAACACCTGAACCCGTAAAATTATTCGGCATTCCAGGCGCCAGTTAGGAGCACTCAGGAAAGTGGGTTCTCAGTAGTAACTCCAAAGATTCAGCACTAGTTGTATTGTAGTTCAAGAACTATCCGGTCGCTGGAGATGACTCGGGATGATAGGTCTTGAAGCCAGTACTTTGCGTAGCCTCGTAGCCTCCGAGGACTCCTGTATTTTACCACAGTAGAGCCTCAAGGCACTTACTTTGGCAATTCTTATTTCATACTTGTATGTTCTGAGGACTTCTTTATAGCTGTCCCAATCCGCAGCCGTTCTCGTTTTCTGTGTAGATTCAAGGGGTTTAGGAACCGGTACTGCCAATGAGTTACCTAGAATGGTTCTGAAGGTATCTCAGTCGTGTTTCCTCTTGTTTCTAAACATAGCCCTATTTGTGGATTCTGTAACTAGTTCATACTAAAGATAGTTGTGATCAGAAAAGGAATGATCATCAGATACTTTCCAATTCACCAAACTATCCTTAATAGAATCTGAGACAAGCGTGATATCTAGCATCTCTTGTCGGTTTCTAGTTATAAAAGTAGGCATACACCCAAAATTACATATTTGAAGGTTAACACTAAGAATAAAATCAAGGAGTAGCTCGTGTGGTGTGAGTTCACATCACTGCCAAGGATGTCTCCAACTTTTCGCTTTTGAGCATCCAATAAAACATCTCTAAGAATTGCAGGTGGTATGTCATCACCTCCATATGGTATATAGGCTGAAATAAGCCAAAGATTTAGACTACCATTCTCAATGCCAGCCGCCACTACATCTGATTTTCTGTAATTAAACAGCACAAACAAGTTTAAATTAGTTTTAGCGAGAATGCACGAACGAATCTTAGTTTACTTCTTGGCAAATATCACTCTATAGTTTGGAGCCCTGAGTCCTATAACCCGGTTTCCAATGACCCATGGCTCCTTGATCAGGACAACACCAAATGCATCAGCTTCAATTTTCACCACCGTCGTGTCGGAAATCCCCGCCCATAGTGTCCCCAAGGATCTGGACATCTCGAAATTTGGTACTCCCAAAGTGTTAGAGGAACCAGCTTTATGCGAGCGATTGTTCTTCTTAATTACTGCTGTTTGTGAATTAGATCACTTAGGTCAACGCTCCCCCAGCAGTTGTTGTAATAGAGAGACCAGCAATATTTTTGCTTATGTCCCGATTCATAACTTGACTTTCAGGGCGGGACTTAGTTTCCGGGTTTTTAAGAGTCCCGGCCTCTATATTTCTATGTAGATCTTTCATAAGAATCCCACAAGTAACGGAGAAAAGAAAATCTCCATCTGTGCAGAGATCAGCGATGCATAGGGCCAGCTACATAATCCGAAGGGCACCTAGTATCCGGATACACCGTTAGAGACTGCCCCAGCCCAGTTGCTTAGTGCCGTGTTTTAGCCTAACCCATCCAGTTAAAGACACTGATGAGCTAGTTGCCCGGTGGTCACCGCGGGGAGGTAGTACGAACACCTGTAGAAGCTGCAAGATACGGAGCTGATAATTAGTATCAACTTGATTCTCCTAGACAGTTTCACATCTAAACCTCCAGTAATTTACAAATAAATGCAGCTTAAAAATTAATCAGAATTAAATACGTTGTCTACATATTCTATAAGTTTTCTTTAACATTTAAAAAAAAATACCACATTACAAATTAGTCATTTCTAATGAAACAGCATTCAAATCATCTTTCAATTAGTGCTCTTACGATTTTATAAATTTCCAAATGTATTTGTCTCAGTTTTCCTCCCCTTATTGTAAGAAATAATATTTAACTGCCGGCCAAATATGTATAACGCGATCTACGGCTTTGCTTAAGCTAAGTCATCTCGTTGGACACAAGCCGTATTTGATGAAAATTCTGTGCGTATATTTTATTAATTAGAGCATCTCCGACCTCTTACGGCAATATTTTACAGGTAAATTTTGCAGCATTGTGTATCACGTGGCAAATTTTGGTTTTTTAAACATAGTTTCTGATAAAGAAAATTTGATTTTCTGGCAATCTACAATTTTATTTGAAATTAACTCAGAGTCTTCAAAATCATTCCTATAAAAATCTAAAATTTTATTTTTGATGCCAATTTCGATCACTTTGTGAACTTACTTTTCCAGAAAATTATTGCTGAAAAATTACAATTTTACTCCACCTTAATATTTTGTACAAAATTTTACCCAACTAAGTATGTGATTTTCCGAACAAACAAACAGATAAATTAAAAAATGTTTGGTTAAAATATGAAAAATAATTGTATTTAATTGTAATTTGATGCCTTTGCAAAAATTGTAATAAAACCCGGAGAAATTTTTGTAAGTCCGGAGCTCCGGAAATATACTTCCAAACCCGAAGACTGCGGAGTAAAAAGTTCGAGTTGGTAACAATATTTGGATACCTTAAGTACGAGAGGGCAATAATCTTCTTAAATAATTGTATTTATTAATCTCTATCTCAAAACTGTCTGTTGATGTATTTATTTAAGATTTCTGTGTTAAAGACTAAAGTTAAAGTACTTCCATGGTTTTATGATAAACGTCCGGTTTTGTTAGTTTTGGTTTTTCTTCGCAATATTTTAAGAAGCCTTTTACATAGTTTCACCTATGAAAATTTACTCTAATTTAATTAGCTTGATCTGTTATAGAGGAAGGTGTGTTAAAATGAAATTTCAATTGTTGGGATCCGCTTGTGCTTCCAACGTAATATTTAGCAACGAATAGAGTTAAGACTACTAAAAACAATAGTAAAAGCACCATGGCATGTACATACATATGTATCACAAACATAAATCGGGATCTGCATATCGAAACAGTAGCAATACACCAAAAAGTACCAGTTGAATTAGAACAACATCCCAACGATTTAGCCAGAGAAATATTAGAAAGACCATCTTATTAAAAGAGATCCCTTGTATCTAGCTAATTACTAAGTACATGTTAATATTCAGAACTAATTTAGGTTAAGCCGTAATCAATTGTATCAATTGAGTCTCATGATCCCATAAATGATATGACCAATATTGCATTAAAGCCTACTAAAAGCATTGTTTTCATCTATTATTTTTGCCTATTTGGAAGAGAAATGTGTAATTTATTGTTGTAATAAGAAATACATATAATAGTATACTGTTGGATCTATTTAAATTACCTCTTTTGGGACAATTCTTGCCCGTTCCTAGAGAATGAGAAAGCTCAATTTAGTTAGAGAAGTCTTCATCCAAACTAGGTAGACGAATCCATTTTAGAAAAAGTCATACTAGGTGAAGAAAGTTTACCTTTCTTACTGTAAAATTTAATTTAAAGCTTTAGTTGAAAGCCTTTTTCAAGTAAGAGTTAAGTGAGACACTGAATTTCCCTCTCAAAATAACTAAACAATTATGCGCGAAACACCTCCATTAGCGTTCGTGTTCAACCTTGTCATTTAAAACAGTAATGGCGGCACCCATGACCTTCTTTAACGCAATATAGTAAAATTAGCTATTATCGTTATAATGGAAGGATGGCGTATGGATTTATTATATATTAAAATCGTTGAATTAGAAAGGATATAATGTATAAAGCTAACAGATAACATTTTTTTTTTTTTTATATAAATAAAGATATCTAAAATTTTATTTCTTTGTAATTCTATGATGATCAAGAGATAAAATAATAAAAAAAAAAAATCGAGTCACGATTTTTAAGAATTTTTGTTGATTATGTCTTTTGAAAATAAAATGTAATAAAAAAAAAAAAAAAATGTAATTAACCTATACAGCAGAAACAATCTAATTTTGTAACGCGGGCGCGAAATTCTAGTCGGGCAAAATATGATTTGTATTTATCTTAGTTCGATCAATGTCAATTGATCAAGCGGGTAATTTTCCGGATGATCGGCGCATCATTTTTTTTTTTTTTGGAAAATAATTTTTCGGTCCTCGCTCTGTTATACCGACATTGCAAGACTCTCACTGTACAACATTGCAATTTGGAATTTTAATTTTTTTTGCTGTTAAACTTTTAATTTGCCTTATTTGTCTAAAAATAACACAAAAAATAATACAAAATTTAAATTTGGGTAGATAGCGCGCTAAAGGGGAGGTGACCGCACATACAACAAATCTATAATGTATTAACAAAAAAAAAAAAAAAAAAATTGAATTAATTTTTGTATTTAAATTTTTTTTACGTTTTTGATAGACTTTTAATGAAAATAATTTATAAAAGACACAAAAAATTGTTTTTCTTAATATTTGAAATATTTTTTTTTTTTTTTTAACTTTTTTTGTCGAATCATTGAGTTCGTTTTTTTAGTGGTTTTGTGTTTTGAACACAAAATTATTTTATACGTATACGAGACAACTATTTATTTGGCTATTATTTATAATTACAGGCATACCTCGTAATTGCGCATTACTCATATAACCAGTATTATTTCAATCAGGGAAAAAGACTGCTGAGCTTTTGCAGAAAGCTTGAATTTATCTATAATCAAGTAATGCGCTTTTATCAATTTTCAGCACTTAAGCAAAACGCATCGTTTTCAGCCAAGTGGCAACCAGTTGATTGATTGATTGATTACTGATAGTGTGTCATTTTTAGTGAAATTGTTCGAATTATAAAATAAATAATAAAAAATAACCTGAATAATTTAGTTACTATATAGTAGGATAAACAACGTTATACCAGGTATTTCTGTATACATCAGGTTGGTATATAAGACGAATATGTGAAGGAAAATGAATTAAGTCATTGATTGATTTGCGTAGGTAACATACACTTAACGTATAGGGCGATAAAGCAGTTCGTATCGTTTGCAATCTTTTATAATGTATAAATTCCTCGCGTACACTCTGTTATTTAGCCATGTATTTTAATTTTAATTTTTTTTTTGTAATTCCAACATTTCAAATAGATTTTTCTGAAGTCAAAAATATACAAAAAAAAAAAAATTTAAATAAAATTATGAATTGTAGTAATAATAATAATAGACATATAGACATTCCAGGTTCTTAATTTTTTGTTGTATTCTTGCTGTTGTTGTTATATAAAAAAATAATGAGTTTTTGTGGCTTCAACAGAAATAAATGAAAAAAAAAAGTTTAAAAAATAACTCTGAATCATTAGAAGACGAAAAAAAGCACACTCGACCAGGGTCGGATTTACCCATAGGTCATATAATAAAACTAACAAAAAAATGTACAGAACAACGACCGACTACTTAGTTCTTACTATATAAAAACTTAAATAAAATATTCTTAAACGAATTTCTCGACATGTGAACGTCAAAAGTCGAAAGACTGAATTAAACACACGCGAGGCCTTCAATATTGGTTCCGTAAGGCCGAAATTTATTTATAGTATTTGTTGATGGGGGCGATTGATCCCTTCGAGACAAAAACAGAAAATTTACAAAACGAATGTACAATTTATACTATTCCTGTACAAATGCCACATAAGCGAAATAAATCAAACAAATTGTTTTTTATCTCGTCTATCAAATAAACCAAATGTAACGTCAGCTCCCTCAGATTTTTGCTACGATATCAACCATTTTAATTATTTTAGCCACAATTGAGCCACTAAAATTCGATTAGTCGCCTTCTGCACGCGTTCACAGTAATCGCTAAAAAATCTAGTTTTGAAATTATAATTTAAAAAAATGAATGTCTTCGTGCCAGGCAAGGAGCTCGGTCCAATCGATTCGAGAACTGAAAATATCCCAAATGAATACTACTGATCCTACACCAGTAGATAATGCATCCGCTGTAGAAAGTGCGTATAAAACTATTTGATTCTGAACCCTTTCTATTCCATCCGAATGATAGTGAAAAGAAGGTGACCATACAGGAGATGCGTATTCCAAAATAGAACGCAAAAAAGAAATGTACAAAAATCTTTACAATTCCGCTTAATGAAGTCCAACATAGCTTAGGGTCAACATCTTCATCTGCACTGAACAATAATGATAGAAATGAGGTAGTCGGATACGATAAAATGAAAGAGACTTGAACGTGAGTCAGGGCCAGTCTACTATTAATTGACCAACGCTATTAATCCGCAACTAGCAAACTTAAAGCAGTCAACAATTATTATTAAGCTTATATATATCTTTACAAATATTTTGATAATATAATTATGCTATATAAAAATATCTAAGTTATCCATCCACAATATCGCATCGTCAGTCATCTGATGAATTTCCTCCAATCCATCTTTAAATCTTCTAAATATGCATTCTTGATAAATGTGAACAATATTTTGTATCACAGTCAGCTGAAATTTCATGATTGTAACGATTTAATTCAGAATTTGCCACCCTGTGATTTGTTCTAAATCTATTGACTAAGGTCCAACGATATCTTAAATTTGTAAATCCAGGGACAACTAATGTTGGATCTTCAATTAGATGCTTGTTGACAAACTCTGACTCATTGAAAAGTGCCTTCCAATTGTTATTGATGTCATAGTTGGTTAAGTCTCCCAACTCAGCAATTTTTGTCCAAAAAGGTTTTCTAGAATTGAAACGGTTTTCTATTCTTCCATCGATGTCGAAATGAATAGGAAGGTTTAAATTTCTTGTAATTTTTAAATGTTCTTTGTATAATGCTAACTGTCTTCTAAGGTGAGAATAGCCATAGCCATGGTAATGGTGTTGTTTTAATTGTACCCGAAATAATTCGCATGCAACTATTGAGTTTTGTATCTACATGATTTGTATGGGCACTATGTTCCCAGACAGGTGAACAATATTCAGCCGTTGAATACACCAGTGAAATTGCTGATATACGTAACGTTTTAGCATTCGCACCCCATCGAGTTCCAGATAGTTTTTGGATAATGTTCACTCTTGATTTAATCTTTTTTCCAAGTTTTAAACAATGAATTCTAAAAGTTTAAGCTCGATCCAAAGTAACTCCCAAATACATCGGATTCTGTTTAAATTTGATTAAAATTCCATCCATGTAAACATTTAAACGAGTGTTCGAATGTTGATTTTATAAATGAAAAAATGCAACTTCGGTTCTGCTGGGATTCGCCTTCAGTCGCCAATTCTTGCAATAATCATTTAGTAAATTTAAATCCAATGTCAAAATACGCTCTGCATCAACCACCGCTCTGTCATTGTATGGAAATTGGTAAGCTATTGACAAATCATCAGCGTATAGAAACTTTCTAGATTTTGTTTCTGGCAAATCAGATGTATATACATTGAACAAAACAGGAGCAAGAACTGAACCTTGAGGCAATCCATTATTCACGCATCGAATTTTACTTTTCTGATTTCCCAAATGTACAACAAATTTTCGATTCGATAACAAAGCAGAGATCATGTTTAAAGTTTTTGAACATTTTAAAATCTTACTTAATTTCAACATCAATCCTTTCTTCCAAATCGTATTATATTCTGCACTTAGATCCACGAAAGCAACAGCTATTTGTAATTTGTCTTGGAATCCTGCTTCAATATGTGTTACCAAAAACAAAACTTGATCACAATTTCTTCCTGGACGAAAACCAGCTTGATAATTTGGAATATTTTCATCAAGTGTCGGAAAAATTCTGTTATAAATAATTTTTTCGAAAATTTTATAACCAATGCACAACAAAGATATCGGTCTATAATTTTCAGGTAGATGTTTGTCCTTTCCAGGTTTTAAAATGGCACGAACTTTTGATAAATTCCAAATCGGAGGAATTTTGCCACGATTATAACAATCAGAATGAAATTTCGCCAACCAATTACGGGCGTTTTTTGATAAATTAATAAAAAATTCGGGAAACACCTCATCCACTCCACTAGCTTTTCTTGGTTTTAGATATGTTAGTACACTATTAATTTCATCAAAAGATACTGACGAAGCCAATGGAGAATCCGTAATTAATTTCCTTGATTCTTCTCCATTTATTTTTAACGTTTCGAATTTTATTTTTGGGTATACGACATTTTGAATTTTTGACTAATCTTGACGCAACATCCTTCGGATGTACTGTTGTAATGTTAACACCATTCTTATTACTAGAATCACCACTTTTCTTTAGTAAATCCCATGCTTTTCTGCTTGAACGTCGAAATCCATTGTTTCAACTAAATTTATCCATTTCGCAGTACGTTCCTGATTTAATTCATTAATTAATTCATCTGCAATTTTTTTAGATTCGTTCTCTTGATACAACAACCATAATCTTTCCCATTCATCGGACCAATTTGGAATGTATGTTCTTCGAAACCCTCTTGGAATAAATCGTTTAACCGTAGATATTAGTAGTCCCACAAATCTATTATAATTTTCAACAACCGGAGGAATCCATCTGATGTTCGAATCTATCGATTTGGCAAATTCTGTCCAATTACCTTTTTATTCCGACTTCTAGAAAAACACATCGATGTTGACTTCTTGGAAATTTATTACTTACAGTTCTTACAGCAGACAAGGCATTGAACGAATCGTCTGTTGAAACAAAACATAGATCCAGGTTATATCCTCTGTTCCATCTACCAGAATGAAATGTTGATTTACCTTTAGCATCAAATAATAAGTGTAAACGGTTTCTATTTGCCCAATCAAGTATAAATTCTCCATTCAAATCATCTTGGTTGTAACCCCACAGACAATGATGACTATATTGAAATCGCCCATATAAACTGCGGGATGATTAAATACTGGTAATGGTGTTGGCCAAGAAGAGCCAGGAGGTTTATAAACATTTAAAATTTTCACGTCGTTTAATTTGATAACCAGAATTTCAATATTATTGATGTTTGATTTTAATAGAACGGAACAATCGTCACATAAATCACTTCTTATAAATGTCGCAATTCCATAATGCTCATGATGAATAGAATCAATGCTCGAAAATTCATTTATTAATCCGCAATTCAAAAGTTAAAGATCATCTTTCATATGGATTTCCTGTAGAAGCAAAACATCACATTTATTGGTGTGAAGAAATCTTGACATATATTCAACTTTCGGCTTCGTTAATCCTTCAACATTTAATTGACATATATTAATAACAGCGCCGACGGTACGACATTGTGGTTGATAATCATCTCTCACCGGGAGGTTCAGAATTGAACAGGTTCGGTGTATAATTTTCTAATATTTCGTTATCCATAACAGATACCGGTGGACCTTAGGCATTTAAAAAATAATAATATTTAATTTAAAAATTTACAGAAATCAAAAAAAATTACGGAAGAAAATAAATATTCAACCATTTTTTTTGACAGTTGGCCTACTCATCTAAATGTGAAAAACAATAGTCAACAATATCGTTGATAAACCATCTATTCTATGATAAATAATCTATATATTACAGTGAACCAATATGATTACATTGAAGTACGCTAGATGTCACACGAAATTGATATAGTAACAACAATCAAAAATCCTAAAGGATTGCCAGCGATCGGGTAGGTAGGAGCTCAACCATTCAATTGGAATGAACTGACAATTTAGGTTCTTCAACTTGGTCAGTAAAAACAACGTCGAGTTTCCGTTTGAAGTTTAAACTATTAAATAAATTACCATAAAAAGAAACCAGATAATTAACTGTGGATCGGACAGGATAAGACCCATACTAAGCAGGAGAAATAAATGATTTAGTATAGAAAACCAAAACTCTAAAAACTTGGGTATGACGGAGAGAATGGCAATAGGACGTAGGACGGGTCGAGGTTGGTTCGTATACTGACGGCAAAAACCTAGCAAACAACTTCCAGCACTGATAAGTCATGGTGACGGAACACTAATCACTCTTCTCTTACTGTTCATTAAATTCCAGAAGTCCTAAAGATTTGATGTTTAAATTTGTTAACTCTTTGCAGGCGCGCACAACTGAACTTATTTTTCAATACCATTAATGAGAAGGTCGCCCATTTCAAAGAAGATATCGAAAATAACCGAAAGGTTACATTTCGGTAAACAACCTCGAGTTTCAAATGAAAAAAAAAAACTTTACTAGAGTTCTGCAATGGATAAAGGCAGAGAAATTTGATATTTTGTAGTTTTCATGTGTTAGACGAATGAAACCTTCATCGCGGTTGACAATTTCTGAGTAAAAAAATTAAATGCAGCAAGGCGTATTAATATTGTAATGGATATGTATCCAACAAACATAAATAATAACTAACGATTGGATTGTTTCATGATTTTAGTGGCAGTTAGTAGGGTTTATGTTAATTCCATTTTTAGTAGATACCAATGATAATATGTAGGGTTGGTTTTATTTTCGATAGATCCGAAAATTACAACCTTTTCTAAATTCAATTCAATCTTTTTCAAGTTAATATTTTAAGAAAATTGTAACAGAGTTTAATCCAGTAAGATTCATAAGCCTACGATTGTGAACAATCAATTTCTCATCACAGATAAAGATCTTAGCAATACAGATACAATCAAATATCCTAGAACTTCGCCATAGCCGGTACTAAGCTTGGTTGGGAATGGAGGAAGGGTGAACTCTGTAATTATAGGGCACAACAATCCAGAAGTTTCTGTCCCAAAATTTGCCTAAGTCTGACACCAAAAAAGCGGAAGCTATATCACCTGGCAGAATTTTTAAAATGAACAGTAATTATTATCAAGATACGGCAACGGCAATGGATAAAATTCCTAGCACGAAAGGTATTAAAACAATAAAGCAAAGTCAAAATGAAGAGCAATTAACAGATATCCCCTCAACAACGAGTTACTACACGCAAAGAATCTAAAACGAAAAAACGAAGAACTATGGAAGAAACCAAACAACAAGATTGAGCAATAAAGTTAAAACTCTTATGTTATAGAATGGAGATCTAAAAAAAAATCCAAACATTGAGGTGACACCAACAAAAAGAAGCAGCCTCCACCAATTAATATTGTGGGCATATCAAGCCATTCTGAAATCCAAACGGTGTTGAAATCGATAACAAAGAATGAATATAAGGCCTTAAACAATGGCGTGTAGAAAATAAAGACTTCGGACTCTGACACTTACTGGAAGTTAAAATGTGGATGGTTACCAGTGGTTCACCTAAGAAGACAAAAATACTCGCCCAATTAAAGAGAAAACTACCGACCGAAACAAAAATCAACTTGAATGTGCCAGTAAAAAATCCCCAACAATTGGAAGATGAACTAGAACTACTTATTAAAATAATAAAATCTACAGCCCACCAGAGTTTGCCGATCTGTCAAACTAATAAGAAATTCGAAAAAACTTATCCAGTGGAAGTAAGAGAATTGGTCAAAGAAAAACATAAGGCACGTAAAACCTGGCAAATTAATAGATCTCCCGAAAACAATAAAGCTTAACAACTTATGTGCTAAACCAAAAATCAATTATTAAAGAAGTTAAGGGCTGAAAAGACCTAAAGTTCAAATATCTCTAATTAAGAAACCTGACGGAACCTAGATCTGTAATCTTCCAACCTGGAAATTTTCCAACCAGTTTCTAAGATTGATGAGCTAAGTATAGAGCCTGTGAATTTACATGAATTAAATAAAATCTAATCTAAATCCTCGAAAAGCAACAGTATGTGAATTGATCACAGGGCAAATTATCAAAGCCTAGCCTGAGAAAGCAATACGAAAATTACTACACGTAATCGATTCATCATTCCGGTTAAAATATATTCCGCGTCAATGGAAAGTTGCAGAAGTAAAAATGATACATAAACCAGGCAAACCCCGTCAGGAAAAATTATCCTATAGGCCAATTTCTCTACTGCCAACGATGTCTAAGCTATTTGAAAAGCCGTATTATAGAGGACAGAAATTTCATTCCACTAAAAAAATATGTTCAAGTATTTTTTTAGAAGTGGCAAAATCATTTGATAGAGTATGGCACAAGAGATTGGACTACAAATTTCAAAGGGACTTATCACAGCAGTTTCACAACATCCTAGTCTCGTATTTAACTGATAGACAATTTCGAGTAAGATATTATGAGGAACACTTCGCCTTGAAAAAATACAAGGCAGCGTTTTTGAGACCAATTTTATATCTACTGTATACAAGAAACCTATCAGCACCAAGAGAAGGAACTATTGCAACAGTTGCTGATGATACAGTCATCATGGCAATTGGATATAATGTAGCAGAGGCAACCCACAAACTATAGAGAATCAATCACTAATGGGGTTTATAACCGAAAACGAAATTCATTCACATCAACTTCACTAATAGAAATTAATTCAAAACAGGTTCCGTATGTCAAATATTTACGTTAGGACGCTAAGTTGAAGTAGAAAGAACACATTCTTAAAAAAAAATTCTGAAACCATCCAGCTCTGGCAATGTACTAAAAAGACAAACGTCAAAACAATTCAGACGTTCCAAAACAACGTTCTACGGAGTATTGTTTTTACACCTTCGTACGTAAGAAATGCTGATCTTTATCGAGAGTTTAGGATGGAATACGTCAGCGAGGAAATTAAAAACAAGTCTTGAAACACGCATTACCCCTTCACGAACATGAAAACAATACATGTTAAACAACCCTATCGCCGAAAAAAGGCTTCAAAGAACGAAGTCAATGGACCAATAAATTTGGTTCGAATATTTGATAATTGCAACACAGTAATCCCAAAATGATAGGGATTTATGCGAACGATGTACGAATATTTTACGCATAATCACAATCAAATTGAAGCCTATTAAGGAAGTCAACCGTAATGCATAATTCTGAAAGATTTTGGGTCACTTGCATTTTCATCTGCACATATGTACATATGTCGATGCCGTAAAAATAAAAATGATTTTAACGACGCATGCATTTGCTGTGAATATGTAATTGTATTCTTGTACTTACGATTTAATACAGAGTACGTAAACTAATTTTCACTTACATATATACAGCTCACTGCTTAATTTCACTATAAATTTACACACTTATTTACACTTTACAGATCTACACTACATTTAATAAAATAGAAACAAAATATCAGACATTTTTTTAAACTTAATCACGATGCAACAAGATCAAAAAATGAATATGAACAAACGAATCGAAAATGTCATTTTAATTTTTTTTTTTTTTAAGTTTTTGGTGTTACTCGTACATGCATAAAACGCTGTGCATAAGAAAAGATTAATTTTATATGTTCAATTGTTCATCATTCTGATTTAGCGAAGATACATTTTAAAAATTTACTAGGTACATGTTTTGTAGTTTTTCAAAAAGTAGTTTAAAAAAAATACATACATTTAGGCTGCGGGTCGATTCTTGGGTAAATCGATTACTAATGATAAAAATCGCTTTTAAGCGTACATGTTATTTCATATAGGCACTTTTTTCTATTTTTTGTGTAAACAAATTAGATATACGTAAATTACATCAGCAATGAGTGCGATCCTTTGTTTCATTTTGTCATAGTACCACTCGAAGTGCTGGCGCCACCCTAAAGCGTTTTCTTTGGAGAAGCCTGACAATTTCAAATGAGTCTGGCGTTTACTTCCAGCTCGGCTTAGGCGTATTCTCTTTGTCTTTTGCTCCTCAAGGTATCTAGAGTTAGCCTGAGGTCATCTTCCTCAAAAGTAGATCGTGGATATTTGGTTTCTGAGGTTAGTGCCATAGACGGAGAACCTCCTAGTTTTTTTAATCACTTGTGACGGAAATTGTATAGAAAGTAGTATGTATTCGTTTGGCCTTGGATTGGTGATTCGTTTTATTGAGGTTATATAAATTAATTAATTTTTAGTTAACACGTATATTATATATACATTATATGGCACTACGTTATATAGTACTAAGTTGATTTTTCGGCATTCTTTATAGACAAATATATTAATTGTTCATGGCAATCCCAATATTTTCGATTTGGTAAATCAGGGGCTCTATTCTCGAATTCCACATCCATTTTCCACATGTGGACATCTGTCAAAATTCATAAAAATTGAATTTTTTTGGTACTAAGGGAATATTTCCGAAAGGGTATCAGCATGTGGAAAAAATTCCCCATATAGGAAAACGTTCATGCCTCATGTGTTTTATAAACGAATTACAATTTTCGAACGTTTTTGTGTGAACTTTGACAGATGTCCACATATGGAAAATGGATGTGGAATTCGAGAATAGGCCCCCAAAAAAATACAGAGGCCAATCGCTCATAATATATCTACTGAAGAAAAGTAGAAATATCTTCCCCCCACCCCGTAATTTTGGCTGAAGGCCCAAAGAGTTATACCAATGTACCACTCTGCAAAATGAAACTCTGTTATATAGTACTATGATATATCATGAAAAATCTGATAGAGCCTTATTCCTTCGAAAACATGCCGGTTTCATTTATCCTTCAATCCTAAACACACTGCAAGGTTAATAAAGTTTTAGTTTACGGATCAAATAATAGATATGTATTTTGGAACCGCGAAGCCCTGACGTTCACCCAATCGCGAAAACTTATGGGCAGAAATTAAGCGAGGATTAAAAAAGAAAAGTTCCAGTTGTTCAGACGAGCTATTCCAAATTATTGAGGAAATCTACAATAGTAGCCTGTCTTCAAAAACGTAATATGATGGTTCTGAAAAACAGCCTCTACCACACAAATGGAGCACGAAATTTCACGGGCTTTAGATAATTGTTTTTACGAAGAGTGAAACTATCAAGAATTTTGCAAGATCACTTTCGATCTGAATGAGAATCTCATCAGGCTATAGCGACTGAATTGCTAATTACACTTTTGATTACTTTTTATTTAAAGAAAGCAACCAGGTAGTTAAGTATTAGCGAATTAAACGCAACACCTATTGAACTCTTAATCCTCAGTTTAACGGACACCTCACTACAACGGACAACTTTTTTTGGTCCCGTAGATTTCCGATGTAGTGAGGTTTCCCTGTATATAGATTGCTCAACTGCTCACTAAACCCTAATCCAACCCCAACTCAACCCTAATTCAACTCACAAACGGAACCCAACTTAACCGCAAACACTACGTCAAACTCAATCCTCAAACCAGGATATACAAAAAATTGGTCAACAACTCACTATATCCTATCCAACCTCAACTCAACTCCAACTTAACTTAAACTCAACCCACAAATTGAGCCCCAACTCAACCTTCAAATCAACCCAATCAAGCCCAATTCAATAATTAAACCAGCATATATAAAAAATTTGTAAATATTTGTATATAACCAGGTATTTTGGTTCAATTCGTATAGCAGGTACCCGACCCTCTTGACGTAAAGTTTCGAAAAGCTTTTCAAATCTCTGCCTTGACCATAGAACCAGATTGGCGAAAAAAATTCCAAATCGGACAAGCCGTTCTTACCACGGGTAAGATACCACAGGTACAGACATCCAGACATTCATACGAGTACATGCAGACAGACGGACGGACATTTTTTTTTTTTGCTTTTTCAGAATCAGCTGCTTTCAAAACGTCGAGAAAAATGGTTTTGGATCAACCAAATTTTTCGTCATTTTTGACAGGATTTTAATACCTTGGTCTTTTTAGACCGAAGTAACTAGCTTTAACACAAATCCCATTTAGAGAAAGAGCAATACTGCCTCGCATATAGAGAGAATGAAAACAATTAAAAATAAACAAAGAACCAGTTACCCAGTACCCTCATATGTGAGTACTAATGATAGTTCCACTTCCGGCCACACATCCTATTGATGCGTTGATCAAATTTTATTGTTATCTTAATTAAATCGACAAATTTAGATTTACGTACATGAGCGCAGATGCATACTATATATTCCAACCATCACTCCTCTCGCCACGATAGAACAACTGAACTCCGTTCATAAAAGTAAAATGTTTGCAACGACATATCACTATAATACCGCTATTCTATCAAAAATGCAATGAAACGAAAAAGAAAGCATTATAGCTACAATATGTCAGCACTGACAACCTTAAATAAAAGTAAAAATAGGACGTCTACTCGCCTTATCCCACTATGTAATTTCACATTGCTAACCTTTCAACATTTAACTTAACCCAATTTTATAAATGTACATATTGAAACTGTCGCAAAAAAATTAATCAAAAATTGAAAAAATGGGTTTTCAGTTTTATTTTTTTAAATTGTTTGTTGCTAATCTATTTGATTGGGTTATTATCGCCATAATTGATGGAATGATATTCTAGTGCCAAAAATCGGTGATTACGCCATGTCCTGCTTGGAATATTAATAGAGATGTTTTCCAATACATAAGCTGAATCGATGTGGCCGAGTAGAACATTTCAGCATCCAGAAGAAGACGTCTTGCTGAATATGGTGGTAAGCGAGTCACATTTTCATAGAAAGGTACGTTATAGTCATATTTCCAGCCAACTTTTTTTTAACAGGAATATCAAAAACTTTTTTGTCTGCTTTCAATTCTTTTGATGTGCACAAAGTAGTAAGGATTCCAGACGTTTACACCATATGCCATAACATGTGCTACATAAAATATAATATACATTTTGCTATTGTATGCCGTCAAATATTTTTGTTTGATTGGTTTAGTACCTATATTTTTTCATGATAATAAGTATAAAAAATAAACGAAGCGGGTGTAATCGGTTAAAATTATTTTCCATAAGCCATTTATGTGGTTTGGTTAATTGACGATTGTAAAAGTAGAAAAAGCGCCTCTTACGGAAGATAGAAAAATTGAAGCGGATACATACTAATTGCGACTCAACCATAGTAAACGTGCTATCAGCGCTCCTGCGGAAAATAGAAAAAATGAAGTAGATACATAAAAATCGAGACCCTCCAATCGTCAATACTCAAAATATATTTGAAGGTAAATGCATTTACTATATTCTGCGGATTTACTCAGAGTATTCGCTCGCAGACAAAGATAAGAAAGTAAGAGTAAGAGCAAGAATGATATATTATAAGATTATTAAACTCTAAAAACGTTAAGCCCTTTCTTCCAAATTTAATAAAGCATAGGGACCCGTCTCTTTATCTTTCTGTTTTTTCGCATCGTAAAACAATTTTATTTCTCTCATAGCTGGTTCATCTATCGCTTCGTTTATTTTAGTCGGGTTGATTGAATGAATGAATGAGATAGAAAATCAATAACGTACGATCAAAACACGTACACGTGCTATTATATATATCTTTCTTTTACTTTTCATAGTATAAAATATTTGTAGCATTCACACAGAATGATTATATAATATTTTTTGATTTTGTTTGCTCTACAGTAAAAGTCAAAATAATGGTTCTGCTTATAGTATGATGAAAGTAAAACGATGCATTGCCGTATGCAAATGAGAATATAAAAATCCAAAGAGAAAATGAAGCGTAGGGACCAGCATGTTTACTCCCCGTAAGAGTTGAACAATTATATATTGTTCATTCATGGAGTAAGAGTGTTAAAATGTTTAGTAATAATTAATTATCAAAAAATTCGAACTGATCCAGAGAGATTAATGCTAATGGTTACTTATGAATTTGGAAGACAAATATTATTAATTTTGGCCCAGCTTTAATTTTTGAGCTGGTCGGTGAAAGACGCTCAATAAATTTCAATAAGTTTTTTTTTCTCTTAACTTAATAATAACGAGAATAAATAATTATTAATTTCATCATTCGAAAAAGAATTTTACTCTCGAATAGTCGCATGTTACTCTTAAGATTTTGAAATAAAATAAAATAATATTTGTTCAAATGAACATAAAATATATTTTTATTAGGGTATTTTAATGAATAAAATATAAAGGGCTGAAACGTCATGAGGTGATCAGAACTTCGGTCAATTCAACTCCCAGATCAATCCCTAACTGAACCTCTTAATTCAATCTTCAGTTCAACCTCCAACTCAATTTACAACTAAGCCTCCAACTCAATCGCAATCACCAAATTAACCGGCCAAATTAACTCAATCGCAATCACCAAATTAACCGTTTGTTCAACTAGACACTTAATGGTCAACCCAATCCCAACTACAATCATTCCATCATACCATTATTCTATTATACCATCATACCACCAAGACTCTTTACTATTAAACCATCATACAATCATAATAACGTACCATAGTAACGTCGAACTATTACACCATCATATCATCATACCATGGTTAGATAGTCTTCATACCATCATACCATAGTAACATCATACCATCGTATCATCACACAAGAATATAATCATACCATAATACTATCAGGCCACGATATCATCATACCATTCAACCGCCATACCATTATACCGTTATACCATCGTGCTATCACACCATCATCATTCTAGAGTAAATACCATCATACTATCAAACGTACTATCATATATACAATCATATCATCCGTTCATCATACAATAATACCAAGTTTTGCAGAGTTGTACATTGGTATAACTCTGGGCCTTCAGCCAAAATTACGGGGAGGGGGGAAGATATTTCTACTTTTTTTCAGTAGATATATTATGAGCGATTGGCCTCTATATTTTTCTGATTTACCAAATCGAAAATATTGGGATTGCCATGAACAACTTATTACAGACAGACAAATTAAATTCTTAACAATAATACCAAACTATCATACCATTATATTATCATAACATCACACAATCATATATCAATCACATGTATGATCGGACACTAAATATTTTTCATTTGGGATTGGTTTACCGTTGAACAATGCGAAGCTCTTGTTAAAATTATGCTTGCTCATATAAAAGCAGCTATTAAGGCTAAAGGTGACGTAACGTCTTACTAAAGCACGGCGTCCGAATATTTATGTGTTGGCAAAGTTTGACGATAATATGAATTATGATTTTAATTTTTCTTTCTATTACGTTTTCCTTTACATCGAATTAAAAAAAAAGTGTAAGAATAATGTATCTTTATAATAAAAAAATATTAAATTGTAAAGTTAATTGGTTTTATTAATATTTGAGAAATACATGAAAAATATTTATTGTTCGAACATATATGTATGTGTTAGGGCTCGTATACTATCTTACCAGGATACCACCATACCATCGTACTGTCATACCATCATACCATTACACCGTCGTACCATCACACCATCATACCATCTTACCACTATACCATCATATCATCATACCGTCGTACCATCACACCATCCTACCAGTGCGATCATACCATCATATCATCATACCATTATACCATTGTACCATCATACCAGCATACAAGTTTTACAATTCAAATTGAACCTTTTACATTACAAATTGAACAATTCGCATTTCAAATTGAAACTTTAGCAAATTATATGAATGGCCAATTAGGATGGAGCTTGGCTATTATTTAACTGATTATTATGAAATTTGAACTGTGCATTGGAAATATGTAGGTTTCTAAAATGATTTTCAGATGAAGTTCTGGAAAATGGCCAAGTATGATGAAAGATCTAACTTGAATCTTTCTTAATTGATCACGATGAAATTTGAGATGTCTGTTCGAAATGGGATTCTAAAATTATTTTTAGATGAACTTCTTTAATTTGGCCAATCAGGACCAAACATGCCTATTTCTTACTGAATTTTAGTGAAATCTGACATTCGCTATGGATATGGAATTCTAAAATAATTTTCATAATAATCGGTTGAAAAATATTCAAAGCTCGCCTATACTTGGCCATATTCCAGAACTTTATCCAAAAATGAGGTGAAATTTCACTAAAATCCGTCAAGAAATAGATAAATTCCATCCTAATTGGCCATTCATATAATTTGTTAAAGGTTCAATTTGAAATGTAAAACGTTTAATTTGAGGATTATGTATTAACAGTGGACCTTGTCTTAAACAATATTTGTGTAAATAAATTTGTGTGGATTTGGTTAAATATCATATACAAACGCTGTTATTTATACAAACACTCTCTTTTATACATATAGATTGCTCAACTGCTCACTAAACTCAACCCGCAAATTGACCCCTAACTTAACCTCCAACTCAACCCCAAACTCAATGCCAAACTCAATATTCAATCCAGCATATATAAAAAATTTGTAAATATTTCTACATATAACCAGGTGTTTTGTGTTAATTCGTATGGCAGGTACCCGACCCTCTTGACGTAAAGATTCCAAAAGCATTTCAAATCTCCACCTTGACCATAGAAACAGTTAAGCGAAAAAAAAATTGTAAATCGTACAAGCCGTTCTCGACATACCATGGGTACAGACATCCAGACATCCAGAGTCCAGACAGACGGACATTTTTTTTTTTTTTTTGCTTTTTTAGACTCAGAGACTTTCAAAAGGTTGAGCAAAGTGGTTGTGGACCAACCAAATTTTTCGTCATTTTTGACAGTATTTCAATATTTTGGCCTTTTTAGACCGAGTTTTCTAAATATTGCTTAAATTTAACTAGCGGAACTATTTCTGTAACCAAATTACTTTCTAATAATGTTTTGCAAATTTTTTCTATCAAAAGTTCTAAAAATGAAATATCCTAATTCTAATAAAACAGGTTTTGTTTCATAGTATTAACGCGCTGCTTCGTGGCCTTTATTTCAGTTATAGGAAATTCTTCCTTGAACGCTTTTTTCATTATTAATGTCAGTCAATCAAACATCACTATTTGAGAAACGACCAGAGAATTGAAAAATTGTCGGAAACTTAATAAATTTTCATTTGACTTAAAAATATTTTTGTATAGTGAGTCGAGTGTCAACGGTTTTATAAATTTTCAAGTGTTTGGTGCATTTTTATTGTTTTTTTGTCTTTGTTACATTTACTAATCACCACTTTATTGTATTTTTATATAAATAAATAAAATTTCCTAGTAAACTTCCACCAACCATCTTCCATTTTCCTGAGAACTCAAGTGCACATGGTTATAGATGAATTTACTTGAAATATTTCTTACCTTACATTACGGTGCGATGTGTGACAATGAGATCTTGATTTATTTAACCCCTATATATGGTCAACAAAAAAAAAAATTCTAGCCCTCAAAACATAATGCGTTCGCATCAATTTATCTCAATTATAGATTATAAATTACGAAAAATATTTACGTAAAGAAGTGTTGAAATGTAATATATTTAAGGGTCAAGCTATTCTCTTCTAAAAAAAAATCGATTTTTAGGGGTCAAACCTAAGGATATTCATATATAAATATTATTATAATTTTTTTTTTTAGGAAATACCTCAATTTAAATAAGAAAAATGGAATCAGTAATCGAGAATGAGCCATGCGCATCGACATCAACAAGCTGTACCGAAAGCATAAAAAACAACATAACTGAATTGAGTATAAAAAATAAGCGGAAAAATTTTAATCCTCGTTTTGCCGCAATAAATCATAAACAAACGATTAGTGCGGTGGCCGCGGTTGCCGCCGCAACTGCAGTACCTAATTTAAATTCGGAACAAAAATCGTTAGCGGCTAGTTTAGGTGGTAATTTAAATGATTCGGATGTAAAATTTCGTGAATTTGCATTTAAAACAATGCAAGAGCTACTGAATATATACGGCCTATCCGTATCACAAAATGATATTTTAGAAGCGTTTAAACAACAAAGCTTGGGTAAGTCATAAATTTTGTACAATTTTTTTAATGTTTTGTCAAAACAATAAATAATATCATTCGCTATAATTTACGGGGTAATTTGAGATCTTTTCTCGTAAGTTTTTTTTTTAACCCGAAAATCTTTCCCCAGGATACATAATACTTATATAAATGTATGTGAACTTTATAAAAGGGATCGAGCACCTTTATAATATATTTCTTATATATTTCTCGCTAAATTGATTTCGTTCTTTTTGGTAAAAAAATGATTTTTTTATTTTTTTTTGGTAAAGGGATAACGTTCTAAGGGTGAATAGGTTACGATTATTAAGGTTAAATGATGCACCTTTGCTTTTTTCCTATTATTATATGACGTTTTTCTCAATACTCCTAGACCCCTCAGCGTATAAAACTAACTGGATACGTTTATCTCATACACATGAGTTAAGCTAACCGGTGTCATTTGGGAAATTTAATATGTTTAAGTTTAGACCGCGGGAAAGAAATTTTATAAATTATGAATTACATTTATTATGGAAAAAGTTACTAGTTTTTCCAAGTTTTCAATTTAACAGAATTTTTCCGATGCTAAATGTATTTTTAACATTCTGATATCTCGAATTCACAATCTAACCCCAAATTTATAAAAAAATTAATTTAAGGAAACGATGATTTGTTGTAATACACTTTTAATGAGATATTAAGGGATACAAGAAGAAACTATTTATTTTGGATTTGTTTTTTATCTCGTTTTCAACCCCTTCAAAATAAAAAAATCTAAATTCTTAAAAAAAAAATATTAACAAAAAAAAAAAAAAAACGAATCGTGGTAGGGATTTCGATCTTCTTACGTATGAAACCTTTTTTGTTGTTGTTTTTCTTTATTATATTTTAAGAATTAAATTCCATCATCATCGATCAAAAAAATGTACACAGCTCTCAAAATTGAAGATCATGAGAAAAATGTAATTTCTTTCAAAAAACTAAAAACTTTTTTTTTAAGATTATTAATGATATTTCGGCTTATCGATCACATTTTTACGAAAATCATTAATTTTACATAAAAAAAAAAATGTTTGTTTTATGTACACTAGGTTTGGATGCGGGAATAGTCTACTGGATGTTCAAGTGTGAGAACACAAAATTAATAAAAAAAAATCAGTGAAAGTGGTATAATATACTTGCTTTATATTATACTTACTTTAGTCTGAACCACCCGAAATTCTTTACAAATCTTAAAGAAACCATAGCTATATGAGCCGCTCACTTGTCAAATCGACTAACTCCACAAAACAAAAAGTAGAAAAACCAAGAATCAAACAAAAATCCCAAAAATATTTTGCAAATAAATTAAAAAATTGGACATAGAGAACGTATTTTTGATTCAAACTTTTTAAATGATTTCAAGCCTAACACGGCAATTAATAAACGTTTGTTCACCGCCATTTATACTTCCAAAAATTTCGGACCGGCCGATGATTACGAAGTACACTTATATAAAAACAAAAACCTCCGCATGTGGATTAAAATTCGCTGTGTTTCATAACTGTATCACCACTCGATGGAAAATGTGAAAACTTTAAGAAAATGTATATTTTGAGGTCCTCTTTTGTTTTCGCCCAACGATAAAATCCAGTTTAGGAATAATTGAGTTACTCCCGTAAACTTTTGTAAAAGATATTCTCTATAAATTTTCTATGGGGTTCTGGTCCGATAGAACAAAAAATAAGATGACAATACTGGAGTAATTCTACAAACAAAGAGTATTAATTAGCTGAAAAAGGATTTAAACCTCGCGAAACGCGATTCATCGCATTCCGAAGCCAGTTCCAAAATTATTGTTACTGTTCGATGTGAATTTGTGAGCGCAAACCTGACTGCTCAAAGGTACAAGTAACTGAAAAATAATTTATTAATATTTTTGTGTTTTAACCAAACAACATTAATTGGGTAATTTACACAATGAGAAAAAATGTAAACTTGATGATCCTGATGGTATTCAACATTATTGGATGAATCAGACACTCTTCCATTTTATATTGGCATCCGTGAATGCTTTTTTCTAACATTTCCAACAGGATAATGTCGCAATCCGCTTAAGCCACACAACTAAATCTTGGTATGTGAAAAATGTATACGAGTTCTTTAATGGCCGAGTTATTGGTCAGGCCAGAACCTTTGATAAAGTTTACCTGGTAAACCGACGTAACCGACTAACGACCTAAGAATAGCGGTTGAACTTGCCTGGAGTGAATTTTAGCGTTGGGAGAAACCAAAGGAGTATTATTTTTAATTATGTTAATCCATCATATGAACTCATGTGCAAAATCGGTTGCGTGCGCATGTTAATACATTGTGGATTGTTAATACAAAATTTTTGTAAATAAATAAAAGTACTTTCAAAGTTAGAAACTGGCCAAATGAAGATGAGAATTTATTTATTATTCAGAAACCTCTCATTGGCCATTTATCAAATGAAATATTTTGTATACTCTTAACTTAGAAAAAGCTAAGCTTACATTTCTATTTAGTGAAAGGTAAAATTCGTTTTCAAATAAACCATCTATCGCGTCATGTACTTCGAGGAGCCATCATGAACAATATCGATCTATAACGAGCGAATACTTTCTCTTATTGAAGATAAAAATATCTATTCGAAAACTTTCCAGTATTGCCCAAGTTTCTCGCACAAGTACACATAAAATCATTCAAAATTTTTTAAGTATCGTCCATACAAAATCCAAAAATGTCCAGAGCTTACACAAAGAGCTAAATTGAACCGTCTTGCTTTTGCGCAAAACATTTTGGAACACCTAAACGAAGATTGCATCTTGAGTGATATCTGGTTTAGTGATGAAGCACACTATTACCTCAAGGGTCACGTGAACCAACAAATTCAAAAATATTGGATATGATCTTTTAGTTTTTTCTGTAAACTCTTACTCTCCACCTAAACCTAAGAGTTTTAGCTTTAGAGATTTTTCTAGTATAGACAATTCCCGCCTTTACTTAGTTTGTAACTCAGTTCCTTGGGAGGATATTTTTTGCCTTAGTTCGGCAACTAGCCAAATAGAATTTTTCAACTCGTATATTAGTTTGGTGTTTAATAGTTGCGTTCCGCTTAAAAAGGTTACTTGCAAAGCAAAATCTCCGCCTTGGTTGTCTCAGGAAATTTCGAATGCCATAAATATTAGAGTTAGTAAATATCGTGTATGGAAAAGGTGTCCTAACAGTCAGTCTCATTTAGATTACAAGCAGGCTCGTAACAGAGTTGTAGGGTTAATTCGAATTGCTAAACGTAATTTTTTCAAGGACAAGTTATAGCATTGCCAGACTGCGGTTTAATAAATACGATTTAGTGAATTTTCGAGATTAGCCGTAGTTAGATTTACGGTATTTATGCATTATTTTGAGTTTAGTGACTAAAACGATGTAATGGGAGTGTGTTAGTTTGACAAATATTTTGAAAACAATAACAGTTTAAGTGTATTAACCGTTATTTAAAACGAGTTTAGCTAAATCGGATTTATTAAATCGCAGTCTGGCAATGCTATTAGACTCCTCTCTTCCTCCCAAGGTTTTCTGGCGTAACGTTCGTAATTTAGGCCTAGGTAAATGCAAGATTAGTTCAAGTGGGGATTTCAAACCCAATGAAATTAATAGTTATTTTTGCTCTAGTCTGAACTCGGGCAGTAGTTCCGTCGATTTGTTCTCTAACGCGTCCTCTAATTCGTTTTCGTTTTCAAATATTTCTCTCGAGGATTTACAATCTGCTATTTGGAAGGTTAAATCGGAATCTTTTGGTCTGGATAACGTCAATTTAAAATTCGTTAAGGTAGTTTTCCCTTTCGTCTCAAAATACTTGTTACATATCTTCAATTTTATTCTCACGTCCTCTTCCTATCCAGATCAGTGGAAGCTAAGTAAAATAATCCCGATTCCAAAGATCAGTAATCCTTTAGAGCTATCCCATTTTCGGCCAATTAGCATTTTAAGTTCTCTCTCTAAGGCTTTCAAGATAGTTGTTAAAAATCAAATTCAATCGCATTTACATAGCAATAGTTTAATTAGTTGCTTCCAATCTGGGTTTAGAAAATTTCATAGTACTTCTACTGCGTTATTAAATGTATGTGATGATATTAGGCGTAATATGAATAATAGGGAATTAACTTCTTTAACTTTGTTAGATTTTTCTAAGGCCTTTGATTCTATTAATCACAGAATTCTTTTCAATAAACTCTTATCTCAGTTTAGATTTTCGCTTTCTGCTGCCAAATTAATTTTTAACTATCTTTCTAATCGTTCTCAGGCAGTTTTTTTCGACAATTCCTTGTCTGATTTCCTTCCTGTAATTTCCGGCGTGCCTCAGGGTTCAGTGCTGGGTTCTCTATTATTTTCTATGTACATAAATGACATAGAATCCTCCATTCAACATTGTTCATTTCATATTTTCGCTGATGACGTTCAAATTTATAGAAATAGTCGTTTAGATCAGGATTCTATTGTTAGGAATATTTGTCTGATAAATGAAGATTTAAGTAATATCGTTCGCTGGTCGGTCTCTAACAGGCTTGTTTTAAACGCGAATAAATCTCAGTCGATTATAATTTATAAAAAACCGTTGGATACCTCGTCCTTTCCTGGTATTTTTTTGCAGGGTTCGCTAATTGTATATCCAAATGCTGTTAGGGATTTAGGCTTAGTTATTAATAAAACTCTTACTTGGGGTGACCATTTAGTTACTATTAGTAAGAGGGTCTTTGACATGCTTAGTTGTTTGTATAAAGTGGTTGGATTTTCTGATAGTCAGTTTAGGAAAAAATTGTTTTTGTCTTATCTTCTTCCTCATTTTATTTACGGTGACATAGTTTTATTCGGTATGCTTCAGGAAAATATGAATGTTCTCCAAAGATGTTTCAATGCTTGTACCAGGTTTATTTTTGGTATTAGGAAGTTCGATCATATTTCTGCCTACTCTAGCCTTGTTTTAGAATGTAGTTTATCTATTTTTTACGAATTTCGCGTTTGTCTTTTTATTTTTAAACTTCTTAAAGCTAAGGAGCCTTGTTATCTATATAGGAAATTAATGTTTAGTAGATTTCATTCCTCTAACTTCCGCCTAATTCCGGCTAAAAATTGTTGTAGGTCGTTAAACGCGTCATTTTGTGTTAGGGGAGTTTCCCTTTGGAATTCAATTCCATTGGAAATTAAGATATTAGGATCGGCAAAATTATTTAGGTCAACATTTTTGGAGTGGCGTGATTGATGGGCAATACGTAGTTTTTTAATTTATTTTTAATAACCATGTTATTTTTGTTAATTTTTAATTTTTAATATTATTTCACCTCGTGCTGTACATTTTATTGTAAATGAGCTACTGCTCAAAATAGAATGTGTAAGCACGAGGTGGAAATTGTTTGAAAAAATTTAAGAGGTTTTTATGCCTAATGGAAGCAACTTCTTTTTTCTTTTTTTGTTTCGATTGCTTTGTTTCCATGTGTGCTTTTCCTCTTAATACTAAATTATTTATAAATACTATAAATAAATAAATAAAAATAAATAAAAATAAATAAATGTACAGAAAATCCCAGGGAACACTATGAATCGCCATTATACCCTCAAAAGGTAACTGTTTGGTGGGCTTCTTCGGCTAAAGGTAAGGTAATGGTTGTTGTACGAGGAAATATTACTTCAGCCAATTATTTGAAGCTGAAATGGAAGAAAATGAAATTAACACTGCATGGTTTATGCAAGATGGTGCTGGTCAGCTTACTGCAGATGTGATTTTGTATTACTTGCACGTAGAAATTACGATTTCCCGAGAAATTTGTTTCCTGACGAATTTCATTACTCTTTCTTTTATTACATTGATTTACATATTTAAAGTTTCCTGTAGTTTCCTAAGAAACATCTGTTTCATTTTGAGCTGAAGTATAGGCCGAAGAGTAAACAAAGCATTTTTTTTTTGTGCTCTTTGAAAAATTTACAAATTTTGAAATCCATAAAATACACAAGTTTTTTTGACAAAACCATGTCTATACTATATCAGGGTGCGGCGGATCCAAGACCCACCTCGGCCCCCTAGCTGGTGGGCCATCTTTTAATTTTACAAGTCAAGAAAAACCTTGGAAAGAAGAAACTATTGTTTGTTATAGCTGCCTCGCAGACTCACATAGGTAGATTGAAAAACAAATGGAAGGTCCAAGGTCTAAGAGACCATGATGTCTTCATAATTATCCATTTTAGCCCAAAAATTCTTTCCACTAAAGCATCTTCATGAAGAATGCCGCCCTGTACTCTCTATACATGCTTAGTAAAAAAGCAGCAACTATAAGCGACATTTTTAATTATTTCGATTTTGATGAATTTTTTTAAGCACATCAGTCAAATTTAGTATCGACTAAACATTAAAAGAAACATTATTTCTTAATCCAAAGATGTGAAATCATAATTTAATCTAATTTTTATTTATTTAGATTATGTAGTCCGTTAATTATACGTAACGACAACGAATTTCAAAAAACCGCATTATTATTTTTCATTCAGAAGTTTCATGAAATCTGGACGGTAATGTCTGACTGTTATCGTTTTTCGTCAATTATAAATACGACCGTTGTGAAATTTTTAATACATTTTTAACCATATTTTACGCGAATATATATTTGTTTAATATCGTAGTTCAAGAAAAAATTAATATATGGGGAATAAGATTTCATTGTATGCTCAATAACAAGAAACTCAGAGATTGGCTCTTATAGACACCATATAGGATGTGAAAAGGGCATATTAGTGATATCCCATAATTAAGAGTTGGACTATGATGACAAATTTAAAGGGGACCACTTTTGAACTGTGTCTCTTTCCATAATGAAATGTCAAAGCTTAAGGTTGAAATACAATGATATCCGGTCCGTTCCGCTCACCTTTTACGTCCCAATTTACTCTATAATTCTGAATGAACGACAGAAACTTCATTATTAAGAACGAAAGGGAATAAAACGAATGCCACATTAGGATCAAATTTTACAATTTTAGACATGTTAAAGAATAATAAGGTTATCACGATTGGTCAAATGGCTTCAGAGTTGTAATTCCAGTATGATTGGCTCTGTCTAGTATTGCCAACTCCTTCTTTACTATGCGTAAACCATTCCGCCGTTTCGCTCGGAGGAACTGACTCGTGAAGAAACCGGCGATGATGAAAAAGGGAGACATCAGTCGTAAAATTAACTAAAATATTTGGGCCCACGAAACCACGAATAGATGCTTATAAAAATAATATAACAGTTTACTACATCGCGTATTGTTAATAATCAGAGATAATTATGTATAGGCTTAGGATTTAATTTGTCCCTAAATATCAAATATTTTGGTTGTTCAATTGGACAAACTAACGGCCCTGCGTTATACACGGCTGAAGAGGTAATCCAAAAATGATTAGACATCCCCAAACACTTAAAAATGTTGACGCATAAACAGCCATCATGACGGTTGAAACGATTCACGACATTAACACTAGGTTTACTGACGTTTCTGATATACCTATCTCTACGAACACGCGTCAATTTGACGCAGAGACGAATACATATAACAACACTTAGAAAATAATGTAATTATATACTATAAGAAAAAAATGAAAATGTGAGATATATATTTATGTAAAGGTTTTATTATTCAATAGTTTTATTACAGATTATTTCAATATTCGACATTTATTTCGCACATTTTTTTCACAAATACTCAATTTTGTTTGTACATTTTCCGCAAACAACCTTTTGACATATTTTACAGATGTTATTGCTCCTGTTTCTTTTACAAAAGCCAATTTGGCAAGTCCTACGTTCTCCCGAAGTACTAGGTAACGGGAGATTATAATCTATGTTGTTGGATTTTTTCTTTTCTCCTTCTGTAAGTTCTTTGGCCAACTGAAATAGAAACTCCTTTCTGGATAATTTTGACCCAGTACACTCTGTTTATAATATCCATGCGTTTATTGCCGCTAAATCTAAAATGTTGAAGAACACCTGGAGAGGCCATCGAAAAGATGCTGATTTGCTGGTATATTTGCGAGCCATTTGGTCTACTACGTCGACTCCAAACTTTGTCCCATTGTAATATGCTATTGTTTCCGGGGTATGTTTTTTATTGTCTTTTATTTTTATAAAAGTATGCTTAGTACTTAGTAACAGCACCTTTAGATTTGGCTTACTTTTATATATAGTAAGTATGCAGTTTCCTGATTTATAATGTTCTGAAGAATACAACTTCATTTTATCTTTCTTGCTTTTTGCTGGCTTTGGTAGTTCTCTCTTGTTGGCTCGAATAGTTCCAACTAAACTGGTTCCTTTTGCAACTAATTTTTCAGCTAGAGGAATACTGGTGAAAAAATTATCCGTAGTTATATTTCTTCCGTGATGAAGATATGGTTCCGCTAACTTCATAACTACAAATTCGCCCAACGGTGTTGAATTTCGCGTTTCATCCTTCCCTAGGTAAGGGATCCCATTTATAACGTATTTAGATTGCACATCTACTGCCAACCAAAATTTGATGCCAAATTTGTGAGGCTTATTTGGCATGTATTGCGTGAATTTGCAGCGGGCTTTAGTAGGGAACAATTGCTCGTCTATTGAAATATTTTCGTGAGGTTTATAACAGCATTGGCTATTGTGTATAAATTGATTCCATATTTCGGATATCATTGCAAATTTGTCGGTGCGTAAACGTCTAGATCGTTCCGTTTTTTTATCAAATCGGACAAATCGAAGAATTTGCATGAAATCATCTCTGGACATTGTATTAGAAAAAAAAGCAGGTCCCCATTCTTTGGACCACAAATAAAAAGCATTCAGCGAATTTGCTTCATACGCTCCCCTAGCGTACAAAATCCCAATAAAAGCAAGCAACTTTGTGGTTGAAATCTTCCAATCTCCTTTCAACACACGACCTGCTTCTTCTTCAGTACAACCTTTTATATGTTCTATCATCTTTTTGGTTATAATCAAATGAAAAGCACTGCTTACGTTACCTTCCATCACATTGCGTTTTGCGTAGCCAGTAGGCCCAGCGATGTCTTTGAAGATTGTGTGGAAAGGATAACGACCACTAGATCCGCCCACTTTCAATTTCGTCCAAGTTGTTCCATCGACCGCTATTTCTGTATCACAGACTGCCTCCGAATTTTGGGACGATCTCCTAATACTTGTCTCATTCTCGGATTCAGAATCGGAGGATAGGATACGCATCCTTTTTCTGCGAAGACCAAATTTCTGATGATTTTCTTTTTCAATGTCTGATGAGTCCCCTGCTTGCAAACTTTCATCAGATTCCAAAATCTCGATTTCATCCTCGTCTTGAATCACTTCATTTTCATCCTCTTCAGAGCCAGAACACTCTTCACAAATACTAACTATGTTTTGTAAAATTGTATTTCCTCTTCTAGACATATTTAGATGATACAGAAGGGCTTTTTATCAAAATAGTATAAAATTGAGGTTCACAATAATATTACTAACTAATTCAAAAAATATTCTAGTACTTTATTTTTCAATACTCGAACTAAGCAACTGAAACCTTCTAAATCTCTTCGGACTCTAACATCAACTGACATTCTGCGTTCCCTTCTTTCTCTTATTGCGCAAAAGTTGTTTATCGCTTTGTCTTTGTATAAATTACGATCACGTCAAATTGACGCATATCCGTAGAGATAGGTATACCACATAAAGAATTTCAATATTTCAACACTTTTGATAAAAGTAGACCTCAATATATATTTATCTCGACCACTGTATAAAAGTCAATACAAGAAATAAGATAAAAATGCAAACGGTGTTTGTACTTTTCCTTATAAAATTTGAAATGCGTCAAAATGACGCGTCTCGTAAACCTAGTGTTAAAATAGAGTAGAATTGCATTTCCTATATTTTTATAGTGCAATGATAAATTTCGAAGCTGGTGAACGTTTTGTTAAAATAGTTTTATACTGGCTGAAAATTTTTGAAAATTTTATTTTTTTTTCTCCCTAAAAATAATATCGACAACCTAACTGGACAAATCTGGGGCTAACTTGTCGCCAGGAGAGTGTAATGTTGCATTATTGATTGTAATATTTAAAATGATGTTTTATGCTGCTTGTTATTTTCACAGTATAGGTATTTGCAATGCTATAAAAAGATACAAAAATTAAAGCCAGATCGATCTGTCAGTGCTGTTTTTAATTTTTGTATCTTTTGGAAATATACTGCAGAAATGACAAACGGTATAAAACATTTTAGATGTAACAATCAATAATGACAGTTTACGGTATACATCACTTTGAACTGACTATAAACTGACTATATTTTAATGCAACTTTTAACAATTCTGGGTAGGCTCAGGTCTGGAATTGTCCACTCAGGTTATCGATACCATTCTCTTAAGGCCGAATAAACTATAGGTTTTCACAAATGTTTAGCCATTATAAACTCTTTGAATAAAACGTTCATCAGCTCTCCTACTAATACGAATAAAACCAAAGCAATCCGGAACGTCAAAGAATATACAGTAAACTATTAAGGTATTATAATTTGACGTTTGGTTTGTTTTTAATTTATTGATCCAACTTAAGTAGTTTAGGCAAGTCTAAAACTTTGTTCAGCTTCCATATAAAATACTGTTTGGCTTAAATGTCTTTGCTTTATCAAATTTTAAGCTAAGTAAGTCGAATTACGTATTTTTCGAAGATATATAACTCATGTAATATATGCTAAACCATAAAATAAGCAAAAATATTTAAATATGTATGTGGTAACCAGAGGGCTCATTTGCCTTTATTTGCGACAAATTTTTGATTTGATTTCCCAAAAAAAAAAAAAGAAAAAATTGTTTACCTAAGAATCCTAAGCCTAATGTAAGCCATCATTATTACACTGTTGAACAAATGTACATTCGCGTAAAATGTGTTAATAATTGTGTTAAATAACATGTGTTAAAAATGCATTAAGAACTTCACACCGCGATTACTATTCAGATAATTGAGTTACTATTCACGTACTCGAGCTACTGAAGCAATTTGTTGTAAACACTAATTTTTAATTAGTGAAAATAACCGCTACAACAAATTACATAGGATCAGGAATTACGATAAATTCAATTAAATTACATTAGGTTCTCGTATTTTTTTACTTGAATTAGTGATCTGCTTTTAAATAGGATTTTTGGTGATATAACACCCTGCACTTATTCTTCTATACATCGAGCAAAACCGAAATCGGCTTTACAATATCGCATACCGGCACTTTCAGCCCCTTGGCAATCCTTCTGAATAGGACGGACTCAACGACTTTGGCACTGAACGCAATCTGATCAAACTTGCTTGGTATCACCTTACCTACTAATGCTGTTTACACATAGCTTAGAAGTGTTATCGTTTTTTTGCATCAAATCTTTTTACGAACAAGTTTATATTCCGTACAGTAGATTCCGGTTAATTGGGACACATACTGTCCCAATTAAACGGTTGCACCAATTACGAGAAGTAAAATTTGTGGTATTACATTCGCCATTGCGTGTTATTTTCTTTCTTTCTTAAATCTTTCAATTAATTCTAGGCAAGAAGCCGCAGTATCGGCAAGAAGCTACAGTCCTTAAGTTTAGTAACTTTTTCAGTTAAAATCTGTGCATCTTTATTCTTTATTTACCTATCTTTTAGCACTCTATTTTGAGCAAGGGTTCATTCTTAATATAATAAACCAAAAGAGGTAGATTTCAAAAACGTAATAATAATAATAATACAACCATATCCAGTAACATGTAACCTTTTCATTTAGATTTTTTGTTGGAAACTAGTTTACCAATTTACTCGTACAAATTTTTTAAACTACTACAAATGTTACAGATATAATTTACAATTTAAGAATATTATTAATAGAGAAAATAAAATGCATTCACTTGAAAATCAGGCCTACCTATGCTATGCGAGGAGTAACATATTGAAAGAAAAGACATATAGTTGATAGTTGTACGTCAAAATAATCAACAGTTCCAGCCCTGGCCCTTAAAACATGCTATCATAAAACAATTGTTAGGTATATGTAGTCACTAAACAAAGGGGCACAAGTCGAGTTAGGCCCTTTTACATATTATTTAAAATTCGAATTCTCCGGTTATAAAACTGGTCACAAAAACTAGATATCAAAACGATTTACTGAAAAAAACTCCAATAAGTAAAAATGTAACTACTACATCACTGCTGACTGAAGTATTAAGATATATGTATGTAAAGTACAAAAAGAAGTGAGTAAAAATAAACTGTTAGAGAGTAAAATTAAAATGTTAAAAGTATTTTTTTCCAAAAATGGCCGGGGAACTAGATCCTCTAATATCAATGTCCAAATTGTTCCAAATGGTTATCCCCCTAACAAAGAAAGACGAATTCATCAATTTACATTTATTTCTGGCTGGCTTCAATATTTGTATGCGATCAGTGGTAGATTAAGGAAAACCCTGGCCCTAGGCAAAATTTCGATTCCGGGCCCGCAAAATAATAGGAAAATCTGGGAGGACCTAAGCAAACTTTCGTTTCCCGAAGCAAAATTTCCTTTTCCTTCTAAATGCGTGACAGCTAGGCTCCTGTTTCTCAGGCACAAAACATCTGTTTCTTCCATGCCTTAACCCTATGCTTTTCCGCATTGGTGACTTCTTAGTCGCACGTTAACTCCCTTAGCTTGTGAGACTAACTTATTTCAAATGTTAAATTTTTCGATTGGATGCAAACAAGAATAACGCAATAAGTACAAGGGAATAAAGAACAGTTTTGCGAAAAAATACCGTTTATAATAAGTTTATTAAGTAATCTAATAGTAATTAGTACCTATAGGAAAAGTAACATGTGTAAAATGATGCCCACTTTGCGCTCTAGATAGACAAATAACTATTTCCTTACGCACAAAAACAAAATTTAAACAAAAATATCATAAAACATTTTACAGTTTTGATTTTCTTGTACGTAGTGGTGGCTACAAAATTAGAAACAGTGAGGGCTTACTAAAAAACAAGTAGGACTTAAATAATTAAAGAATTGATAAAGAAACTAAGATTTAGTACCCAACCCAGAATTTATATTTTTGGTTATTTTCGTTTTAATATTGAAATCCCTATTTTCCCGAATTTATGAAAACCAAGATTTTGGAAAACCGAGATTTTGAAAACCAAAATAATGTAGCCAACCTAATATGACTTATTTGAATTTTCAATTGGGAAATGATGAACTCGCGTTGAGTACTAAATCTTGATAGCCAAAATCTTGCTTTTTAAAATCTTGGTTTTCAAAATCTTTTGAAAGAAATCGCGAATCTTGTTTTTTTAGCAATCTTGGTTTTTCAAAATCTTGGCTTTTTTTAAATCTTGATTTTTCACCAAATCATGCAATTACAAAATTTTGCCTAACAAAATAGTGCAATTATTTTTCTTTTTAGTAGGTGTGATTAATAAATGCTATATAATCCGATCCCGGCTCCTACGTCCCCCGAAGTTCAAATCTAAAGCCCCTCGGAGGGCTAAGCGGAGGAAGCGCAGGGACCTCTCGCGTGCCCGGGAGAGTTACCGAAGCCATTAGCCTCTACAATTTTTTTAAAATAGAACAATAATGCTTTTAACCGAAAATATTTTTTTTTTGTTAACCAAGATTTTGAAAATCCAAGATTTTTGGCAAAAATAAGATTTGGAAAACCAAGATTTCGTACCCAACTAAAAAGAAAAATAATTACACTATTTTGTTAGGCAAGATTTTGTAATTGCAAGATTTGATGAAAAACCAAGATTTAAAAAAAGCCAAGATTTTCTTGTCTGAAAAACCAAAATTTTAAAAGCCAAGTTCAAGATTGCAAAAAAACCAAGATTTTGATAACATCAAGATTTTGAAAACCAAGATTTCGGTACACTCCCTAAAATAAATTGTAGGGCAACTAAAACAGAATAATGTTTTGCGCTGGTTGGGTAAACTAATCTTGGTTGACAAATTTTGGCTTTCAAAATCGTGCTTTTTATAAATTCTTGAAAATGGGGATTTTCATTTTAAAACAAAAATAACTGAAAATTTTAAATTCTGAAAAATGGGGAATTTAATTTTTATGGTAAATAAAAAGAGAAGCGCGCATCAAAATCTTGGTTTTCAAAATATTTCGAAATTTCTTTTTATTTAGAAATTAAATTCATCATTTTTCAAAATTTATATTTTTGATTATTTTCGTTTCCCCATGGAATTTTTCTCCTGATCCTGCTCCTAATGGAAAAGCCATATTAGAAATTAACCCTAAAGTGAAAAATGGCGCAGTAAACTTCACACTTTTGCCGTCTCAAATAATCGGAAATAACCTCGTCAAATATTCACCAGAAAGCCGGGTTTACCGACGAGCATGAAATCACTAGGGCCAGATCTACTACTGTAAAACAACCTGACAAAGAGAACTACATATTTGTTCTACCTGAAAAGAATTTTGATATTCAAAAGATTATTCTGTTAGGAACACGATCATACCTTAAACTCCTTAGAGAGGCGGAATGTTGACGTATTGGCAGGACGTTCAAGGTTATTCCAGCACCATTGTTGTTTTGTTGGATCAGTTCTAAAACTCGAGCCGCATATTTCGAGACATTCTATGAAATATGTAAATTAGTATCTGAATGATAAGTGCATTTGAAACTAAAACCCATAATTGCCGATTCGGGTTCGGGTTTAAAAAGGTTTCCGTATCGGGTTTAAAAATGTTTTCCCCCAAAAGAGGCTTAATACATAAAGAGGCCTAATATAAAGGATAATTTTGAACAGATCATTTGGCATAAGGTTCAAGCGCAAGGTTGCGTAACTAAATAAGGGAACGACGACAATTTCAGTTTTTAATTCTTTTAATAATCTTACAGAAAAACCAAGATTTTTAAAAGACAAGCCAAGGAAAGCCAAGATTTTAAAAAAGCAAGACTGTGAGAAAGCACGTTTTTCTGAATGAAGATTTCAAAAAACAAAGTTTTTCTAAAAACCATAATTTTGATTGCAACAAGATTTTGACTTTTATGAATACGCAAGATTATGTTGCAGATAGATACTAAAACTGAAAAATAGTGTAATGCAAGATTTTGTAACTGCAAGGTTTTGGGTTAGCAAGATTTTGGTTTCTATGATTTTTAGAAAATGCACGGTTATGTACTTGTAAGATTTTGTAATGAAAAATTTCGGGGTGCTCCCGTTGGAAAAGTGATGAAATTAAGTATAATTTGCTTGGGTCTAATGGCAATATGATGGCGACCAGCACGTATATAAATATCTATTATATATCACGAAAAATGTAATGGAGCCTTAATATTTCGCATATATGCCGGTTTCATTTAACTTTCAACAGGATAAAGATTCTAAACACACAGCAAGGTTAACGGATCAAAGAATTGATGTTATTGGCCACCGCAAAAGGCCTGACCTTAACCCATTCGAACTGTTCCAAAATATTGAGGAATCCTGGAAAAACATTCCAGGGTCCCATTGTTGAACATTAGTAGCCTTTCTTCCGAAACGAAGTACGGTGGTACTAAAAAAAACAACGACTACCCCACTAAAGGTGTACGACATCTACGGGCCCCTACAATTCACGGGCCTTAGGCACGTGCCTAGTGTGCCAAGGCGTTAATCCGCAACTTGTTAAAAATATATTTAGGTTGTTGGTGTCTTTAAAGCTTGTAAATAATTAGTGAGTATTAAGTAAATAATTCATGTAGAGAGTAGCCATATTTCCTAAGTCTGAAGACATACCTGAAACAACTATTAAAGAGCATTTGTATCTCGGTGAAGTATTTTTATTGCAGGTCAAAAATAACCACATCACCATAAAGGAACAAAAGATTTGACCAGTCGAAGTCTGAAATCATCTGAAAAAAAATTGGTCGTAGCCCATAGCATTCTTAGTAAAAAATATTATCCTCCTATTAACTGCTTTCGATGAAAGATTGGTTAACGGTATCAGAGAAATTATTGCTGGCTCCGTTGACAGACATTTTCGGTAAATCATCGACGCATCGAATTTGGAACGATATTAAAATAGATTGAGTCTTCTCACTATTAATAAACAGCCGATTTTTTAAGGACCAATCAACAATTAGGCCTATATCGAAATTTAATTTATTAATACTGTCCTCAATACTCGTAGGATTACAAAATATATAAATTTAAACATTGTCAGCAAATAAATGATATTTACAATGTGTAATTACTTTCGTCAGGTCATTAATATACATCATAAATCAAAAATTGTCCCAAAATTGAACCTTGGGGGAACACCAGAATAAGTGTTATTAGAACCGGATATGAAAGTGTACATGGTTACAATTTGTGAGCGATTAGATAAGTATGAATGAAGCAATTGACTAGCAGTAGAAAGAAACTTGAAATGTTCTTTAATTTATAATATCATCGCTGAATTGGAGCAAAGCAGTTGTCGTGCTGTGGTTAGATCTATAGGCTGACTGAAATTTCAAAACTCTTTTAAATACCTTGGATAGCCAATGGCAAACAACTTATTAGTACATTTTTGCTTTTCTAGAATAGGTATTGTTTTAGAATATTTCCAAATCAAGGGAAATGTGTAGGACATAATCAAGCTATTAAAACCGTGCCGTAAATTAAAATTACCAGGATATTGAAAAATAAAATTCCTAAGTTTCAATATATTTAAAATTTCAACATTGAGCCAAGGAGTTTAGGAACGTTTAAGACTCAAAGTTTTAAATAAAACATATTCTTCAAATAAGTGTAGAGCATAAATATTAAATTTTTTCATCAGGTTTTATAATTGGGAATACCCTATTCCAATCAAGACTGCAACAGGACTCAGTCAATTTAGGGATTGCAATATTCTTGAAATTGCGGAAACTTATTAAAGGGCTTTATTTCCAAAAACTGACTTTATAAGAGGAATAAATTACTGAGATTTGACTATGAAATTCAATTTTATCAGAATTTGTGATAATCAAATCTAAAAGCGATGATGCATTATTCAAAAAATACGTTGGTTCACTGTTATCCAAATTTATTCAACAAACGTAGGAATTCAGTTGGTTTTTATGCTGCCTTATTAAGATTACAATTGAAATCTCCACATAAAACGATGTCGGAATAATGAAGAGAATGCTTGATAAATATTTTTCCTAAATCATCACAGAATTGCTTCCTGGGCGGCTTATATGTCACCGCCAATAAGATTTTATTGAGCCCCAACTTTATTTCGATCAGAATTATTTCAATAAATCGAATACAAAGTTTGTGTATCACTATGTGAATCAAAGTGTCTTCTTTAAATAAATATAGACTCCGCCACTACGTTTTCTATTATCAAATATGCATCATTCCTTAAAACACTATATTGAGGTATATCGATAATCGAATCAGGGATGCAATCGTTCAACCAGGTTTCGGCAAAACACAAAACATCCAAGTTCAAGTCTTCAATCAAATATATCATCCAAACGTGTTAAGAACGCAGCATTATTTATCATAGTTGAGGGGACACCATTTAGACAACTCGCACCGATCTACAGGCATGAAGTGTAGATCACTAACATATACGTTAACATGTCAACAAAAATGTAAAATTAAACAATGGTCATGCTAAATCATATTAATTTTAACGTACCAACTAAAGACTTAATTAATTTAGGCAAATTCATAATAATTGTAACCATAACAATTGAGTAGCAGTAGTAATATTTTAAATACTAGGTAACGTAAAGAGATCTTAGCATTTAGGAATCGTGAAATTCTCCACTATGTGTTTTAATTAATTTCAAAAATGATTCCAAGATCTTGAACGTCTCACACATGCAAATTATTTGTTCGTCCTTCAAAACATATGGAGCCTCAATACCAGATGTCCGACTTCTTGAGAAAGATAAAACTTTACATTTATTAGCATTCAAAGACAACTTATTTAATACACGTACTATTCAAAAAATATATCAAGTTATGATTACTAATGGTGGCATAAATTTTTAGAATTTTAGATCATCAGCTTATTAAAGATTGATATTGGTCCCAGGTACGGGAGGAATATTAGACGGTGCAACCAACATTTTATTTTTAAAATAGTTTTGGAAAGACCAAAAAATGTATCGCTGCCACATAATCGTACCAATTTATAAAATTGTTGAAGGAACACTATTCCTCGACGAAATACAAATTAAAATCGCACTGCATGAATGTTTCAATTGAATATTCTTTGTTTTTATATATTCATCAATCATTAAAACGTTTATGATTTTGCATACTATTTTTTACATACAACTATGCAAAATACATATAAAATATGAAAATATAAAACACATATGTTTTAATCTCTCGAAATTATGAGAGAATAATTCTCAAGAGTTTGCTATGGTTCCATGTTCCATCATTATACAAACACAATTGAAATTAAAATAAACCAAAATTCGTTACAAGAAATATCACTCACTGGTAACCAACACGTTATTATAAATCTAAACTCTTTTGTCACACAATAAAATAAAAAATTGAGTAACATAAACTTTTGCCGTATTCAAGATCACATAAATATCGTTTGTATATTAAATTGCAGATGTTTCCTTCTCATATTTTTTTTTTAATGTTTATGCTCATAACATATCAACATAAGAAAAGAGTTAAAGTAAAAATATTTATATGTCGAATCTATTTACCGGGGGTAAAAAGATTAAAAAAAATATAAAAGGGTTTAGTAAAATGTTCATGGGAAATTATTCTTTTTATGTAATCTTAGATTATTTAAGATTTTTGTTAACTATTGTATGATCATTTTTTGTAAAAATAATAATTTGATACTATTTTTTGAAATATTTGAATTTTTTTTTTTTTTTTTTTTTTTGATAAATGTGACGATTTCTGACGAAGTAAATTTACCCATGTTTATGTAAGTATGTATATGGATATACATAATTGCAAAGGGGTTAAAAATTATTCGATCGTTATTCAAGTACAAGTAAATGTAAAAAAAACTTCGTTTTTCGGGTGCAACCATTTATTTATACATCGAGATGAGCGTAAAATTCCGCATTTATTAAGTAATCACGCTACAAAGATTAGACATTAAAAGAAAGCTATACTTTGTTTTTGTGACTGGGGCGTAAGCTGCCGATTGGCGCTTAAACTCCCAGTTGATCATTGTTTTTTCTCAACAACGCTATTGGCCATTTGGATGAATTCGAGCGAATTGAGCTTGAGCTGCACATTGAATAAACACAGTTATATAATGTACTAAACACAGTCCAACACCAAATAGTACTCTCTAGCTTCCTATTGTACTTTAATCTATGAATAAAGATCGAAAGACTTAAGGGTAGGTATATCAATCATTTATAATCGACTGGAGGATGATCCAAAGCAGCCACATTTAAAGTTTATGTATATGATCGTTGACTACTCGTGGATCTAGCAGCAATATGAAGAAATATGAGTAGCTAATAACCCCAAAATAAGAGGCACATAGAAACAGTAGCTATTAAATGGATTTTCTCTTAAAACTGATCCAAGGAAATTTAACATAAAAATGTTCATCTTATGTTAGTTCTTCCAAATGTTTGTCTTATATTCATGATGAATAAGACAATCCAACAGTATCAAACCGTTTACAAAATTTGAAGTCAATTGAAATGATGCTTGTGGTAATTTTAACAAAAATAGGAGAGAAATTTGATTGAACTGTTTTTCGAACAAATCTCTTTTTTAAAATTAATACACCACGCAAATTCCAAAAATTGCTCGTAATTGAATTCATGTGTCAATACATCACAAATAATGTTGCCAATATTTCCAAAAAGAGCTTCTGTTTTTTCAAAATTTCAATGGCATGTTGATCGATAAATGATTCGTGAATTGCTTTGATATGTAAGCGTCTCTAAAGATACTATTTTCGAATAACATACGAATAGAAACGGTGTGGCCGTTTAAGGACGTTTTTTAATATGATTTTAATATGTTCCGAAGATTGTAAGAGAATTCAATCCAGTTTCGAACTGATGAGCTTATGATTATGAAAAAATCAATCTTCTCATCAGGCCGCGGCGACTGGACTGATTATACCACAATTTACATTCTTTATATACAGAATGTGCTATGCGTTAAGTATTAGCGAATCATAACTAATACAGATAAATTCTCTTACAATTTTTCTTCTTCACAATATTCACACAGCTCTATTTCCACATAATATTCCACAGCTCTATTTTAATTAATATTCAACAAAAAAGTAATAAAGTAAAAACGTTTTTTAAGTAAAACTAAAAAGCTGCCGTAAATTTTAAAGGCCCTTTTTCTTGTACATATAAATCTAAAGTTGAAGATCGATCAACAATCAAGCATGGTTTCAAACTAAGTCTCTAATGATTTCTTCGCTCACCCTTTCTTATATCAAATTTACATTACTACTATTTAATAGCAGTAAACAGTCTATTAATCAAATTTTTTTGATACCGAGGTAGCATGACCCTTAATTTTATGTTTTTTTCTTCTGGTCTTTAAAATCATTGAACCTTATGCTTCTTAAAAAAAATCAAAAAAAAAAAAACTAAAAAAAAATCGTAAAAAAAATAGAAAAACTACAAAAAAAAATGTATAAAAGGGCGGTGCTTATAATCACTTTATATATACATTTATGTGCAAAAGGGTTCGGTTTTATTATATCCTTATTATTTATTTTTTACAAAAAATAGGAATTTCCCTTTATTTGTGCAATTTTTTTTTGCTTTTTTTTTTTTTTTTTTTAATTCGCTTTCTCATCGCATGATCTCTGAGACCTTGATCAGTTCAAATAGAAAAATCAAACAGATCATATTTGTAACAACCGCACACGATTATGGATTCGAACGAACAAAATTTATTTGTTGACAATAAATCTCCGAATTTCCTTAAATTAAATTTAATTCGATTTTTTTATAATTTAATTTCAGGTCATCATGGTAGTCTACCGCAACATTACCATCATCCCAATATACAGCAACAACAGCATCCAAATCAGCCAAGAATCGTAATGTACAATAATCATCTAGAAAATGAAACGGAACTACCAACGCCACCGCGTACCCCAATAGTGATGTGTAGTGAAAATTTAAAAATGTCTTCAAAAACTAGTGAGTGCAGTATTTTTAGTGATTATCATGAGGATCGTAACTCAATGTGTTCATTTCTAATGACCAATGAAAATTCGAATTCATCATCGTCTGATCACAATAACAATGATGATCGCAATCTAAATAATAATAATATTCATGATGATGATGATGATGATGATGATGATGATGATGATGATGATGATGACGATGATAATGATAATGACCATGATGATGACGATGATAATGATGAAGATGATGATGATGATGGCGATTATGTTGGAAGTGTTGATCAGACAAGTGATCAAGAATTTTTAAACGATGATATATCATATGATTCAAATGGCCAGATCAAATTAAATTCATCAGCATTGAGTATATTTTCGCCAATGTTGCAATTGGCAACATTAAGTGATTCCGATCGTCAAATTACCGGTAAGATAATTATTTTGTTAATCAAATTGTTTTTCGTAGTTTAAAATTAGATTTTGTTTCACAAATTTGCCAAGAATTTTAACATTTAAAAACAAAAAACGAAATTTTCTTACTTTTTTCTATTTTTTTTTTACTGAAAGGAAATAGATTTTCTCTGTAAAGCAAATGTCAAAGAAAATATATTTTTAATCGAATGTTTATGAAAATTAGAAAACTATATATTAGTCGAAAACAATCATTAAACATATTTGTAGTTTAATAGACAGTGAGCGTCACAAGCGGTGGAAAATATTATAAATTTATGCAGATGTTGGCAAACTATAATTTTTTGTGGCGGTTTGTTATTCATACATAAATGTATTACATACGTATATTGTTTAAATTAATCCAATTATCTCCAAATAGATCTGGTATCTGATAATCTATTTCGATTTATTAATAAGAAAAAATTATATTTCAAAATTTTACAAACAATATATTTATGTATTAACTACAAAATTTTGCATAAAAGCAACAAAATTTCTTCTAAATTTTTTTTTTTAGATTAGTATACATAGACAAAACCACATACCCTAGAATTATTAGGAAAATTTTAATTGAAATTACCAGTTGATTAGAGTTGAGTTAAATAATGAGCCATGCGGAACCAAACACCCTGTCTGCATGTATGTACATATATAAATGTACAGTAATAATAGACTACACCATATAGAATCACCACTTCAATTTCAAAAACATTTGGTTAATATTTGTTATCTAAACCGATTTTTTTTTTTTTTTTATCTCAAACAAAATATTTCCCACGACTTTATTAAACTAATTTTTATAATTTTTTTTTTTTTTTTTTCATTTTTTTTAAATTGACTTAAATTGGAATACATTACGTATGTAGCGTGCATATATGAAAATAGTTTTTTTTTTTCATATGTAGTCAATCGGATTTTATTTCGGTTTATTTATTAAAATAATTTTTTTTGGTTAAAAAAATGGTATCAAGAGAATTAGGAATTGGTTGTTTGGCCAACAGATGTGCAACACCTTCTAATTTATTCACACATTTTTTTGGTTGTTTATATATTTTTTAGTCGCCGCTGCATACACAAAAACTTTAAAAAAATGTCAATCATATTTAGAATGCAACAATGAACAATGCCAATTGGATAATCTACGGGAACACTATCATTGTTACGATGATAATTGTTATGGTCGTGTGCTAAACAAAAAAGAAGAAATTATACGACATTTGAAATGGCATAAGAAACGTAGCGAAAGTTTAAATCACGGTTTTTTACGATTCTCTTCGTCCGATGATTGTATCCTTCAGTTTGGCTCATTTTGCCAGCATAATCGCAAACAAACGCATTACCATTGTATACAACCGAAATGTGATAAAGTGTATATCAGTACCAGTGATGTACAAATGCATTCAAACTATCATCGTAAAGATTCAGCCATAATTCAAGAGGGTTTCCAACGGTTTCGCGCCACCGAAGAATGTAACACAGATTATTGTATGTTTATTGGACAGCGTACCACACATTTCCATTGCCGTCGTTCTAATTGTAATTATACGTTTAAAAATAAAGCCGATATGGGTGAGTATGCGCAAGGCAAAAAAATAAATAATTATTTGTTTTAAATTACCTGTCACTAATTTTTTTATTATATAGAAAAACATAAGACGTATCATATTAAAGATGAACAGTTGGCTCGTGATGGTTTTAAAAAATTTCTTAAATCCGAATCATGTCCGTTCGAGAGTTGTCGATTTTCGCGCATTTGCAATCACATTCATTGCACACGGAATAATTGTCAATATGTGCTGCATTCAAGCGGACAATTATTAAGCCATAAAAGGAAACATGAGCGCGTCGATTCCGAAACGGCATATCGTCAATTTAAATTTGCACAAAAAGCCAATGGAATGGTATTTCCTGGATCTGAACCTGCTGGATATCTAAAATCTGATTCAATTACTCCAACTGATTTCTCTGCAAAACCATTAATATCCGGGGCACAAAATACAATTAATTTACCAACAGATTTAACATCATCATTGTCAATATCGAAAAAACTATTACCAAGTTCAACAAAAAATATTCCCGCAACTGAGAATTTAGATTTAAATATTTATCGTAAGCTAATCACGAATTCAAATGAGGATAATAATAATTTTGAACAAATGATCGAAGAATATTTTACCGACAATTGTACAAATCAAGAAGGCGGCCGCGATGATCAAAGTGAGCCGCTTAATCTTAAATCATCATCATCAAATATGGTACTGTTACCAGTCAAGGTTGACAATAAAATAAATTGTTTTATGACTACGCACGATATTCACCTACATTGCCTGGTTAAAGAGTGTGAAGCAGTTTTGCCAAAAAAATTCACTGACATTGCTGAACACTTAAAAATGCACGAGTTAACATTGCGCCAAGATGAGAACGCACTTGAAAATAATAATCTAATGCAAATTACATCGATTGAAGGATTTTTTAATAGAAAACGTGGCCGGCCACCAAAAAATCGTGTAGTTGAAGTTTATAGTAGTGCACAAGAATCACCCCAAGCAATTTTTACAAGTTTTAAGCTCGAAAAAAATGAACAAAACGAGAAACTAAATCGGCCATGCACCGCTGTAAAGGAGAAGAAAGAATTAATTAACGAGCTCGACGATAAAAGCGATGATGAGCAAATGACTAACACAAAAGGGCAGCCGATTCGAGTGGACAATGATGTAAATGTAGCAAATCCGCTCGGTATGCATTTGGTAATGGCGGCACACTGTAAAATTGATTTAACTAGTGAGGAAAAATTAAGAAGTCAAGGTTAGTACATTGCCTTTAGAAATGATTTATGATATTATATTAATGTAATTTCGTAATCTGTTCCAGTTGTTCGAGCAGCTGGAACATATTTTCCACAAAATTCCGACGATACCCAAGACACAGAAAGTCAAAATTCTTTAACGAGCGGCTCACCAGAGAGTACAACAACGTGTGTCACAAAATCCTGCAAGCGGCCATTTTGTAGATTAAAACGAAAAATTCATCATCATTGTGATCTATGCAACCAAGTAGGCATATATATATATACAGGCTTCTTATAAATTATTAACTAAATTCTTATATAAACTTTACAGGCCTTCTCCGACGAGATGAAATTAAAAATACATTTTCTTAAGCATCAAGCAACAAAATTGGGTCAACTATGCAGTACCAACAATGATACACTTACAACATCGCCGTCATCATTTACTACGGCTTTAGTAATGCAACAAAGTCGTGATCAACCATCAACCTCAACCTCGACATTAAATTTAATGCCAGATAATAGTATTACCTCAATAATAAAACCCTCGTTTCCGGTTCAAGAACAAATCGAAAATTTTCGCTCAAACTCAATCAATTTTGTCGATCACATCAGTTTTACACACTCGTTTAGCCGAATCGATGGTAAACCATATTCGTATGTACAACTTAATCCATTCTATAATCAAGATCAGTATCCTATGATTGGTGTAACCCTAAACGAAAAACTCATACACGAAGAAATTAATAAGCAAACAAATCCCGGATGCAAATTACAAATTGCCAGCTTTATATCGGAGATAATACAAGAAAATTTATTGCGCTCGTTTGCAGCGGGAAAATTTGACGTACCCAAATATGATTATATCGAGCAGCAAATTTCCAAAACGATAAGTAATAAACGTAAGCTGGTGATAAATGATTCCGGCGTTAAAACTAAAAATGCACGTAAACCAACGACCAGTGAAGATGATAATGCCTGGATGAATGGAACTGGTGCTACACTTGGACAACAAAAAGTTTTCAAAGATGAACCAATACCAAATGGGTACACAAAATTTCGTTTCAACGAGGATTGTAATTTTACGAATTGTGGTTATCGAAATCATCAGTCTCACTTTCATTGCTGTCGTGTCGATTGTTTTTATAGTTTTTGTGATAAAACACGTTTTGTACAGCATACGGCACGTCATGAACGGCTCGATAAACTAATGGGTGACGATTTTAAACAGTACCGTGCAAATATGAGATGCGGTTTCGATGATTGTGCGTACAACAAAAATTTAGGGCCAAATAATAAATCATCTCATTTTCATTGTCTAAAATGTGATTTTATTTGTTCCGATACGAATAAAGTGGTGGCACATCGGCGCCAACATTCAAAAATGGAATATATTCGGATGGCTGGGTTTCGCAAAGTCGCCAATAACGAGCTATGCAAATCAATTGAACACGATTCACCGACCGGTGAATGCAGCTATAGCCTCAAACAAACACACTACCATTGTTTAATTTGTGATGGGAGTGTGCTATCGCGCGCACAATTAGGGTCACATCGACATCGTGTATTATAAACATTATTATAATCGTGTGTGCAATTCCTAATATTTAAAAGAAACTAATTTTGTACCTGAAACCTAATCTGATAGGTGTTAATGTACATTCCATCTTCAAAAAATAATACATAATAATAATAATTACCGGACCACATCCACATAATATAGAATACGCGAAGTGCCATTTTTATCGTTTTTACGCATTTTAGAAATTAAAAATGTGCCTACAAATTTATTTGCTATAATTTATCTTTCTCATAAGTAATATAGAATTTGATTTAAAGAAAATTTAAAGAGCAAAATATTAAAAATAAATAAAAGTGATATAAAATTATATTTAATAAAAATTAATTAATAATAATTAAGATTTACTCAAATATATAAAATAACCTATTATTGTCATTAGTTTTATTAAATAGTTTTCATTTTTCAAGCGAGTTAATTGTCAAAATATTATTTTTAAAAACATGAGTATCTAGCTATATATATATATATATATATATATATATATATATATATATATATATATAAACAAAATATATATGGTTAAAAAATTAATAAATAATAATTACAATAAAAGTTTAAATATTTGATTCAAATTGCTTTAATAATTGAATATGGGCACATGTCTGAAAAATTAAATAAAATGCATTAAATTCGAAAAGGACACATCTCCAAGAGTTGTGACCTTTTCGAAATTATTGTTATACACACCGACACTGATAGCAGTTTTAATACAAGAGATGTGCATATTTCAAACAAAATAGATGTGAGGATATATTTCCATCACATTTACGTGAAAACACGGTGTTGTCAAAATATAAGAGATGTGCCCTTTTCGAAATTGCATATTCAATTCAATGAATTCGCCCAAACTACACAATGCAATACATATGTGAAAGTGCTTCATAAATTTAAGCTTTACTCACCACTGGGTTTCCAGTTAAATGGAAAATATAATTATCTTTGTTCTAATCATCTATCAAACTAACCATAAATAGATCATCAGCACACGAATTTCCAATGAAAATGTAAGTACCTTTCTATCACATCAAGGTTTATTTGAGAATCAGAAAGCAGTTTGAGATAAATAAAATCCATTCTATCGTACTCTCATTCTACATCTAAAAGTTAACCACAACTTTGTAACTTGCAGCTGCTGAACCTGCACATGCTTGGTGCTATTGAATTCCGAGAGCTTCGACTGGGTGGATACGATCCATTGCAACCAACTCTGTTACAGAACCTAGAAAATTATCATGTATAACAACAAAACCCAAAACACTGAGAAACAAGAATAACAAAAGAACAACGTAGATTATCTTATTAGCCCTCTCCCCTCAGCTCAATCACCAATTCAACCCCAAATTAACTTTCAAATCAACATTTAATCTAACCCTAATCTCAACGCCTAACTCAATCCATGAAACAACCCCTTAATGATTCCCCCACCCGAATCCCTCACTCAACGCCAACTCAAGCTAACTCAACCTCATCTCAACTTCAACTCAACTTAGCTCGAACCAAATTTCAACCCTCTATTTAACTCCACACTCAGCGGTCAATTCTTAGGCTCCCACGAAACCCTCAATTCGACTAAAAACCCTCACTCAAATCCAACTCAACTTCAACTCAAACCCTATTCAACCTTAACTCTACCTCAACTAAACCCTCCCGCCAACCCTGAACTCAAAAATAACTCAACCCGCAACTCAACTATCAACTCAACCCCAAACACAACATTCAACTCAATCCATAAATCAACACGGTTTGGAAAACTATATTCTTACATGAATTTAACTTAATCTAATCTTCACCTCAAATCTATATTCAACTCCCAAAGGAATCCCCAACTGAACCCTAACGCTCAGCCCTAATTCAAAACCCGACCCGACCACAACTCAACCCTGAATGCAACCCTCAACTAACTACCAAACTCAATCCTGCATGAACTCAACTTAGAACAAGTCAAGCGAACTTACAACTTAAATCTGAACTCAATCTCCAAGTATATCCCCAACCCCTTTAATTAACCCTAACTCGACCAAAAATTTAGCCCTCAACTCAACCTAATACTTAACGCCCTATTGACAATTGTAAAAGTAGAGAAAGCGTCTCTCGAGAAAAAAAGCTAAATGATGCTACAGACAAAACATAACTAGGCGTAACTAGGTACCCGCAGCACCCGCAGTCGCGGGGGGGGCACGATTAATGGGGCCCGCAAGATTTATCAAGCGTTCGAATATTAGTTCAGAGTTAAGATCTAAGCGACCAAGATTAAGCTTAAAGTAGACTACCCTTTGGAATTTTTTGCAAAATGGAACATTTTTCGGGAATTTTTAAGAAAAGGCGGTGGTCTATTTTTTAGATAAAAAAGAAATCGTTCCTCTTGCTATTAAATATTTTCTTAAGACATTCCCAACAATTTCTACTCGGTTGCTGAAGGTGAAATTTAGAATTATTACACGTAATCTGATTCCATAGCAACAAAAATGACTTTAGGTTCTGACAGATACATAGATAGATTTAGAAGAAAATTTCCTAAACTCGTTTGAAATCAAACGATAACGATTTTAGTATTTGCTGGATTTTATTTCTAATCTACGTTTTGCACTTTTACAAATCAAGTTTTGATCAGAAAAGGTTGAATTTGATTTTCAAAAGATTGAATGTGATTGATATAGTTTCTCATTTACCGAATCTTTTTAATACCGGTAAAACCGGTTTATTTTGAAAATTTATTTTAAATATAAGGAAGTTGCCAATTCTCCTGTTTCATATTCCCCTATCTCGTATTTCATCTTTTGATCACCTTTTAAAATTTCTCGAAATTATTGGAGGGATGCCTATTGTAAGAGAATTAATTGGTGATTCAATGTTTCGAAGCAGTCAGGGTATTCGAAATTTTCGATATTATCAGGTGTATTTGATATACGATACTACTTGAGGTTTCCATTATTATTGCATATCGCTTTGTTAGGCTTAGCCTTAACGTGCTTAGTAGCATTTTGCTTATTAGTATTAATAATTTGAGATTTACACGAATTTTCGCAATTTTTTGAAATTTTTGTGAGTTTTGTAGATTTTTACAGGCTTTTCGAAATTATTCATTAATATCGAGATTTTTCGATAGTACTGAAATTTTTCGAGATCAATCTAAATTCACATAATATAGAGATTATTCGAATTTTTCTGAATTAATCGAAATTGTTCCGCGGCTTATTCTATATTTCGACATTTCTAGAATTATTCGAGATTTTAAAGATTTTCAAATATATTCGAATTTTATTTGGCAATGTTCTGCGCTTAGCTTTGAATTGTCGGAACTTGCACAGTTACACATAAAATCTGAATCGTGATATTTAGTTGATTTCTCGAGATTTCGATATTTCTCCAATTTCCTAGGTTATTCGAAAATATTCAAGAATGTCCAGGTTATTTACAATTTCCATCTCGGTATTTAGCGCGTATAGGATTTCCTTTGGTTTTACATACCCTTACATATAATTCGATATTTGAAAACTTTCTAGAATATTCAAGATACTTTGAAAATTCGACATTTTCGGTGATTATTTCAAAATTCTTGCTATTTTTGATATTATACTCGAAATTTGTGTTGCTTTATAGATATATTAAGAAATCGCCATATCATTGAGTTGAGTGCAAGAAATTTTCACGTTCTGTTCCGTACTCTCGAAATGCGAGGCTCGACAATCAGAAGAAATAAGATTTTAATTAAAAGCTTTACTGTTCATAGGTACAAGAAGCATTTTTGGGCCCAAGAAAAATTTTGCGGATGGGCCCGACATTTGTAGTTATGCCACTGCACTTATCACAAATACGACGAAAGAAAATTTGGCAATCCGCTAGTTAAAATTTTTTTGTATAATCCAAAATTGGAATTATTTACAATTATTAGCAATCTGGTTAAGTAAAAATTGTGTTTACAGTTCAAAATTGGAATTGTTTAAAAATCAGTTTAAAAATTGTCCACTAGTTTGAATCCGTGATGCTCCAATCGTCAATAGTCAATCCCAGAATCAACAAGAACCTAACTTTCAACTCAACCCCAACTCTCCCAAAACAAATTCGCAACTGAACCCATTACTAAACGTAAGCTAACTCTAATTCAAGCATCCATTCAACACACAAATAAATCCCCAGCTGAACAGCTTACTAAACCCTAACCCAACGTCAACTCAACTCCAACTCAACCCATAAATGGAACTCAACTCAATTCTCAACCGTAAATTCCACGCCCGACTCAATCCTCAAACCAACACATATAAAAAATTAGTCAACGTGTTAATATCATGACGTGGTTTTGGGTCAATTCTTATAGTAGATACCCGCTTCCAAAAGTATTCACTCCTCCTACGAGTAATTTGCAAACTCGGAAATTTTGATCTGATCTAGCCATGAAAGTGCATCGGCATAGTGAACTGACTTATATGATCCTACTATCTATATTGCCGAGGTGTTGGCTTCTCAGGATTTTATTTAAACGCGAATATCAATGGTTTATGATCCGTATACAAAACCAATAATCGTCCCTCTAAAAGATATTTGAAATGCCTACCGCCTAAATAGGCAGCCAACAGCTCCCGATGGTAAGCGCTGTAATAGCGCCGTGCCAGCGTTAACCGAACCGAAAATGAACTTAGTGGTTGCCAACCCTGATCGACCCTGATCCCTGGTTGAGCTACAGCCCCAACTGCGCAATCTGAAGCATCCAAGCATAATTGAAATAAGCGCTTCCGTAAGAGGGGGCGCTAAACTGCTAGTCTCTGACCACTTAACCTTATAGGTTTCGAATTTCTTCGCTTCCTTGCACAGACTAATTTTCGCTAACCGCTCCAATCCACAGATAAGTATCCTGCAGAATTAGTATAGTAGTATTCTTACTAAAGGAATTCCGCGTGCTGCTTTGCTTTGTGTGATACCAAGCAATTAATCATTTTTCGGAATTTCCTTTTGTTCTGTTTCTATTCATAAACAAAAAAACAACATTTGTGTATTATTCGTTTATACATTGTTCAACATGTCCCGCGAATCCATCCTTATACATTAGCAACCGCTTTGAATTTTTGAAGCAAGACTCAGGTTAGACCTGAATCTAACCCATTATAAAAATGTATCCTAATATCCTAGACAGACTGTGGTTTAATAAATCCGATTAAGCTAAACTAAAGTTTCTGTGCAAAAACAATGGGATTAGCTAAATCGAGGTTGACACACTGAATCGGTTTTATTAAATCGCAGTGTGTCTAGGGTATAAGAAGGATAGTGCTACAACGACTTAATCCCGGTGCTCAGTCAAGTAGAGGGTAAACCTGGTTGAAAACGTCCAAAATAAAATAAAAGGAAATTTGGATTCGGACCCACCACTAAATTGGGGTGTGACCTATCAGAAATAATTGGAGAAATCAGATGATTTACAGATTCATCGGTAAATAAAAATAAAAAAAACGGAAATAACAAAAAAACTTAAAATTACAGTAGTTGGATAAATGCCCCTAACATATTGTTAGTAAGAATGAAGGATCGTCGAACGTTATTAACTAGAGGGAGGACAGTGCGAAGCACTTGCCGCCTCCCGTTCCATACTGGACAGTTAACAGACGTCCAACGACCGGTACCAGCCATTATTTAAAAATTCTATTTTCTACATATAAAATAAAAATTTTACCGGTACTAGGTTAGGTTAGGTTAGGTTGGAGTGGCTGCTTACGCACACTTAGACCGGTGACGGTCCATTGTGATACCACAGGATGTATCCCCTTTTACCCCTATTGGAACCATTTCGAGCTACTTATGTAGCGTAAGACGTCCCGCACTTTAATGTTTTCGAGATCCGAGAGGCAGTCCATCCTGAACTTACCTAAGTGTTTGTGCCTTCTGAGAGCCAATGCTGGACACGAGCAAAGGAAGTGGACCAACGTCTCTTCCTCCTCTTCGTCCAAGCAGCTTCTGCAGAAGTCATTAGCCTCCAGACCCAGCCTTCTTGCATGTTCTCCAAAAAGGCAGTGTCCCGTGAGAATTCCTACGACCGTTCTTAATTCACGTCTGCGTAAGGATATGCCCTAGTGCGCCCCAAGTCCAGCTTTGGCCAAACTTGTCTTGCAACTCTACAGGTGAGGGTTGTTGAGATCAACAGTGCAACGTCCAATTTTTATATTTTTATCTAATTTGCTGATACTAGCAGTTAACCTACTTACAACAACAATAATGATGTTGAAGCAACCTTGGCTCATCAACATTACAACATTTAAATTTACTGGATAGGAATGTTTGGTGTCATATTTTATTTCTTATTTTTATATTTTCTTTTTCTCTAAGTTGCTGACAGTAGCATTTAATTGTATATAAAAGGTGAATATTAAATAAAATAAAATAGAATGAATTTAACTCTAATATTAACAACAAGTTGTTTATTCTCAATAACTAAATAGACCCCACCCGTGGTAATCTATTAGTTAACTGTAAATCAAGACTATATTAAATTTACAATTTAAATACAAAAGTCTAAGATTTTACAAGGGTGTTAGACCACCTTTCCCCTGCTGAGGATAGCGCCTGCTTCCCAAGTGCTTGTCTCAGCGCTGTGATAGGCCTCCCCAGACTTTCCCTTTCCGGTTGCAGCTGGAGAGTCGTACCATGCCTAGCAAGTTCATCTGCCCTGCAGTTCCCCATGACGCCCGAGTGACCTGGGACCCAGACTACCTGGATATTGAAATGCTCCCCCATCTCATTTAGAGATGAGTGATAACTCAACGGCACCCGTGACGCCAAAGACACCGATTCTAACGACCGGATCGCCGCTTGACTGTCCACATAGATTGTGATATCGTCTGAGGATAACACATTATGCTTCAACCACGTCATGACCGCCTCAATCGCTACGACTTCAGCTTGGTACACACTGCAGTAATCAGGGAGACGAATAGAAATATTTACATTTAATTTGTCACAGAATACTCCAGCTCCTACTTTGCCGTCTAGCTTGGAGCCAACAGTGAAGAATTGCAACGCTTCGGTTTCCGATAACGGTCTATCCCTCTAGGATTCCCTTGAAGGGAAGGAGGTCCGAAATCGCTTCTCGAAGCGTAGAGTAGGTTTAATGTAGTCAAGATTCGCCAGCTCATCCTTCATCCTTCAACGATCTGACAATAGTAGAGTGTCCTATACTAAGACATCTCCACTGAGAGACGGCTGCAAGTCGTACAGCCGTATTTGCCGCCATCTGTTTGCCAAAAATGTCGACCGAAAGATGGTGCAACATAACCTCTAAGGCACTTGTCGGTGTCGACCTCAATGCCCCGCTAACAAGCATACAGGCCGTTCTTTGCACTCTCTCAATCTTACTTTTGTAAGTTACCTTGTCCAGAGCTGGCCACCAAACACCCACCCCGTACATGAGTACAGGTCTCACTACAGCGCTGTAGAGCCAGTGTACCAGCTCCGGCTTGAGACCCCATCTATGACCAATGGCGTTCCTACAGGAGTACAAAGCAATAGTAGCTTTGTTTATTCTCTCCAACATGTTGGGCTTCCAACTAAGCTTACTGTCCAAGATAATGCCCAGATATCTAGCTCTATCAGTAAAAGCAAGTCTCGTACCATTTAAGGTAGGAGGGACAACTACCGGGATTTTGTATTTCTTAGTAAAGAGTACCAGCTCTGTCTTGGACGGGTTAATACCAAGTCCACATTTGCCAGTCCATTTCGTAACGATGATAAGCGCATTCTGCATTATGTCTACAATCGTGCCCAGGAATTTCCCGGTAACAGCTAAAGCTACGTCATCTGCGTACGCGATAACTTCAATACCCTCTCTCTCCAATTCAAGTAGTAACCCATTTACCACTATGTTCCAGAGAAGAGCGGACAGAACCCCTTCCCCCCTGCGGAGTTCCCCTAGTTACTCGCCTCTTGATGGTGGAGTCCCCCAACTTCGAGCTAACAATCCTGCTTCCCAGCATATAATTGATTAACCCTATCAGAGGAACGTCCACCTCCAAAAATGACAATCCCTCCTTGATTGCCTCCGCTTTCACATTATTAAAGGCGCCTTCTATATCCAGGAAGGCCACCAAAGAGAATTCCTTCGAATTAATCGATTTCTCAATCGTAGACACCAAGGCGTGCAGAGCAGTGTTCACAGATCTACCCTTTGTGTACGCATGCTGAGACGATGCCCACTTCCTAGCACCTATTTTATCTCTGATGTATACATCCAGCAGCCTTTCCAAGGTTTTCAAAAGAAAGGATGATAGAGTTATTGGTCTTAGGTCCTTAGGATAGACATGTGAGCTTTTCCCCACTTTCGGTATGAACACCACATTGACCTCCGTCCAGTACCTAGGAATATAGCCCAGCTTCAAACACCCTTTGAATATAGCTTCCAGGTAGGGAAGAATAATTGCTGAGTTGTTTTGAAGTTCCGCTGGTATAATTTGATCCGGACCAGCCGATTTAAATGGTTTAAAACCCCTCAGTGCCCATAGGATCCGTTTCCTAGTTACGATATCCTCTGTGGTTACTGACAGTGATTCCTGATGATTCCTACGCACCAACAGGTCTTCAAAGCTCCTTGGGAAGTGTGTCTCGAAGAGAAGCTCCAGAGATTCTCCACTAGAAGCTGTCCAAAATCTGTCCGGTTTTATCAAAAAACTGGGACTAGATGTACTTTTGGAAAGAATCTTCCTAAGGCGGGAGGTTTCGGATATTTCTTCCATATTATCACAGAAGATTCTCCAAGACCTCCTTTGTGTTTTTCTTAATTCTTTCTTATAAATTCCGAGTTTCTCCTTATAGGAGTCCCAATCCTGAGCCTCCCTTGTATTTTTGGCTCTATTAAAGGCTGTCCTACAAGCCTTACGATAGGTTCCCAGTTCCCTGGACCACCATACTGGTTTTACCCCTAGGCTTACCCCTAGGCTTAGCCAGTGGACAGGCAGCGCGAAAGGATCGGTTGCATGCGCTAGTAACGCTAGCCACCATGTCCTCCAGCTCCCCAACGGTCGTCGGGGGCTCCATAGCCCTCGTCGGTAGCATTTCCTCCAATAATTCCCCATATTTGCTGCAGTTGGTCCTTCTAGGGTTCCTGAAGGCTTCCCGGGTAGCAGGGTAAATATCGAGGCTATAGGTTAAATATCGATGATCAGAAAAGGAGTGTTCCTTATCCACCCTCCAATTTTTAACCATATGAAGAAAATTATTTGAGGCAAGGGTCACGTCTAGAACCTCCTGCCTGTTACTAGTAATAAATGTGGGTTCCCGCCCAATATTCCACACTGAAAGGTTAGTACTCATCAAATAATCAAAAAGCGACTCACCCCTTTCATTAATGTCCGTGCTTCCCCAGATAGTAGGAACCTCCTTCTCCCGGTCCATGTAGGCTGAAACTAGCCAGAATCTACAAGTGCCTACTTCCAGGCTAACTGCAGTAGTGTCACCATTGCTGTATTGAGAGAGAAGGAAAAGATTAATATTATTTTTCTCAAGAATACAAGATCTGATCTTCCCAGACTTACTAGAGGATATAATTTTATACCCCTTGGTTCTGAGGCCACAGATCCTGTTGTTGTTAATCCAAGGTGGTTAAAGATATAGGCAGATTTATCGATAATTTGATACGTGAAAACTGAATACGGTATTATTTCTAAAGATGTCAGCTTTAAGAATTTTTAATTTTTGGTACATAAATAAAAACTAAAATTAATTTTTTCTATAATTCTTGTCTAGTTTTCAGTTTTATTCCTGTTGGTTGCTTTTGTTTAAATTTTTGTTTCGATAGAAAGAAAATTTTTTTAAAAAAAAACTAGTTTTGTTATCTTTATGTCCCTAACAGTATTATAATTTATTTGGGAAAAGTGTTGACGATTGGAGCATCACAGATTCCACCTAGTGGAAATTTTTTAAAAGCTACCTGATAATTTGACGTTCGAAATTGTGTTAAAGAATTCCAATTTTGAACTGTAAACACAATTTTTACTTACCAGTGGCCCTATTCTGGCTATTCCCTGGGAATTGGGAATTGAACTATTTTGACAGTATTCTAGCAGTTTGGAATTATTTTTTCCTCTGGCGATTGGGAATTTTTAATGTAGGGAAAAAATAATTTCACTTTATGTAAGTTTTGATTTTTTTTTTTTTTGGGAATTAGAAGAAACTGGTTGTTTCGTGTATTTTCATTATTTTATTTACAACGTAGTACCGGCAACCCGGCCAGACGGGAGGCACTGACAAGTCCTCTACAGAGGGTATGAGGGGTGGCGAGACGGGCGGATCCGACGCATCCCAAAATACCGAGAAATAATATTCCTGCGGTAGCAGGAATAAACCATAGAGATAGGTAGAGGTTAAATGGTTATGATTAAGATAACACAAATTAACCTTTACCATTCTAAGGCTGCTTCGGCAGCTCTACTCTTATAGGTATAATGCCTCTTATAGGTATAATTTATGGTATAAAATATGCCTCTTATAGGTATAATTTATTTGACTTTTCCATAGTAACTATTACCGATTTTCCATCGTCATAGTATAATAGTATAATAGTATTATACTATTATACTACGATGATGGAAAACCGAAGTTGATAGTATAAATATAATATTTTGTTATACTAGCTATCAAAAATATAATAGGTAGCAAATTGTGTTTTTAACATTGTAAATTTATCTGACAGTGTATTATTTTGACAATTCACTAAATTACCATTCGATTTTTTTATTTGTTTTTTTTTGGTGGTATCTGCATAGTCCATACATTTTATTAATTTTTTAAAAACACAACTAATGCGTATGCTTGGTTATTTTTAATTGTTTTTTTATTATGAATAGACGTTAACATTTTCAAAATAAGAATTATACCTACGTTCACATAAAAAAAACTATAATTGGTGCTAACTTCAACGCGTGCGATGGAAAACCGACAAGGAATAATAGTATAATAGTATTATACTATTATGCTATTATACTATTGACGATGGAAAATCGGTATATAACCAACCCGTCAAAGATATAGGCAGTTTTATCGATAATGCAGTATTATTTAATATGTGAAAGTAATAGTACCAGAAAATTTTTATTCATATTGTGACGGTGACACCTAGTGTGTAATAGAATAAGTAAAACTAATAGCTCAATGTTTACTGTACTAAGTGGAATTTTCCATGATAAAAATTGTTACGTAATGTTTCTACGCTATTCCAACTGGAAAAGTCGTGAACTTTCGAGAAGCTTGGTTTGTGTATATAAAAAGGCGAACAAGATCGAATAGGATTATTAGTATTTGGAACGCGATAGAGTAAACTTGTAAGATTAGAGTAATTTTTGGTAAGCGAAAGAGTAAAGATAAAAAGGAATTAAAAAGTGAATTAAAAAGTGTTTTTGTGGAAATAAAAATTATAAGTGAACAGTAAAATTTGAGAATAATTTATATAAAGTGATTTTGTGAATTTGTATTAATAAACTGTGTTGTAATAATTCTTGTGTGAAATAAATAAATTCGTTGGTGATAAATTAAATTGAATTGGTTTTATTCACAATCCAGTGATACGAACCTTATTTGACAAGGCAAAATCGTAACAATTGGTGACAGCGGTGGGATTGTGAATAATAAGAAAAAGAAAATGATTTTCAACGAATTAAAAGTTCCAGAATTAAAGAGGGAACTTGAGAAACGGGATTTGGCCACTGATGGTAGCAAAGCAGCTTTACAAGCGCGACTGCGTGGTGCCATGGAGAAAGAAGGGTTAGACGTAGATCAACACGATTTTGGCGTGGAAGTAATGGATGCGGCAATGGTAGAGAAGACAGGAGATAAACAGCCGTCAGCCGAAACAACACAACTACCATCTGGAAGTTTCGATTTGTCGCAGTTAATAGTTGCTATGAACCAGATGATGGGACAGATGAGTCTAATGAAACAACAAAACGAACGACAAATGGAACAACAAAATCAGTCAAACCAAGAAATTAAAAATCAAATAGCGCAACAAGGAGAGCAGTCGAATCAAGAAATGAAACAACAAGGAGAGGAAATTAAAGATCAAATTATAGATGGTCAAAAGAGAATGGACGAGAAACTTCTCGAATTATCTACTAACATACACGGCGAAGTGGAGAAGCTGCAAATGGAGATTCAACAGGTTGACCAAAAATTAAAAACGGAAGTCCAACTTGTCAAAACGGAGGTTCAACAGGTTGAAGGAAAATTAGAAACGAAGGTTCAACAAGTTGTGGAAAAATTTCAACGTCTCGAGAAAGAGCTGATTGACGTCAAAGCAAGTGGAACAACGACGCAAGTGGTACAAACCGTTCAATCAGTTAAGATAAAACCACCAAACTTCGACGGTACAACATCTTTCGGCATTTTCAAATTTCAATTTGAAACGGCAGCCAATCAAAATCGTTGGAATGATGAACATCTTGTCGCAGCGTTAATAGTGGCCCTTAAAGGTGAAGCAGCGGAGGCGTTACAAACAATTCCGGAAAAAGATCGCAACAGTTATCTCGAAATTATGAAGGCGCTGGATAGGAAGTACGGCAGTGACCACAAGCGTGAAATCTATCGAATGGAATTGAAAAGCCGCTGCCAAAAGGGAGGAGAATCACTTCAGGAATTTGCATCAGCAATCGAGCGATTAGTACATCTAGCACATACCAGTACATCGGCCGATTATATGGAAAGGCTAAAAATTGACACATTCATTGACGGCATTCGAGATCCAGAGACACGCAGGGCGGTGATGTTGTCACCTAAAGTGACCTCCGCGGAAACCGTTGCGTTTGCGTTGACGATCGAGGCTGTGCAGAACTTTACAAGACCGTCATTATTTAGGCGCCAAATGAACTCAGACAAGGACGGCAGCATGGAGCGAATGGTACCGAAAGGCGGAAGAGGCAGGCTTAGGTGTTGGAAATGTGACAAGTTGGGTCACATCTCAATGGACTGTCGGAGTGTTATACAGAGAAAGGTAAGATCGCCACCTTTTATGCGGGCAAACACGGAACGGTCGGGACATAGGTCTAGAAGCAGCGAGCGAAGATGTTGGGTATGTAACAGGATTGGCCACATCTCGCGAGATTGTTTGGAAGCAAGGGGAAAGCGGCACGGATCACCAACTTCTGTGGAAAGAGCACTAAGAGGAGAGCAGGGATCGGATGAACGGATGGCAACAGTCGGTAAAGTGGAAAGGTTAGAAGTCAGTTTGAAGGAACCGAAGCTGGCTTCGCCGTCTGGTTGCTCCATAACATTCATCCCTGCTACGAGTGAAGCACGAGGCGGAAGCAGCGTCACAGTTAGGGGCGGTGTTGATGGGAGGAGGTGTATTATTACGCTGGATACCGGAGCAACCCACACAATTGTTCGGAAAGATTTGATCGCAGGAGCAGTGCAGCTGGTTGATGGGTTAAAATTAAGAATGGCAAATGGGGAGAGTGCAATGATTAAAGGGAAAAAGATCGTGAGCATAAGGATCGGCGAAACTCTTTTCCCACACGAAGTTCTGGTCGCAGACATTGTGGACGAGGTTATTTTGGGAACGGACTTCATGAGGATGAATGGCTTTGTGTTGGATTTTGGACGAGGAATATTGAGTAGCGATAACATCGAGCTGAAACTTAAATTTCACGGTGCGGATACGACAGTAAGGCGAGTAACAATCAGTGATTGCGAGGAGCTGCCATCGAGATCTGACACAATTGTTGAGGAAACGAATGAACACCAGGTTAAACAGATATTGGATAAAAAGGGCCGAGTTGCGCGAAGAGGAGTGCTAGTGTTCGGTGGCTGGATGAGTGATCGTTATGACAAACAAGCCAACGGCGGAAGATTTGGAGAAAAGCGGCTGAAACGGAACCGCGTTCTACAGTGGAATAAGGATTCGTCGTCAAAAGTGCAGCCTATATGGACGGCACCCTACAGGACAAGAAAAGGACAAGGAGGTAAACCAAGGTGGTACATTTAGAGAGGCTGGCCCTCTACAGAGGAGGTAATTTCGGTCCTGTTCGGGACGAACAGGCTTAGGTGAGGGGTAGTGTGACGGTGACACCTAGTGTGTAATAGAATAAGTAAAACTAATAGCTCAATGTTTACTGTACTAAGTGGAATTTTCCATGATAAAAATTGTTACGTAATGTTTCTACGCTATTCCAACTGGAAAAGTCGTGAACTTTCGAGAAGCTTGGTTTGTGTATATAAAAAGGCGAACAAGATCGAATAGGATTATTAGTATTTGGAACGCGATAGAGTAAACTTGTAAGATTAGAGTAATTTTTGGTAAGCGAAAGAGTAAAGATTAAAAAGGAATTAAAAAGTGAATTAAAAAGTGTTTTTGTGGAAATAAAAATTATAAGTGAACAGTAAAATTTGAGAATAATTTATATAAAGTGATTTTGTGAATTTGTATTAATAAACTGTGTTGTAATAATTCTTGTGTGAAATAAATAAATTCGTTGGTGATAAATTAAATTGAATTGGTTTTATTCACAATCCAGTGATACGAACCTTATTTGACAAGGCAAAATCGTAACAATATGTCTAGTTGTCAGTTTTATTCGTGTTGGTTGCTAAATTTTTGTTTCGATTCAAAAAAAAAAATGTTTAAAAAACTACTTAGTACTGCGATATGTAGAAATTGTCCAACTATCACCGTTTTTTGACGGTGATGTCCCTTATAGCAAAGAGTATAGAATATCTCAAGACGACCGAAGCTGAAAAAAAAATTTAATCAGATTTAGCACCAACAAATGCAAATTTTTTGTTTTTTCGAGCAGTTATAACGTCCGTTGTTTTATTTCTAAAATTGAATAAACATAACTACAGTTATACGGTTGTAAACCCCATGCATAACCCCTTTTTTGTAGGAAAATCTTTCTTCAGTTTCGTTTCTCTTGATATTAAATTCTCTTTGCTTATAGTAGATGTGTTTTTTTATTCGCTCCCGATAGCTACTATCGAGAGCCGTCATTTTTCTACGCCTAAATTTAAATTTGACTCGCTATTTATTGGTAAACTAAACTTATTTAACATCAAACTATCATTTTTAATTCAATTGTTTACCAAAAACTTCATATAAAAAATATTTGGCTCTACCTATTTATACGGAGCGCTATCGGGAGCCATTTTTTATATGATGGCTCTCGATAGCAGCTATCCGGAGCGAATAAAAAAACACTACAAGTATTATAATTTATTTGGTAGCTACCTACACACTTGCTGTGGTCGATTACAACGCCACTTTAGCAATTATAACCATATTTCATTTGTGTCTTAACTAAAAATTTTGTTTTGCTATCGTGACATCTGTAATTAAATAGTTGTACTATATTTTCTGTATCAGCATGTCAACTCACATTTGCTTAGAAATTGAAGTAAAATTTGAGCTATTTGCTTAGAAATTGAAGTAAAATTTGAAAGTTTATTTTAATTATAATTAAATCTTTTTTAATAATTTTTAACAAATTTGGTTGTAGAATAATTATTATACTAATAGATTAAGTTTAAAAAATGGAGTATGCCGGCTTTGATACTGTTACGTTTTTGCCTTTGCAATCAAGGTTCGTATCACTGGATTGTGAATAATACAAACTCAATTCAATTTATCACCAACGAATTTATTTATTTCACAAAATTTATTACAACACAGTTTATCAATAAAAATTCACAAAATCACTTTATATAAATTATTCTTAAATTTTACTGATCACTTTTACTTTATTTATCGCACTACAACACTTTTTAAATCACTTTTTAATTCCTTTTAATCTTTATACTATCGCTTACCAAATATTACTAATAATCTTACAAGTTTACGCTATCGCGTTCCAAATACGAATAATCCAATTCGATCTTGTTCGCCTTTTTATATACACAAACCAAGCTTCTCGAAAGTTCACGACTTTTCCAGTTGGAATAGCGTAGAAACATTACGTAACAATTTTTATCATGGAAAATTCCATTTAGTACAGTAAACATTGAGCTATTAGTTTTACTTATTCTATTACACACTAGGTGTCACCGTCACACTACCCCTCACCTAAGCCTGTTCGTCCCGAACAGGACCGAAATTACCTCCTCGGTAGAGGGCCAGCCTCTCTAAATGTACCGCCATTGGTCTACCTCCTTGTCCTTTTCTTGTCCTGTAGGGTGCCGTCCATAAAGGCTGCACTTTCGCCGATAAATCCCCCTTCTTTTGTTGCGAGTTGTGAAGCCACATTAATTGCCCCTCGTGTAATCCCTGGCCATTTGCCCTTATGGCACATCGAGTTCTCATCCAGTCGCCCGACACTCGCACAACTCAGCCCTTCTTATCCAATGTCTGCTTAACCTGGTGTTCTTTGGTTTCCTAACAATTGTTTTAGATTTCGATGGCAGCTCCTCGCAATGGCTGATTATTACTCGCCTTACTGTCACATCCGTACCGTTAAATTTAAGATTCAGCTCGATGTTATGGCTGCTCAATATTCCTCGTCCAAAATCCAACACAAAGCCATTCATCCTCATGAAGTCCGTTCCCAAAATAACCTCGTCCACAATGTCTGCGACCAGAACTTCGTGTGGGAAAAGAGTTTCGCCGATCCTTATGCTCACGATCTTTTTCCCTTTAATCATTGCACTCTCCCCATTTGCCATTCTTAATTTTAACCCATCAACTAGCTGCACTGCTCCTGCGATCAAATCTTTCCGAACAATTGTGTGGGTTGCTCCGGTATCCAGCGTAATAATACACCTCCTCCCATCAACACCGCCCCTAACTGTGATGCTGCTTCCGCCTCGTGCTTCACTCGTAACAGGGATGAATGTTATGGGGCAACCAGACGGTGAAGCCAGCTTCGGTTCCTCCAAACTGACTTCTAACCTTTCCACTTTACCGACTGTTGCCATCCGCTCAACCGTTCCCTGCTCTCCTCTTCGTGCTCTTTCCACGGACGATGGTGATCCGTGCCGCTTTCCTCCTGCTTCCAAACAATCTCCCGAGATGTGGCCAATCCTGTTACATATCCAACATCTTCGCTCGCTGCTTTTAGACCTTTGTCCCGACCGTTCGGCGTTTGTCCGCATAAAAGGTGGCGAGCTCATCTTTCTCTGTATAACACTCCGACAGTCCATTGAGATGTGACCCAACTTGTCACATTTCCAACACCTAAGCCTGCCTCTTCCGCCTTTCGGTACCATTCGCTCCCTGATGCCGTTCTTGTCTGAGTTCATTTGGCGCCTAAATAATGACGGTCTTGTAAAGTTCTGCACAGCCTCGATCATCAACGCAAACGCAACGGTTTCCGCGGAGCGCCCTGCGTGTTTCTGAATCTCGGATGCCGTCAATGAATGCGTCAATTTCAAGCCTTTCCATATAATCGGCCGACGTACTGGTATGCGCTAGATGTACTAATCGCTCGATTGCCGATGAAAATTCCTGAAGTGACTCTCCTCCCTTTTGGTAGCGGCTTTTCAATTCCATTCGATAGATTTCACGCTTGTGGTCACTGCCGTACTTCCTATCCAGCGCCTTCATATTTTCGAGATAACTGTTGCGATCTTTTCCCGGAATTGTTTGTAAGGCCTCCGCAGCTTCACCTTTAAGGGCCACTATTAACGCTGCGACAAGATGTTCATCATTCCAATGATTTTGATTAGCTGCCGTCTCAAATTGAAATTTGAAAATGTCGAAAGATGTTGTTCCGTCAAATGTTGGTGGCTTTAACTTGATTGATTGGACGGTTTGTACCACTTGTGTTGTTGTTCCACTTGTCTTGATCTCAGTTAGCTCTTTCCCGAGACGTTGAACCTCCGCTTGTAATTTTTCTTCAACCTGCTGAACCTCCGTTTTGACCATTTGGACTTCCGTTTCTAATTTTTGGCCAATCTGTTGAATCTCTATTTGCAGCTTCTCCACTTCGCCGTGTATGTTAGTAGATAATTCGAGAAGTTTCTCGTCCATTCTCTTTTGATCATCTATAATTTGGTCTTTAATTTCCTCTCCTTGTTGTTTCATTTCATTTTTAATTTCTTGGTTTGACTGCACTGCTTGTTGCGCCATTTGATTTTTAATTTCTCCTAGCTGTCGTTCGTTTTGTTGTTTCATTAGACTCATCTGTCCCGTCATCTGGTTCATAGCAACTATTAACTGCGACAAATCGAAACTTCCAGATGGTGGTTGTGTTGTTTCGGCTGACGGTTGTTTATCTCGTTCTTTCTGCTCTACGGTTGCCGCATCCGTTACTTTCTCTCCAAAATCATGTTTATCTGGGGTTGGGGGGGAATAAAGGGAAAGAAAAACTTATTATTAATGGGTATGCTTACCATTTGGAAAGAAAAAGTGAAACTTTTCATTGGTGCTGTTCTGAAAGGAAATCCCTCTTATGTAAAGGAAGAGTGGTCACTATATTTCCTAACGGACAACATATCATTAAAAAAGGACCGTCCAATCATTGTCATGATCCATTACCGTTTGAAAAATCGGTGTTTGAAGCAAATTCAAATGTAAAGGACTTGGCCAAGAATTCGGCACTGCGACCTTGTCAAATAATAAGAAATAGTGTTACTGATTGCAATTCGGAGAGTCGAGTGTATTTACCTAACACGCAGGCTCAAAAACAAAAAATAACGCGAGCAAGACGTAGTGCTGTAAAGGAGCCAGATAGCATCTTGAATATAAATATTCCTGAGTCACTAAAATTTGTTGAAGGCGAACAATTTGTTTTGTCGAAAAAACTTTTTAATGATCAAGCAATTATTTTACTTGGATCACACACCAGCTTGAAACTCCTTGCTGAGGCTGAATGCTGGTTGATGGATGGTACTTTTGAAGTAGTCCCATCATGTATGCGCCAATTATTTACAATCCACGGCAAAATTGGACGAGAGTCCGTACCGTTAATATATTGCCTAATGAGCTCGAAAAGCCAAGCAGCATACTTTGAGGTGTTTTATGAATTGCTAAAATGGGCTTGTGAATGGAACATAAGTTTAAAACCCCAAAGGATTATTGTTGATTTCGAGAAGGCAAGTGTGTCAGCCCTTAAAGTTTTTTTCCCGGAAGCAGTGTATAAAGGTTGTTTGTTCCATTTCGGACAAATAATCTGGCGGCAGGTACAGGCACATGGCTTATCAACTAAATATGGCAACTCAGAAAGTTTTAGCTTGCAAATTCGAATGCTTAAAAGCTTAGCTTTTGTGCCAGCAGAGGAAGTGATTCTGTATTATGCTGAGCTACATAAAACTTTCGATGCTGATGCTAGAAAAATCGGGACATGGTTTAAAAAAAACTATTTGACAGGGGCTATCCACAAAAATAAAAAAGGGATTCCCACACCGCAATATGTACCCAATTTTTGGACAGTTTCTGATGTTCCCAATGAGCACTTTCCAAGAACCCAAAACTCAGTTGAAGGTTGGCACCGGCGGTTGAAATCTTTAGTTGGCAAACCCCATATTGGTGTTTATCAATTAATATCCGAGTTAGGGAAAGAAAGTATAATCGTCAAAACAAGAATTGAAAAAATTAAAGCTGGAGCATCGTCTCAAATAATAAAAAAACAGCATGAACGAAATAAAAAGATTTTTAATATAATAAAAAAAAGGCATGATTATGATAAAATTGCTTATCTTAAAAATATTGCTCATAATCTTGCGTTATATAAATAAATTTAAAACATAATTATATTCTTTTTGTATACCTATTTAAATTACTATCTTTTCCAATTACATTAAAGTTAATTTAATTTTGTTTAATAAATTTTTATTTTATAATTTTATAAATAAAAAATAAAAAAAATTAAATTTTTGTTTCATTATTATGCCGTTCATCATTGGTTCTGATTTCTGAACGATGCCAGTCGGAAATCAAACATAAAGTAAAATAAAAATAAAAACCGGGATTTTCTAAAAACCGGGATATTTATTTATGCAGAACCGGGATTTTGAAAACCGAGATTTTGAAAACCGGGATTTTGAAAATCAAGATTAACAAAAAAAACAGGATTTTGACAAACCGGGATTTTGAAAACCGGGCTTTCGTTACACACCCGTAAACTTGTAAGATTATTAGTAATATTTGGTAAGCGATAGTATAAAGATTAAAAGGAATTAAAAAGTGATTTAAAAAGTGTTGTAGTGCGATAAATAAAGTAAAAGTGATCAGTAAAATTTAAGAATAATTTATATAAAGTGATTTTGTGAATTTTTATTGATAAACTTTGTTGTAATAAATTTTGTGAAATAAATAAATTCGTTGGTGATAAATTGAATTGAGTTTGTATTATTCACAATCCAGTGATACGAACCTTGATTGACAAGGTAAAAACGTAACAATTGGTGACAGCGGTTGGATTGTGAATAAAAAGATAAAGAAAATGATTCTCAACGAATTGAAAGTTCCAGAATTAAAGAGGGAACTTGAGAAACGGGGTTTGGCTACTGATGGTAGTAAATCAACTTTACAAGTGCGACTACGTGACGCCATGGAGAAAGAAGGGTTAGACGCAGATAAACGGGTGTGTAACGAAAGCCCGGTTTTCAAAATCCCGGTTTGTCAAAATCCTGTTTTTTTTGTTAATCTTGATTTTCAAAATCCCGGTTTTCAAAATCTCGGTTTTCAAAATCCCGGTTCTGCATAAATAAATATCCCGGTTTTTAGAAAATCCCGGTTTTTATTTTTATTTTACTTTATGTTTGATTTCCGACTGGCATCGTTCAGAAATCAGAACCAATGATGAACGGCATAATAATGAAACAAAAATTTAATTTTTTTTATTTTTTATTTATAAAATTATAAAATAAAAATTTATTAAACAAAATTAAATTAACTTTAATGTAATTGGAAAAGATAGTAATTTAAATAGGTATACAAAAAGAATATAATTATGTTTTAAATTTATTTATATAACGCAAGATTATGAGCAATATTTTTAAGATAAGCAATTTTATCATAATCATGCCTTTTTTTTATTATATTAAAAATCTTTTTATTTCGTTCATGCTGTTTTTTTATTATTTGAGACGATGCTCCAGCTTTAATTTTTTCAATTCTTGTTTTGACGATTATACTTTCTTTCCCTAACTCGGATATTAATTGATAAACACCAATATGGGGTTTGCCAACTAAAGATTTCAACCGCCGGTGCCAACCTTCAACTGAGTTTTGGGTTCTTGGAAAGTGCTCATTGGGAACATCAGAAACTGTCCAAAAATTGGGTACATATTGCGGTGTGGGAATCCCTTTTTTATTTTTGTGGATAGCCCCTGTCAAATAGTTTTTTTTAAACCATGTCCCGATTTTTCTAGCATCAGCATCGAAAGTTTTATGTAGCTCAGCATAATACAGAATCACTTCCTCTGCTGGCACAAAAGCTAAGCTTTTAAGCATTCGAATTTGCAAGCTAAAACTTTCTGAGTTGCCATATTTAGTTGATAAGCCATGTGCCTGTACCTGCCGCCAGATTATTTGTCCGAAATGGAACAAACAACCTTTATACACTGCTTCCGGGAAAAAAACTTTAAGGGCTGACACACTTGCCTTCTCGAAATCAACAATAATCCTTTGGGGTTTTAAACTTATGTTCCATTCACAAGCCCATTTTAGCAATTCATAAAACACCTCAAAGTATGCTGCTTGGCTTTTCGAGCTCATTAGGCAATATATTAACGGTACGGACTCTCGTCCAATTTTGCCGTGGATTGTAAATAATTGGCGCATACATGATGGGACTACTTCAAAAGTACCATCCATCAACCAGCATTCAGCCTCAGCAAGGAGTTTCAAGCTGGTGTGTGATCCAAGTAAAATAATTGCTTGATCATTAAAAAGTTTTTTCGACAAAACAAATTGTTCGCCTTCAACAAATTTTAGTGACTCAGGAATATTTATATTCAAGATGCTATCTGGCTCCTTTACAGCACTACGTCTTGCTCGCGTTATTTTTTGTTTTTGAGCCTGCGTGTTAGGTAAATACACTCGACTCTCCGAATTGCAATCAGTAACACTATTTCTTATTATTTGACAAGGTCGCAGTGCCGAATTCTTGGCCAAGTCCTTTACATTTGAATTTGCTTCAAACACCGATTTTTCAAACGGTAATGGATCATGACAATGATTGGACGGTCCTTTTTTAATGATATGTTGTCCGTTAGGAAATATAGTGACCACTCTTCCTTTACATAAGAGGGATTTCCTTTCAGAACAGCACCAATGAAAAGTTTCACTTTTTCTTTCCAAATGGTAAGCATACCCATTAATAATAAGTTTTTCTTTCCCTTTATTGGTTTTTACTATACTTAGATTCATCATGTAAAATAATTAATCTAAATTGAACAAACACAGCACAAGTAAAATACACTGCAGTTTAAATTAAATTATTTGTTATAAATAGGTTATTTTTAAAATAGTTTAATATTTAAATTCACAGAAGCCCCAGAACCTTAAAGTTGAACACAGATATCACAAAACATACAAAAACTGAATTCATAAAATCACAAAAAGTATTTACTATAAACTCGGCAGCGTCACAGAAGAATATACAACTCATTTATTGTTATCACTCCTATTTATGTGAAAAATTTATATAACAAAATGTAGTAAAAGAGAGACATAGGAAAGGGTACATGAAAATAATTGATTTATTGTTATTACTCGTATTTTCCAAAATTGTTGTAATTAAATAAAGTAAAAGGGAGTATCCTTTTGAACTATTATAAAAATATTTTTGCCAAGTTTTATTGTATAAAAAACAATAGAAATAGCATCTTTTCATTAAAAAACTATTAAATTTTCATTCAAAAAACTGTCTGTACGAAAACAGCATAGAAAATTCCGTCCATTTATTAATAAACATTTTATTGCTTTAAAAAATTGTTTGAAAACTAGGATTTCGTGGTATAACCCTTTGAAAACGAATTAGTATTTTATTAATCCTGGTTTTCAAAATCTTGGTTTTGAAAGACATATTTTTTTTAATACGGGCGGCCCGAATTAAAAAAAATATGTCTTTCAAAACCAAGATTTTGAAAACCAGGATTTTGAAAACCAGGATTTTGAAAACCGGGATTTTGGAAACCAGGATTTTGAAAACCGGGATTTTGAATCCGGGATTTTAAATCCGGGATTTTGAAAACCGGGATATCCTACCCAACCCCAAGTTTACACTATCGCGTTCCAAATACGAATAATCCAATTCGATCTTGTTCGCCTTTTTATATACACAAACCAAGCTTCTCGAAAGTTCACGACTTTTCCAGTTGGAATAGCGTAGAAACATTACGTAACAATTTTTATCATGGAAAATTCCATTTAGTACAGTAAACATTGAGCTATTAGTTTTACTTATTCTATTACACACTAGGTGTCACCGTCACAATACTATAAACACAGATTTTCATAATAATCAAAAATAGTAGTGTTTTTTTATTCTTCTTTGTCGTTTTCGTTTATTTTGCGTTTGATGGCGACACGGTCGTCTCATATGGAAATATATGGAGTTTGCCGTGTCAATGAATTTTTTGAATTACAACTTTAATAGTGTGACGGTGACACCTAGTGTGTAATAGAATAAGTAAAACTAATAGCTCAATGTTTACTGTACTAAATGGAATTTTCCATGATAAAAATTGTTACGTAATGTTTCTACGCTATTCCAACTGGAAAAGTCGTGAACTTTCGAGAAGCTTGGTTTGTGTATATAAAAAGGCGAACAAGATCGAATTGGATTATTAGTATTTGGAACGCGATAGTGTAAAGTTGTAAGAATAAGTAATTTTTGGTAAGCGAAAGAGTAAAGATTAAAAAGGAATTAAAAAAGTGAATTAAAAAGTGTTTTTGTGGAAATAAAAATTATAAGTGAACAGTAAAATTTGAGAATAATTTATATAAAGTGATTTTGTGAATTTGTATTAATAAACTGTGTTGTAATAATTCTTGTGTGAAATAAATAAATTCGTTGGTGATAAATTAAATTGAATTGGTTTTATTCACAATCCAGTGATACGAACCTTATTTGACAAGGCAAAATCGTAACAATTTGGTGACAGCGGTGGGATTGTGAATAAAAAGATAAAAAAAAAATGATTCTCAACGAATTAAAAGTGCCAGAATTAAAGAAGGAACTTGAGAAACGAGGTTTGACTACTGATGGTGGTAAAGCAGCTTTACAAGCGCGACTACGTGACGCCATGGAGAAAGAAGGGTTAGACGCGGATCATCATGAGTTTGAAAAGGAAATAACGGCCGCGGAAAGCGTAGAGCAGAATACAGGAGATAAACAGCCGTCAGTCGAAACAACACAATTACCATCTGGAAGTTTCGATTTGTCGCAGTTAATAGCAGCTATGAACCAGATGACGGGCCAGATGAGTCTAATGAAACAACAAAACGAACGACAAATGGTGAAAAATGAGCGACAGTTAGAAACTATAAATCAGTCAAACCAAGCAATGAAACAATCAAACGAAGAACTTCAACACCGGGTGGAGAAACAAGGAGAAGAAATTAAAAGCCAAATTACTGATGGTCATAAGAGAATGGACGAGAAACTTCTCGAATTATCTACTAACATACACGGTGAAGTAGAGAAGCTGCAAATGGAGATTCAACAGGTTGACCAAAAACTGCAAAAGGAAGTTCAACTTGTCAAAACGGAGGTTCAGCAGGTTGAAGAAAAATGCCAACGGCTCGAGAAAGAACTAACTGATATCAAGGCAAGTGGAACAACAACACAAGTGGTACAAACCGTCCAATCAATCAAGATAAAGCCACCAACATTCGACGGAACAACATCTTTCGTCATTTTCAAATTTCAATTTGAAACGGCAGCCAATCAAAACCGTTGGAATGATGAACATCTTGTCGCAGCGTTAATAGTGGCCCTTAAAGGTGAAGCAGCGGAGGCCTTACAAACAATTCCGGAAAAAGATCGCAACAGTTATCTCGAAATTATGAAGGCGCTGGATCGGAAGTACGGCAGTGACCACAAGCGTGAAATCTATCGAATGGAATTGAAAAGCCGCTACCAAAAGGGAGGAGAATCACTTCAGGAATTTTCATCGGCAATTGAGCGATTAGTACATCTAGCACATACCAGTACGTCGGCCGATTATATGGAAAGGCTTAAAATTGACGCATTCATTGACGGCATTCGAGATCCAGAAACACGCAGGGCGGTGATGTTGTCACCTAAAGCAACCTTTGCGGAAACCATCGCTTGTGCGTTAACAAATGAAACTGCACAAGCCATCACCAAACCGTCAATGAAAATACGCCGAGTAGAAATCGATACAAGCATAAACAACGAGCGGTCAACACAAAGATACCGAGATGGAAGCGGCAAAATCAAATGTTGGGCATGTGATAAGGTCGGTCACATCTCTCGTGACTGCTGGGAATTAAGAAGAAAAAGGGGAAGATCACCATCTCCAATGCAGCGACGACCAAGCGGGGAGCAGGCGTTGGCTAGGCAAGAAGGCCAAATGACGACGGAGTCGTTAAACTACAAAGAGTCAGCTTAAAGGGGCAGAAGCTGACTCCCACAACCGATTGCCCTATAACCTCCATCCGCGTTTCGAAAGTAGCAAGAGGCGGTGACAGCTTAACAATCAAAGGCGACATTGATGGCACGGATTGCATCATCACTCTGGATACGGGAGCAAATCGCACGATTGTCCGTAAAGATCTGATCGATGGAGGTGTACAACCAGCTAATGGATTGAAGTTACAAACAGCAACTGGAGATAGTTCAATAATAAAAGGCAAAAAGATCGTGAAAATAAAAATCGGGAGAACTCTTTTCCAACACGAAGTGCTGATTGCAGATATTGTGGATGAAGTCATAATGGGGATGGACTTCATGAGGGCAAATGGCTTCGTGGTGGATGTTGGACGAGGAGTTTTAAGTTACGATAACATCGAGTTGCCACTTCAATCTAGCAGTGCCGGAGCAACTATCAGGCGAATTATTATTGATCATCGGGAGAAGCTGCCACCGAATTCGGAGACGATCCTATGGGGAAAATTGGAGGGAGGTTCTGGGTCACCCAGGTTGTGGGTTGTGGAAGCTAACGAAGAGGAGAACGGAGCCAAGGAAATTATAATCGGGAAAGCCCTAGTTAAACCAGACAACGACTATAGAGTACCAATTAGGACTCTAAATCTCTCGGATAAGACGAAAACCATCAAGAAAGGGACAGTCATCGGAAAATGTAACGAGGTTTCAACTATAGTAAAGTGTGAACAGAGAAGTCCGGTTGAAAAAGCCGACATGCAAGGGCAGAAAGAAATGGTAGAACAACTTATGCAGAAATGGACCGAAGATCTTACCGAGGCACAGAAAAATTCTGCACATCAACTACTCAAACGGTACACGTCCATATTCTGCAGTACATCGGATAATAACGGAAGGACCTCAATGGTAAAGCACCGCATTGATACGGGAGCAGAGATGCCAATTCGTCAACCACCCAGGAGACTACCTTTGGCAAAACAACAAGAAGTCAATCGAATGGTAACAGATATGCAGGCAGCAGGAGTAATTGAACCATCTAATAGCCCATGGAGTTCACCGGTAGTATTGGTCGAGAAGAAGGACGGTAGCATGAGATTTTGCGTTGATTACCGAAAACTCAATGCTGTGACGAAAAAAGATAGCTACCCACTGCCAAGGATCGATGACACGTTAGACACATTATCGGGTGCTCAAATATTTTCGACATTAGATCTACAAAGCGGCTATTGGCAGGTGGAAGTCCATGAGGAAGATCGCGAGAAAACAGCGTTCAGTGTGGGTAACGGACTTTGGCAATTTAATGTTATGCCGTTCGGATTATGTAATGCCCCTGCGACTTTTGAACGATTAATGGAGCGCGTGTTAAAGGGATTACATTGGAAGACTTGCCTAATATATCTGGACGACATCATCGTTATGGGGAAGGATTTTGACGAGCATCTAAAGAACTTGGCGGAAGTTTTGGATCGGATACAGGCTGCCGGATTGAAGTTAAGTCCAAAGAAGTGTAAGCTGTTCAGAACTGAAGTCAAATATTTGGGTCATTTCGTAACGATTAATGGAATTCACACCGACGAAGAAAAGATCGCAGCGGTTAAGAACTGGCCAAGACCTAAAAATTTACACGAATTACGAAGCTTTCTCGGATTGTGCACCTATTATAGACGCTTCGTGCCAGGATTCGCCAACATCGCCAAGAGTTTACACGGGTTGACCAGGAAGAACAAGGCATTCGAATGGAAGAATGACCAGGAAGAAGCATTCGTGGAACTAAGGAGACGGTTGTGTGCCGCGCCAATCCTCGCGTACCCTATACCCAACGTGAAATTTATTTTGGACACCGATGCAAGTAATGATGGTATAGGAGGTGTGTTATCACAGGAAATTAATGGTCAAGAAAGAGTTATTGCGTACTTCTCCAAAACATTATCAAAACCGGAGCGTAATTACTGCGTGACACGGAAAGAATTGTTGGCTATAGTGGAGTGTGTCAAGCATTTCCATAAGTATCTTTATGGCCAAAAATTCCATTTACGGACAGATCACGGCGCTTTACGGTGGCTGTTACAATTTAAGAATCCAGAGGGACAAGTAGCACGCTGGATCGAACGTCTTCAAAGCTACGATTTCCAAATTGAACATCGGAAGGGAAGTGCACACAGAAATGCCGACGCATTATCAAGACGGCCGTGTCCAGTAGAATGTAAACATTGTGGCCATGTTGAAGCAAAGGAAGGCATCATCGACGTTAGGCTTACGCAAGTGCTGCCTGATGAGGAGTGGACCGACGAAATGATCAGGAAAGAGCAATTGGATGATACGGATTTATCAGTTATAATGGATTGGAAGGAAAAGGAACACCGGCCAACTTGGAGCGAGATCGCGGACAAAACTCCCATTGTCAAGGCTTATTGGGCTCAATGGGATAGCCTCCGTCTTGAGAATGGCTGTTTAAAACGATTGTGGGAAAGCACGGATGGCAAAGTGAAGCAATTGTTGCTGGTGATACCAAAGTGCCGGATTGTAGAAATTCTGAATGAGTATCATGGAGGAGCAAGTGGGGCCACCTTGGAATTAATAAAACTCTAGCAAAGATACGTCAACGATTTTACTGGGCAGGATGTAGGCAGTCTGTGATAGAATGGTGCCAAAAATGTGACCAATGTGCGGCGGTGAAGGGACCCGCACGCAAAAGTCGTGGAACCATGAAGCAATATAACGTTGGAGCACCATTCGAAAGAATTGCAATGGATGTAGCGGGCCCATTTCCCACCACTGAGAGCGGCAACAAATATGTGCTAGTAATCATGGATTATTTCAGCAAATGGCCGGAGGTGTACCCCATTCCCAATCAGGAGACGACAACAATAGCTGATGCCGTGGTAAACAATTGGATTAGCAGATTTGGAGTGCCGATGGAGATTCATACCGATCAAGGACGGAATTTTGAATCGGTGGTGTTTCAAGAAATATGCCAGATGCTCGGTATAAATAAAACGAGAACAACGCCTTTGCATCCACAGTCTGACGGTATGGTGGAAAGATTCAATGGTACATTGGAGGAATATCTAGCAAAGGTCGTTGAGAAAAACCAACGCAACTGGGATCGACATATACCGATGTTTCTGATGGCCTATCGATCAGCTATACATGACACAACCGGAATGACACCAGCTAAAACGTTATTTGGAGATAATCTACGGTTACCTGGAGATCTAAAGTTTGGGGCTGTACCATCATCGGCTTTATGTGGACAAGATTACGTAGACCGAATGAAAGAGGAACTTAATGAGATTCATCAATTTGTTCGGGAGAAAATACGGATGTCAAGTGACCGGATGAAGGCTCGATATGACATACGAGCAAATAACCAGGGCTTCCAGGAAGGGCAATTAGTATGGCTTCACAACCCGCAACGGAAAAAGGGATTATCACCGAAGCTGCAACCAGCATGGGAAGGACCTTATACTGTCATCACAAGGATGAACGACGTGGTTTATCGGATACGGAAGGGACATCGAGGTAAACCAAAGGTGGTGCATTTGGAGAGGCTGGCCCAATACAGAGGAGGTGATTTGGGTCCTGTTCGGGACGAACAGGCTTAGGTGAGGGGTAGTGTGACGGTGACACCTAGTGTGTAATAGAATAAGTAAAACTAATAGCTCAATGTTTACTGTACTAAATGGAATTTTCCATGATAAAAATTGTTACGTAATGTTTCTACGCTATTCCAACTGGAAAAGTCGTGAACTTTCGAGAAGCTTGGTTTGTGTATATAAAAAGGCGAACAAGATCGAATTGGATTATTAGTATTTGGAACGCGATAGTGTAAAGTTGTAAGAATAAGTAATTTTTGGTAAGCGAAAGAGTAAAGATTAAAAAGGAATTAAAAAAGTGAATTAAAAAGTGTTTTTGTGGAAATAAAAATTATAAGTGAACAGTAAAATTTGAGAATAATTTATATAAAGTGATTTTGTGAATTTGTATTAATAAACTGTGTTGTAATAATTCTTGTGTGAAATAAATAAATTCGTTGGTGATAAATTAAATTGAATTGGTTTTATTCACAATCCAGTGATACGAACCTTATTTGACAAGGCAAAATCGTAACAATAGGAATTTGCAGAGTTAGAATATAACTAATAACACCTTATGTGGAGATTTAAATAACGAAAAAATGACGTATCAAACTCATTTTAGCGCAAAATGGAGATTGCCGTGTTTGATTCTATACGTTTCATTTATTTCTCATTTTTTGTTATTCACCGGTTTTTGATTTTTTTTTTAATCTAACTAATAAAAATACATAATTAATGTATGCATAATTTCACTAAATTATAGTAAATTATTATAGTAGTTCGGATTTAACGGACAGTGGGCAATACCGGACTGGCCGATCCCGCAATTTGACCGTTAACTCGAGGTTTTACTGTACATATTTCCATAGATGACGTTAGTACTACTAAGAATATATGAACTTTAGTCCCGTCCGCTTAACTGCATAATTCTGCTTATCGCAAGTTAGTCGAATTTATGAAGTGATAAAATGGATCTTTTATATTTTTAGCTAATCTGGAAGAACACTTTCCAAAGATGTATCAATTTTAAGCATACTTACATAATTTTAGGCAACCATTTCCACACTTATTGTTTATTATATATAATAAAATAATTTAATTCGTTTATACAAAACATGATTTGTTCTTTTTTTTGTTTTTTTTCCTTTTAACTAAATTAATTTCAGTAAACCCGTTCGACTTTTATATTTTACATAATACATGTGTTTTCTTAATATTTTGTTCATAACGATTTACTCTAAACAATGTTATATTTTTGTTTTAGATGTTAGCTCGTGAGCCAAACCGCCCCACGCCAATTTATAAATTCGGGTACGCCATCGTATCGCTGGATTCCATAAGGCATGAAGAAATAAATACGGCCCGGATATTTCTCTAAATAACCATCCGATCACAAAATCAAATTTATTAAATGGTAATGAACCATTCTGTAATTATAAAATATACAATAAAAATGTTATTAATGAGATGATCGCTAGAACCCAAAAGTAATTCGATAATATTTTACCTGAACTATAGACAATAATATCCAATCGGATATGAACCACAATAATATATGAATTAAATAAAAGACTAGGGAGTCCCAATGAAATAATATTGAAACTGACCAAGAGGCAAATGCTCCTATAACAAAACATTCAGCTAATGGTTCCAATATAATTATATGGGGCACCATCGCAACACGAAGTTTTGCCCATCTAATCAGTCTCTGTTGAAATGATGTAATATCACAGATACCAGAATTTTGCCATGCTGGTTGATTACTTATAGTTATTTTCCATCCTTTGTCTTTAATACCCTTTGCGATGAAAAAGTCTTCAGCTAAATAACAAGCAAAAGCTTTTAAACCCCCCAATTCGTCTAGTACACTTTTTCGTAATAGACACGACATACCAGTATGACAATTTATACCAAGTAAATCGGCCGTTAAATAAATACGTGATTGTACTGTTCCAAAATATATCTGCAAAACAATAAATTGTGAGAAAATTAAAACTATAACGTTTGTCTAAAAATATAAATACTTTTTCGAATATAGCTGCAAAACCATCCCGATCACATGTAAATGGCATCTGATGCACCAGTCCCACATTTTCAGTCATATGTTGAATCATATCTAGTAGTGTATCCTCCTTCACTAAAAACAAAAATTGAATTTATTAAGGGGGTAACCTGGTGTAGTGGCTTCAAAAAATGGATTTTTTTGCTTTAATCAATAGTATATTATCCCTGAATATGCATCCAAAGCGAAAATGACGAAATGACGGCTTTTAAAAAGTACAGGTAAATTAACAATGATTAACTTTCTTCAACCTTTTTCCTTGTTCGGAAACTTTAAACGCGTTTTTCTCAAAACCATGATTTTGAAACTGGCGTGCAGGATAACTAAAAAATTCTTGATGGATCAAAATAATTCTTTTTTTAAATTAAAGGTGATTTAATTGCCTTGAACATACTATATACCACACATTTTATAGTAAAAACATTATTAAGAAAAAGTTAAAAACAAAAAAACGTGCAAAATTTTTGCAAAAAACGGATTTTTTTTTCAAATCATGATCTTTAAAATTGTTTATTTACACTCAAAAACTTTTTTTCCGGATAATTCTACAAGATGCTAAGGTGCACGCCGTGAAGAAAGAATTTTCAGAGGACCTTCATATTTTTTTAAATAATTTGAAATCTTCAAAATGTACACAATAAACATTAACAATTGCAAAAATATATAATGACGTTTTTTTTCTAATTTACAAAAAGTAGCGTTCTACACAAGGTTACCACCACCAAAAAATTGAATCCTACTATGTACGTATAAAGAAGAACTGTGATTTTGCTGGTATTTATTTCTACAAAACTTTAGAGTTTGTCGAAATCGATATCTTTGATCTAATTTTCTAAGGTCTTGGTGTCTATTTCAAAAGATAAAACCTCTAGTAAAGTCGTGTCCGATGTCACTGGTCCCGGTCATTTAAACCAAAACTGGACAACTTAGATATACATATATAGTATTAGCCGATCCTAATTTTAATATATATATCCTGCATGGACAAATCAATGAGCAATGGAATGAAAATTTCGGGGCTTGTTACTTTGAAACAACAATTAAGAGCCACACATTATTAAAGGTTTTAGAACCAGTGAGACTAAAAGCCCAAAAACAAAAACGTTTAATTGGCCTAGAAAATATTCAATTTCCATTGAATTTTTTAAATGGAATTTAGTATTGTATGGTACAGTGGGTTCAAGTCCCAAGCATAACAAAATTGAACATGTTTCCTAAAATATTTAGTATAGTGTAGCTCAAATCCTCTCAAACTTGTTAAACACAATTCAAAGCAATTACAATTTGTCTCATTTTATGTCAGAAAATGTACAAGAAAATATTTTTCGTGTTGTTTTTCTGTTATAATTTTGTATTGTTGGCTTGAAAAAAAATCAATGACCACACACTAAACACAAAAAAATTTCCTTTTCTTTTTTAATATTATCCTAAGAACTTCCGTTTTCTTTTTAAATTAATTTAAAAATTCTCTCACCTGTATTTTATTTGCTAACCTTAAAATATTCGATACAACATACACAAGTTTTGACAGTTGAGTTTCATACGAAAGTAATTTTTCGGTTTGGTAAATGGGAAAGGCAAAACGAAAAAATGCTAAAAATTGTCAAATGCTTGAGTCAGGACAAAATAAAAGAAATACATATAAAATTAGACATGCAAATTTTAATTTATTTGTTATTGATGCTGCATCATGCTGTTTGTTATTGAAATACATAATAAAAATAATTAAATTGTAAGAAACAGGCCTCTATTATTAAATTATAAATTTTTAGCTATATTAAAGACCTACTATTTTATAATTTTTTATTTTATAACGTTAATTTCCTGTTCAAGATATTTAGCAAAATTCGACGTTCATTTTTCCAGATATTTAGCAAAGTTACATTAAATTAGAAAGTTGACATTTTGTAGTAAAAACCCTGTCCTACGAAAGACTTCGTTTCTCATTTTTTGTTTCCCTGTTTGGAAAACAAAAAATGAGATACGAAATCGTTCCAGCCATCTCCCTTACAATTCACACAGAACAAACAAGATATTTGACTCTTTGCAACTGTCATTTTAACTTTGTAATTTCATTTAACTTTACTGGATACCTTGAAAAATGAACATCGAACAAAAAATATTTAAAAAAAAAGATGTTTAATTGTTTACGTACAATACATTGCTGCTTGAAAACATATAGATTCCTGTTCAAAAAACTAATTTCACCTTAAAATAACCTTTAAGATAACCCCAAAATATAAAATAAATAACACTCTTGCCCATCCCCCCCCCCCCCCCTCACCACACACACGGTATATAAAACTACATTTTCAGTGAAATTTGTTCGACGCGCTTCTATTAAATTATTAGTTTAATAAATGTTTTTTTCTTAATAAAATCGTGTTATTTTATTTAAATCAAATTCTGCCTATAATTCGAAAACTATCCTTTTTCAAATTTCACGTTTAACAAAGACCGAACAAGTGCCATCGGTTTAGGATTTTCGATTACCTCTACTTCTTTCTATTAGAAAATCCTATAATAATGTGAAACGCAAATTTGGACTCAGTTTCAAAATATGTTCCAAAGAAATCAAAATAAATTTGAAGTAGTGGGGCACTTGGGTACAGGGGAGTTTAAAAAAAATAAAGAAATAATTTTGAAATTATGTATTGGCCTTTTAACGCAAACTGGCTGACATCTGGTTTACGATATTAAAATTAGAGAAAAAGGTGATCAGCAAGAAAAATACATAATTTAACATTTTTCTTATAGATTTCGGTTCAAAAGAATCATTGATTGCACTTGAAAGATAAATTGATTTAATCAAGGCCGAATTAATTCATAAATAATACATATAAAAATAATTGCAGAACCGCTTAGCACCTTTTTCTAGTGGCGATCGTGGCGCCTCATGCGGCACTGTAAAGGCGAATAACGAAAAACTAAATTCAGTTATCATTTTCGTTTTCCTGTCGATTTTCCGCTTTATCACAGTTGTTTATTATTCTGGGGCTTTTACCGAGAGATTTTTTTTTAGAAGGCACGTGCAGTATTATTAACAGTAATATTGTACTGTGTTACAGTACACATTTTTACTTTATTATGCGGGTATACACATTTTGCGTAAAATTGCCGGTCAACAATGTTGAGCTCTAAGCCAAAATCACTGAACTCTACATAGCAGAATACTCGAAATTGATCTCAGTTCAGTTTTTTATATAGATCGGTTTTTTTTGCTTCAATAAAAAACACGACATTAGTAATTAGGAAATATCAGATATTTACGAGCATTCATAGAAAATACTTAATCGAAATAAAAATGATAAAATTATTAAAGCTTTGGTGATGTGAGCGGCGACACTCAAAACAAACAAATAATTTAAAATAAAAAAAAATTTCAAAGATTTTAAAGCAAAAAGATATACACGAACGACAGACATAACACTTTGGGAGGAATACCATTCAAAGGAATTTCGAATTTCTGCTAATGGAAGCTAAAAAATATGATAAAAACCTAATTTACTTACTTTTTATTCCACTGTCTGATATTAAGACAAATTCATATTTTGCTGCCTCATATGCCGGCGACATATTATTAATTTTTGGATTTACACCAACTTGTGAACCTCCAATAAATAGTTGGGCGTCAATTGTCGGATATTTGTCCCGTAATCGTTCTACAATTTTAACGGCAGGATCTGTTTTTTCTTCGATACAAAATAATATTTCGTACATGGGATATTGCATTGTAAAAAATGTTTCTAAATTCAAAAATAAATTTGGATCATCACCCATTAATGGTTTTATAATTGAAACACTTGGATATGGAATTTCGCGTGGTTGAAGACATGATTTTCTATGTAATTTATATTTTCTGCAAAAAATAAAATTAAAACGTTGTTTTAGTTTAGTTTTTTAAAAATTTAAAATCATCATATTCGGAAGCCAATAATTAACCGTGTAATCACAATCAATTATTGTCACGTACTTAAGCAAATTGATATTATGTTATGATATTATAATAGTAGACTACTAAACCACTTGAAAATTGACAATAATCGCTATGAGAAATATACAAAAAAAAAAAATTCAAGTGGCTACTTGAGTTGTTAATATTTACAGCTACTGTCTTGTAGATTATCTTAAAATCTGAATAATTGGTTTTATTGTGGTTTAAGATGGTAATATGAGATTAAAGTTAATAAAATATTATGAGTAAACCAGATTAAAGCGACATTTTTTTTGTAATAAATCACACCTCGAGTAATCACTACTGTGTACTATATGAATATGGTGTGATAACATAAATGTGAATCATAGAAGTGATAAAAAATTCGTAGTTCACGCTTATCAAAGATTATCACATAATCACGGTCATAATTGATAATTTCTGGTAATTTTCGGTCAGTGAGTCAGGTTTATATATTATAGCATTCCTATAATGGGTGGTTCCTCAAAACACGAAAATTAGTCTTCCTAAAATATGAATAAGCCTTGATAAGAGAGCACTGTAATCGCAAGATGTAAGGTGAAATATGATTGATTGATACAAACAGATATGGAAACAGATCACTTACCCATAGCTGATAGCTAGAATGTGGATTAACCATTTTCCACACCAGAATATCAAGAAAAATATTGAACATCCATACATAAAATACAGCACTGGAGACATTTTGTTTTTCTTTTCTGCTGAATTTTACTATCTGTAGAAAATTTTGTTTTCGAAGAATTTATTTTTTTATTTTCCTTACGAAGAAAATTAAGAAAAATTAAGTGTTTTTCCACGATAAATCACGTAAACTACATAAATATACTAGCTCCTAGATATTTTAACAATTATTTTTATTAAGTAAAAATTTAACTATAAACTATATTTTACTTCTTTTTCTTTTTATACAAACTAAATAAAAATATTTTGACATTTTTTTGTAATTTTGAGGTTAGGACTTTTTTATTTGTAGCATAAATTCATTTATAACTTCACACACATCATTTTTATGTACACTAAACTTTAAACATAATAAAGAATTACTTATTAAAAACTATATATTAGAAAACATTCATAAAAATGAATAAATTTATATTCGTAGGTTTTTATTTAACCAAACTATATTGTACATGTCAATGTTTAACGATTGCATTCGAATGGTCGCACTACACATATACCATCACCATCGAGCATTGGCTGTCATGTAGCGTAGGGAAAAAAACGGAAATTTTCCATGTTCGATTAACTGAGGGTGGGTTTATGTGTATCTTTAGCACTTTTGTACTTAACGTTGCACCAACATTACAAATAAAAAAATATTATAATTTTTTGGGCATTTTTTTTTTAACAGAAAATTTATAATATATAAAACTTATTTCTCTTCTGGATATAGGGTCGTAAAAACCCCATTTTCTCAATATATGGAAATTCTTTTTTTTTTTTGCCACTACCAGATCCACTTGGCAAATTTTTGTTATCCTGAATGGCCTTTGAGTAATTGTTGCGTAGTTTAGTCCATAGTTTTATGCAGTCTTCTGAAGGCAATTCAATCATTTTGCTTATATCCTGCCAGGCATTTTCTGCTGCCAATTTGTTGCGATATAATTTGCATTTTTTGTCGTACAAATAGACGTAGCCCCTTACCGCGTCGATCAGTTTGTCTTCCATTTTTAAAAATGTATTAAATTAATTTAATTTAAAATAAAACATAAATCGCTACACACAGCTAAACAAATTTTTTGAACGAATTTTTTGAAAATAAAACAACAACAACAACTATTTTACAAACGCGGTTTACTTCATTGCATTTCTCATAAGCAAAAAGTTAAAAGTTAGATAACTTTTTTCATAAGTTTTTCACCAACATAACGAGCTCAAATTTTTTTTTTCTCAAAATTTTTTTCATACTGTTCTGTAAGTCATAAGTTTTCTATTGGGTATGCGGTGTTATTTGTGTTAAACAGGATAATTGGCGTTTTCGGAAATAGACCTTGGATGACTTCACAATAAATTTCTACCATTAAAGCCGTCTTACTTTGGTAACTGGAATAGTAATTGGTATTATAATAAAAATGCAAATTTTGCTCAAAATAGAAACCGAAAATTATTTTCTTTTTACTTTTATTAGTTGACATTATTAATTTTTGATAAAACTTGGTTTGAAACTATCATTCCGGAATGAATATACCTGCCATTGTCGTTGTAAGCCGTCTTAAGCTTAGTCACTGCCGTCTAGAATATACAAGCCGTACTACTGACTATTAGTAAAGATACATGTTAAACCGAAAGTGATCTGACTGAAAACGTCCGAGATAAATTCAACATGTAAACGGTGACTTGACTGAAAGTTATCTGAAAGTAGTCTGAGTTCGCTCAACTCAAATTCGGTTGGTTGAGTCAGTTTGTATATTGAGTTAAACATGTAAACTTTAGTTTAGTTGAACTGACAGATTTTTTCATACTGTTAAAAGGGCAAAATGTATTTATACATTTTCCAAGTAGTTTTTAAATTATTTTTAATAATTTAAATGTAATTTTAGAACAAAGTGACATTTGAACTGTCAGCTCAGATCAAATAAAACAGTCCCATGTAAACACCAACCCAAATTTTCAGTCAGATCACGTTCAGATAAAACCAAAGCTTACCTAAATATACAAGCCGTCAGGTTAAAATTCGAACTTAATATAAGGGGGATAGAAAGACAAAAAAAAATCAATTTTTCATACAAATCATATGAAAAGTTATTTTTTTTTAATATCGTTTTTTTTAAATGAAAAATCTTACAAAAATGAATTTTGATTTCTACGTTATCAAGAAGAATGATTGGTAAATATACGATTTGAAAATCAATTAATAAAATCTTGTTTATATATATTTAATTAATGTTTTAGTAAAACCCCTTTATTTACAAACACATCTTTACCACCTCATGACGTCATACCTTTCGTTCATGTTTTTTTTTGTAATAAGCCATAGTGACACCTACTTATAAACTCGACTACGAAAAATTCGGACGATGCGTTTGTTTTCAACATTCAAAAATTGCAATAATGATTTGAATGAAATTTGAATAATGATATTCCTATCTCTAACGGTGGAAATGAGTTTAACAAAAAGAATTCATCAGCTCAATTAAAAATACGAAAATTAATGCAAGTAAAACGTACCGTCAATTAAAAATTAATTAATTAAGAAAAAATTTTTTTGTGATTTTAATAAAATATTGTATTTATTTATTTATTTGTATAATAACAATAATTTATTATTAAAAGGAAAAGCACACATGGAAGCAACAAAAAAAAACAGGACGAAAAATTAAGAAACTTGCTTCCATTAGGCATAAAAACCTTTTAAATTTTTTCAAACAATATCCACGTAATGAAGTCTTATTGACTGAAGCCGACGAATGATGTTGCCAACGTTACTTATCGGCATACACGATCCAACCTTGAAGAAATTTGGAGGCAATTCCAACACATATTCAAATTGTGAAGCGTCCAACACATATTCAAATTGTGAAAATATATTAATAAAATTGTTGTTTTTTTTTCAAATAATTAATATTAATCCACATAAATTTCGCACATAAAAACCACTTTGACATTTGATTGCTCTATTAACCGTAATAAGTCCGGGGAAAACCAAATAAAACGGATTATTAATTTTTAAAACTCATTCGAACAGAAATAGTAACCGAAATATATATTTTTTGTGGTAAACTACAGATGTCACTAGTTTCTCACTTGACAGTGTACAAAATGGAAAAGCTAATTTTTTGACATATTCTAAACAAATGTCATACTTGTCAATGGAGAAAAGTAGTAAGTTGAATTTTTTTTTTTTTTAAATTATTTAAATTAATTTATTTTCAGTTCTCACTTATCATTCAAAGGAGAAAGAGCATCTCAACATTTCTAAAGTTTTTTAGACAAAAATTAATAATTTTATTACCTAAATATTGTTATTGTTTTTATTTTTAATTGGTTATTTTTTAATATATTGGTGATTTCTAACTTATTTTGTGTTGGTATAAACCATAAAATATATACAGTGGATGGTGACAGAGTTATGAATGAGGAAGGCGTCACTTGCCTTCCGAACATTCTAGAAAAAATAAACGATACAAACAATGATTTTATGGGTTTTAGTGACGAGTGTATAAAACAAAAAAGAAAAAATAATGATAATTCAGACAATATAAGCACTAAAATGGTGAAATTTAATAACAAAAATAATACTACCGTTAACTCCCCAAATTCATCTATTAATACAATAAATACATCTACGGAAAATGTTAATAACATGAATACATCAAATAATAATAAAATGGCGGAGAACTTATATATCAGCTCAGACAAAGGACCATTTTACGTATTAATTGGCTCAAAAAATCCAAATAAATTCCTCTCCATAATACTATCAAAAATATTTCTTCAAAATAATATCAAACCAATAGACATAGTAGAAGTCAATAAAAAATTAGCCAGAGTAGAATTTAGTTCATATAATTTAGCAAACAAATGTATCAGAAAGGACGATCCAATTAACATAATTTTATTAAGCAAAGAATACAAACCTTTTATTCCAAATACGTATATTAACGTTGTTGGTACAATAAAGGGTTTACTTGACGATTTTGATATAGATGAAATTAATAAAAATGTGAGTAGTGATTGCAAAATTACAAATTTAGAAATCATAAAATTTTGGGATTTTAATAATAAAGCTTTGAAAAACTCTAATATTTTAAAAATAGAATTCAGAAATAATGAACTTCCAAAATTCATTTACTTTTATGGCATTAAAATAAAAATTAATATTTTTATACCGAGATTAAAATTTTGTAGTAATTGTATCAACTATGGTCACACAAAAAAATTTTGTAGATCTAAAAAAATTAAATGTATGAAATGTACGGAAGACATTACTGAAAATCCTACTCACGAATGTGTAATAGAACCGATTTGTAATTTCTGCGAAAATGACTCGCATTTCACAAACTCTAAAAACTGCTTAGAGAAGAAAAACCAAATTAAAATTAAAATACACTCAATAAAAAACAAAATTTCTTTCATACAATCCAAAAACATCTTATTCCCTAAAGACAAAACTGTAAATTTAAATTCATCTGATTTTCCTATTTTGAACAAAAATGATAACAATACGCCCAACTTTTGGATTAACAAAGCTCAAAATTATGATATTATTATTAAAGATCAAAAGACAAAAATCGATAATTTTAATTCAGTGTTAAATAAAATATATAAAATCAGCAACAAACCATATGATATTACTGACGTTTTAATGATGGACATTAAAGACGCCATTAAAAATTTAAATCTTAAATAATTATTATGGAAAATTTAAAAATATTACAATTAAATATAAGAAGCCTTAAAAGTAACTTTAATCTATTAGATTTATTCATAAATAATAATAAAATTGATATAGCTATTATAAGTGAAACCTGGTTAAAAGACAATGATCACATTCGTTTAAAAAACTATAACCTAATCTCTAAAAATAGAGACGACGGTTACGGTGGTTTGGCGTTTTTTATACACAAAAAAATAGCTTTCAAAAAATAGATATAAATTTAAATTTTAACCACATCGAATTTCTATATACTAATATCAAATACAAAAATTTTTCTTTAAACCTAATAAATTTTTATAACCCTCCAAATAATAATTACAATTCAGATTTGATCGACTTTAGTAATATGATTCAACATTTCAATAACCATTTAAACACGATAATTGTTGGTGACATTAACGCACACAATAGTTTATGGGACTCCTCTTCAACTAACAATAGAAAAGGTAATCATATAGCTAACATCATTAACAATAGCAACTTTCAAATACTTAACAATGGTAATCATACAAGATTCAACTTCAAAAATAATTCCAGTTCGGCAATTGACATTGCCTTATCCTCCTCGGATATTTTTGATAAGCTATCTTGGAGTGTATCAAATGATTATATTGGCTCTGACCACTTGCCGATTATAATTAACTTCAAACTGAATAAATTTCTTAAAAAAGACTTTATAGATTGGTCTGGCGTTATTAATGACACTGACAAAATCGACTCTATTAACATTAATAACAATATAGAAAATTTAATTAATAATATAATTATTAATAATACTAGATCAACCAATATAAATAGACACAACATCCCTAAACCTTGGTGGAATCCCTCCTTAGACAGATTATGGAAGATAAAATTAAATAAACAAAAAATTTATAATAAATGTAAAAACTTATTCACAGCAATGGAATTACTTAAATCTACAGCTATATTGAGAAAAGAAATAGTAAAAACTAAGAGAAAATCCTGGAAGTCGTTCATTGAAAACTTAAATAATGACATTAATAGTAAAGATCTATGGATCAAAATTAACAAAATAAGAAATAAAAATCTATTTCTTTCAACTTACTAGAAAACCATGATATGGCAAAAAAATTTATTAATACTAATTTCCCTAATTCCTGTGAAAATTTTAAACTTCCTAGGAGTATTTCTAATAATATTGATAATAATAAATTTAATAATAATCAGATATTAAATATCCTGAAATGTAAAGCTAAATCAGCTCCAGGTAATGATAAACTATCCTTTAAAGTTCTCCAAAAGATCATTAACAATAATCCTAATATTTTAATTCATCTTGTTAATTATTTAAATAACATTTATAACAATCATATTTATCCTCAAAATTGGAAAATTTTTAAAATTATCTCAATTAAAAAGCCACATAAAGATGATCTAATTACTGATAATTACAGACCTATCTGTTTACAAAACTCTATTTCAAAAATCTTTGATAAAATGATTTTGAATGATTTAATATTACATTTGAATATTAATAAAATTATTCCACTTAATTCTTTCGGTTTTAGAAAGGGTTATAGCATTATGGATTATTTCGTTAATCTATTTTCAGAAATTTTCAAGGAAAAGAGAAATAACAAAAATCTAATACTAATTACCACAGATATCAAAAAAGCTTTCGATAACGTTGATAAAAATATTCTCATCGATAAACTCATTAACATTAATACACCAAATAATACTATTAACTGGATTTATCAACATCTAACAAATAGAACAATAATTTTTAATAACGGTGTTAACTCTATTAAACAAACAACAAACAAGGGTATTCCACAAGGTTCCTGCTTAAGCCCAACTTTATTTAATATATATACTTCAAATATCCACAATCTTCAAAACAATAACATTTCAATATACCAATTTGCTGATGATCTAGTTATTTTGATTAAAAGTCCTAATGAATCTTTATCATTCGATTATTGTAATCGTGTATTAAACGAACTAAATTCTGAATTAAACAATATAAATCTTAGTATTAACTTTGAGAAGACTTCTTATATTCGATTGTTCAAAAATAAAAATTCTAATTATAAGATTAAAGTTAACAATTATTTTTTAAAGGAAGTAAAAATTATTAAATTATTGGGAATATCTTTTAATAATAAATTATCTTTACTAAATCACTACAAAAACTTAGATAAGGAAATTTCTAATTCTTTTAATTTATTGAAAATGATTTCTAATAAAAATGGAGGAGCTCACCCTCAAATAATGTTAAATTTATTTAAATCATTGATACACTCAAAAATCAGTTTTGCTGATATAATAACTCCCTTAAACTTTAAAAATTCTCTTAATATTAAACAACAATTAATTAACAAAAATTTAAGAATTATATTAGGTTTCACAAAATCCACACCTATTTCTACAATATTAGCTGAATCAAACACTCTTCCAGCTTTCCTAGATAATAAAAAGAATACATTAATTTATATTACTAAAAACATTTATAAAAATAATAATATATATGATAATATTATAGATAATAATATAATCCCTAAATTTAGGGAATTATATTCTGAATATGATTTTCTATCAAATATTTCAAAAGTTAACAAAATTTACATTAAGGATAGTATCAAAAATTTAACAATAAACAATAATATTAATAATCACAACTCTTCTATCATGAACCATATTGAAATACAATCAAACTATATCCAGATTTCTAATAAATATAAAGATTATTATCATATTTTCACTGATGGCTCACTGAATGCAGACATTGGTGGCATTGGAATTTATTTTAAAAATTTAAATATTATTCATAAAATTAAATTAAAAAATTTTGCTTCTATTAAAACTATTGAATTAATTGCTATTAAAACTGCTATTGAAAAATCAATACAGTTAAACCTTGATAAAATCATCATATTTACAGATTCTAAAATCAATTGCGATTCTTTAATTAATGTAATAAAATTTAATAAATCTAAGTTTTATGAAAACGAAATTATAAAAACACTAATTAATAACGATAAGATTAATGTAATTATACAATGGATTCCTGGTCACTCTGGAATAAATGGAAATGAAATTGCAGATAAATTGGCTAAACAAGCAGTTTTGGAGAATAATGAGCCTCTAGACAATTTAATAACATTAGAAGATTCTTTTAAAATAATTGATAAGACAATAACACAAGAATGGCATAACCTATATAATAACTGGACAACTTCAAAAGGCAAATATAACAAAAAAATTAATATCACCCCTCCCAATAAAATTTGGTTTAAAAATGCTAAAATTAACTCACATGATATAAAACAAATTAATAGACTAAGATCTGGTCATGCGTATAATAAAAAATTTAAAAACCTTATGGGCTTTGAGAATAATAATATATGTGATACATGTAATGTCATTGAAGATAACAAACATATAATAAGTAAATGTTCTAAATATAATAATACAAGAAACAAATATCCTTTAATAATAAACAATAAACTAATCGATATATTGAAATCCAATAATACTAATAATTATAAAACATTATGTAAATTTATAAAAGACATTAATTATAATCTCTAACTTTTCACCTTAATCAAACAATTTGATCATCCACTATAAACAATAGAAGGTCATATACAGCTATAAGTGCGAGTCGACCTAAGCAAATGAAAATAACAACAACAACAACAACAACAAATTAATTTATTTATTTTTATTTATTATTTTATTATTTATTAGCTGATTAGTATAAATTTATCGTTTCTAGCAAAACCGCAAATAGTTCAAGTGAACTGAACTATATGTTGAGACACAAATTTAATTAACTTTTAGCGAAGACATCGAAAAAGTTTATTTGTAACCGAGTTGAACGTGATTTCATTGGAAATGTTAAACAATCATTCCTACGCTCTAAGAATTTATATATTAAAAATGATGAGCGATGTAATACTGAAAGATTTAACGTCGGAAGAATTGACCGAAGTAAAAGAAGCTGGTGCGAGATGATTTTCTCGAAAAACTTTTCGATCACATGATGGATGTTAAATCACATGTACGATCATAGGCATTGAATATATTTTATCAGCTGAAAGAGGCTTATGCTGTGCCGTTGTTATATCAACATAAAATATTGTATGTTCGTGTCAACATTATTAAATTATTTAATAAATATATAAATATATATTATTTAATTATTTTATTTAAATTTGAGCTAGAGTAAAAGAAATGCGACTAACGAGATTAATAAATTCATTATATCACTACAATTGCTTAATTGCGTCTTTTTTCTTTTGTTTGTTGTACCAAAGCCATACATAATAGATAATTTCTTTATCATGTAAGTAAGGGGATTATTTGTGATTATGTGGGACACTATTAAATAAATCCGGGAATGCCACAAAAATATCCGGGTATAATTCCATAAATTACATGATGACCAAAGGGGAAATTCAAGAGCTCGCGCTTTATATGAGACTCAATTACCGGACGAATTTTGTCGAACACGAAATGGATTCAGCGCTAGAATGCTTGATTTGAGCAAAATACAAAATATGAACATTAAAATAAATGTAAAAAGTTTTAGTAATGAATTTAATTTTTCCGCGTTCACGCGGATTCTATAATCGACCTGTATATTTGAAAAGCATAAAATACTTACCAAATAAAATAAAACATTAAATAAATTAACTACATACGTTAGTTTAAATTACTTGTAAATACTTAGTTTCCCATTTAACAGAATTATTGCACTGTTAAAAATATTTAATTTAAAAAAAAGTTGTGTAGACAACTTCATAACATCAAAAAAAAAAAATTTGTGTTTACAAAACAAGATCTTACGTCATTGATTTCGTTTTTATAAGTTTATACTGTATTTTTCCAAATTTTTTACATATACATACAAAGAAAAAGTAAATTTGTACAATTTTATTTTAATTATATTAATCAAATTACTAAATTTAAGTTATTGGTTCTAAAATATGTTATACTCAAAGGTTTGATTTAAATATAAACCTAAAAATATTTTCTATTACGAGTATTTTTCATTCATAAAATTTGAATCAAAAATGTTCAATTTTACATGGGCTCTTATGAGAAATCGTAAAATGTATCCCCCTTAAATTAAGCTTCTTTTAAAATTGGTCTGAGCCTGACGGCTTGTATATTTAGGTAAGCTTTGATAAAACTCAGTCAGATCACTTTCGGTTTAACATGTATCTTTAGTATATGTCACTCAATTTATGTCGACAGTTCCATTAAGCTTCTGCAGATGGCATTAACGCTAGAAAAATGAAAGAGAACAAAACTTTAAAAAGAAGAGATTAAATTTAAAACATGTGAAAAATATGAAAAATAAATTAGTAATTTTTTAGTATTAATCCAAGCGCAGTAAAGGTAGGTTGTATGTCGCGTATTTTTTCATAATTTAAAATTATTAATAAAAAATAGTTCATATAAATTTTTCCAACTCATGTTCTATTTCTAGTTAATATTTATTTATATTTAAAACATAATTTTATTAGTTTTAAATTATGTTGTAAATTAGCAGAGATAAAAATATGTACAACGTGTTCTTCCTTTTTGTACGCATGAGATAATACTAAATAATTTTTTTATTTTTGAAATGTTTTATTCTCTGTTTCTCTCAACTCTTTCATTTTTCGAATGTTAAGGTGTAACCATACTTGGAATAAGAAAAATAAAAAAATTAAGAATTTGAGCTTTTCTTATTTCACTTTGACATTTCGACTATAGATAACTTAAAAATTTTTAAGTTCAAAGCGAAATATTTTTGTTTTATTTTTCAGTTATTTTAGAAAAAATTATACTAAATTCATTTATATCGTAAAATATTATTAATTTACATTTACTAGTTCTAATTAGTGATACAGAAACACTATACAACGTTTTTTGTTTTAAAAAAATTGTATATCTCAATTTAATTTTTTTAGGTTATGTTTCAATTTTTGTTTGAGTTTTAAATGTATGTACAATATAATTGCTCAATTATTTATTGTCTAATTTAATGCTCAAAAATTCCAGTTCTGATTTATTTATTAATAATTAATCAAAATGTTATAATTTTTACCAAACCAGTTGTTTACTTTCTACAGTAAAAAATTGTGCGACCTTTTTCAAGTTTTATAAGCTGAAAAATCATATTAAATTCATTTATATCATAAAAAATTTATTAATTTACATTAACTATTTCTAATTAGTGATACAGAAACACTATTCAATGTTTTTTGTTTTAAAAAAATGTAATATCTCAATTAAATATTTTTAGGTTATGTTTCGGTTTTTGTTTGATGTTTTAAATGTATATACATTATAAATATTCAATTATTATAGTCTAACTTAATGTTCAAATACTCTCGTTTTAATTTATTTATTAATAATTAATGAAAATGTTATAATTTTTCACTAAACTGCTTTTTTATTTCCCGCGTTAAAAATTTGTGCAACCTTTCTTAAGTTTTTTAAGTTTACACGAAAAATTTCGCTCGTTTTAAGTTTTTTAAGTGACAGCTGAAATTTCCATTTCCCCTTCAAAAAAAATTTAAGTTTCTTATTTTAAGTATGGTCGAATACACACAAATCCCCTTTCTCGCTCTCTTACGTTATTATTTTTATTTTTCTTATTCTAACTATGGTTCTTGCTTTAATTGCGATGAAATAAAAGCTATATTTTGTTGCGAAATTTACAACAACAATTGCACGTGACAGGAATGAGCCCGAACAAGTAAAATACGTAACTGCTTGAATGAAAAACAGAAGGAATACCAACATATAATATAAAAATTAAATCGAAAAAATATTTCGCGGCTTATTCTGTTAAGAAAAAAATAACTCCAAAATAATTCGAATTAATTCATGAGATTTGTCAATTGAGCTGAAAGCAAGATGACAACTTAACGGAGTTAAAAATATGTTACATATCTCATTGGACACAAAATTTCAGTCATACAAACTTTTTTTTTACTTTTGCTTATTTTGATTTAGGTTTTGCTCATTTTTGACATTTCTCAAAAATTTACATTGTTTTGTTATCATCATATGTGTTTATCTTTATTTTGATTTTTATGCTATTTTGTGAGTTTTGTTTCAATTTCGTTAGGTTGTCATCTTGGTTTCAGCACAATTGACAAATCTCGTGAACCGACCTTTAAGGCTTTGCCACAGCTATTTTTCATGCGATGCGATTTGTTTTTTCTTTTCAAATTCTATTGCAATTAGAATAGATTTGATACTAAATATATGAAAAAACTATCAAATACCATTATAATCCTTAAATGCTATACATTTGTTTTTTGAAATATAATAATTTTTATTCATATATAATTAATTTTATATTTTATCGTGCGAAGTTTGAAATTTCGCAATCGGAGAAAAAACTTTTTTCGCGTTTGGTGACTTTCCACATACATACGAATTTTTTTAACGCATGTTTTAACCTCACTTTTTTGACATTTAATAGAAGACATGGCACTGTACAATACGAAATGATCGAAAAATTCGCAATAATTAAATATTTTGATGTGTGCGATACACAATAATTTAATGAATAAAAATAATTAAAATTTCGAGAAAAAACTGTACAAAATAATTTCAACCAATGACTATGACAGTTGTTACGAAAAAAATCGCGTCGCTGTTAAGTGTGGCATCCAGTGCGAAATTTGACGCGAATCGCATCGCACGAAAATAGCTGTGGCAAAGCCTTTAGTCTTGGTTTCCACCGCAAAGTTCGTTGCTATTTTAGCAAAGGGATATTTATTTATTTTTACGGTTGTGTCGGTATTTCGTTTGTAAATGTAGTTGTAATACAATTATAATTGTAATTTTATTAAACCTCAAAACTTACAAATCCATATACAAATGAAATACCGACACAACCGTAAAAATAAATAAATTTCCCTTTTCTAAAATAGTAACGAACTTTGCGGTGGAAACCAAGACTTTGTATACGTTTCCATCGCAAAGTTCGTTGCTATTTTAGCAAAGGGAAATTCATTTATTTTTACGGTTGTGTCGGCATTTCATTTGTATATGGATTTGTAAGTTTTGAGGTTTAATAAAAATACAATTATAATTGTATTACAACTACATTTACAAACGAAATACTGACGCAACCGTAAAAATAAATAAATTTGCCTTTGTTAAAATAGCAACGAACTTTGCGGTGGAAACCAAGAATTAATTTGGGAATTTTACAATAACAATGCCGTGTATTTTCATTGCGGTAAATTATACTGTATATGCTGCGAGTCGAGTCGAGTTTAATCCGAGTTTAACTCTCACTCTATGAATACGTTTATGCTCAGAGTCGAGTCATCTTTTAGTTAACTTTGGATCATCTAGTAGTTATCTTTTTTAACGTTTATACTGCAGAGTCAAATCGTAGTCGAGTCGAAACTAGGTTGAAACCGAGTCAGAAACGCCAAAAAAATCATTTACTATCGTATGTTTATATGTTTTCTTGTATTATTTTCTGAATTTTATAAAAATAAAATAACAAAGTTTTATTGCCACACAAAAATCGAAGATTCGCACACGAATTAAGAAATCAAAATGGTGTCTTTTTATTACTATTTTTTGTTGTTTTTATTTTTCGACTCGACTCCGTTTATAGTGAAGGTTTTTAGAGTTAACTCGACTCGACCCTAGAAATTTTTTAGGTCGAGTCGAGTTAACTACAAGATGACTCGACTCCGTTTATAGTAAAAGTTAACCTAGGTTCAAACCAGGTTGAACCCTAAGCATAAACGTACTCTATGTATACGGAGTCGAGTTAAACTCGACTCGATCTAATAATTTGTAGAGTCGAGTTAAACTCTACTCTAAAAAATGCACTATATACACATAGAGTAGAGTTAAAAAAACAACAACAAAATTTAAGAAAAATTCTTGCAGCAATATTAAAAAATATTCGTTTTAATTTTTTCAATTAAATTTATTATTTTATTTTAAATATCTTATTTATTAAGATTTTAATTAATTAATTTTAATAATAAATTTTTATTATTAAAATTAATTAATTAAAATCTTAATAAATAAGATATTTAAAATAAAATAATAAATTTAATTGATGGTCCACATGTGGAAAATAGATGTGGAATTCGAGAATAGGGTCCCTGGGGCTTTATTCTCGAATTCCACATCCATTTTCCACATGTGGACATCTGTCAAAAGTCATGAAAATCATGTGTTTTATATACGAATTACAATTTCCGAACGTTTTGATGAATTTTGATAGATGTCCGCATGTGGAATTCGAGAATAGGACCCTGTTACCATGTTTCTATGAATCGAGTTCAAATAGGTTTAGGTTTCGATGAGTTGAAAACATGGTGGCGCTAACCCGAATCGTTTTCCTGAACAGAGTTAGGATTGAGAGATAAAGAAAAATAATTCGATAGAATAAAACACAAAATTGCTTGTTAAACAAAAACAAAACTTGTATTTCGGTTTGATATATAGTCATAACGTTGACAACATTTTTGTGTATTTTTTAAAATTATTTTTGTGAAATATGTTTAATAATATGCGAAGCGCCATTTATAATTTTAAAAAATGTTTGACAAATAGAATCTTGTTAAATTCTTTCGGAAAAAAACACCCTGAGGGTAAAAAATTTTACTCGAAGGGTAACAATTTGACATTACAAATTCTTTCTGGGAAAATAAAGCACTTTATTTTTTGCTCGAGAGCATTTTGCTTTACTCTAGATATTTTCAAAGATTTGCTTTACTCTTTACAAATACATAGAAATCTGAAATGTCAATGTGAATTGGAAACAAAAATAAAACTCCATTTTGATATTTCATTTGTTGTTTATTGAATATTAATGCGCTAAAATTAATTGGTTCCATCTTTTTGTTATCAAAATAAAAAAAGTTTTACTGATCTGACTGACAGAAAACATAACCTCACTTTATTTTGCTCTTTTTACACCAAGACAACTACAAAAATATTGTCATATTCTTTAGGAGATAAAAAAGTTACTTTATTTCGAGTAAAGCATTGACCAGCGAGTCTTTAAGAAATTTAAGTAAGAATGCGACCATAGGAACATGCATGTTACTGACCAGCGAAACTTTAAGAACTTTTCGTTCAGTTTCGTTAAATTTGAATTGTCATTTAACATTCTTTAACAAGAGCGAAAATTACCGCCCAAACTGAAGGAAGAAACGTCAAACAGTGAAACATGGCCTATTTATGTTTTATTAATTAAAATAATGTTTTATATATATTTCAAATATGTACATAATATATTATGTAGTGTAATGTGACAAAACAATTATTGCAAAATACAATTACGAATATTCCTTGTTTTTTGTTGTCAAATTATGTTACGGATTCGCTGGGCGATCTGTCAAAATTTCCTTAACAATATATTTTCGTTAAATTCTGTAAGGTTTTGTTACGGATGCTTAAAGACTCGCTGGTCAATGCTTAACCCGAAAGAATTTGACAACTTAAACGTACAAGATTCGTCGAGTTTATTTGGATTTAACGAAACTATACGCGTTTCCATGGACATAAACCGAGTTGAACCTAGGTTAACTCTATCATGGAAAGATTGTATGTGTGTACCAATTTGTTTTGAAATAAAACATTTTGAAAAATAAATGTCCTTCACAAAATAAAGTATTAAGTATCTAATAATTCACAAAGATGTTCCGCGGGTTCGACGTATAAGGATAATTAGATATGTGTATCCTCATTAGATTACATTTAGCCACATTTCAATACAATGAAATAGAACCATTTGCTGTTGATTACGAATGTTGGTTATTTTTATACTTTATAAAGAAATTTTTATTACGTATTAGAAAAATTAGATATAGGCATCCTGTATGGACTATATATAGCCATATTCCAATACGATAAAATAGGAAAATTTGTGACCTGGAATGTTAGTAATTTTCATACGATAGACAGACATTTTTGAGGGTCGCTGTATTGAAGATTGGCCATTTCACAGAGACGGTCCGCGGGTCCAACGTATTAGAAAAATTAGATATAGGCATCTTATATGGACTATATATAGCCACATTCCAATACGATGAAATAGGAACATTTGTGACTTGGAATGTAATTTTCATACGATATACAGACATTTTTGAGGGTTGCTGTATTGCAGATTGGCCAATTCACAGAGATGTTCCGCGGGTTCGACGTATAAGGATAATTATATATTTAAATCCTCTATATTACATTTAGCCACATTTCAATACGATGAAATAGGACCATTTGCTGTCGACTTCGAATGTTGGTTATTTATATTCTTTAGGCAGAAATTTGTGAGTGTCGCTGTATTGAAGATTGGCCATCTCACAGAGACGTTCGGCGGGTCCAACGTATTAGAAAAATTAGATATAGGCATCCTGTATGAACTATATATAGCCATATTCCAATACGATGAAATAGGAACATTTGTGGAATGATATCAAAGGGCCGAATGTCGAAGGGCCGAATGTCGAAGGGCCGAATTTCGAAGGGCCGAATGTGTCGAAGGGCCGAATGTCGAAGGGCCGAATGTCGAAGGGCCGAATTTGTCGAAGGGCCGAATGTGTCGAAGGGCCGAATGTCGAAGGGCCGAATGTCGAAGGGCCGAATGGGTCGAAGGGCCGAATGGGTCGAAGGGCCGAATGGGTCAAAGGGCCGAATGGGTCGAAGGGCCGAATTTTTTTTTTTTTTGTTTTGTTTTTAGAAATATAATTTTTAAAATTTGTTGTTTTAAGAAATATTTGGTAATTTTTTTTTTTGTCAAATATAAATTAATTTTTTATGAGTTTATGTATTTTATTATATTTAATCTTTGGATATTCTATCGACAAAAATATTGCATTAATTGAGGTTGTTTATATTTTGCGTTCCTTTTGGTATTATCAAGTGAAAAAATATTTGTACATAATAGGTATTTTACCAAAACCAAGTCTTATTATATCAATATAAATGGAATATATATGTAGGTATACACATATGTATTACTTTTGTAGTATAACCCGCTCGTATATAATAACAAAAGGCGAAGGTTATTTTTTTCTAATATGCGTACCAAATGTAAATAGATTTTAAATAAGAAAAAGGAATTTTGTCATAAAATGTCATAAAAATTCTTTCATTTACCAACGATGTTATTTTCGAGAACATTATATAGTTTATTACTATTGTTTTAGAAAAAAAAGTAAATAATGAATCCTAATTATCGGTCGGCTTTCTTTCAACGATGTATTTTTTTTTTCTCTGCACGACGAACACATAACAAACAAAGGGATGGAAAGATTTTAAGGGGTGGATCTACAAAAAAGAGTTTTATTGATGTTTTCCATTCATCCAATCATAAATTACAACATTATGTATTTGGGTAATCCTTTTATTCTATATAATCCGCTCCTACGTGCGGCACGCAGTGCGACATGTTTGCTGATCCCGGCTCCTACGTCCCCCGAAGCTCAAATCTAAAGCCCCTCGGAGGGCTAAGCGGGGGGGAGCGCAGCGACCTCCCGCGTGCCCGTGAGAGTTACCGAAGCCGTTAGCCTCTACAATTCCAAGTTAAATTAGTCGATGTCATTTTTCTTCAATTTATTTTCCTCAGAATAAAGACAAAATAGTACTGGAAATATTTATGCAAGATTTTATATTGCAATATTTGATAATTGCAACTTTTTGTAATTGCAATATGTTGTAATGCAAAATTTACATACCAAAGTCAGTTTTCCTATGTCCCTTATTTTAAGTTGATTTTTTATATGAGTAGGCATTTATCTACTTACACCAAGATGGTTCAGATTCAATTAATAAAAAACAAATTGTAATAATTACACAAATTTTATTTAAAATTATAATTCCGGAAGTTAGTTTCTCTTCTTGAGCTTTTCTTCTTTTTCTAGATATTTTTGTTATCTTTCTCTTGTCTTTTCTTTTTCTAGATATATTTGTCAATGATGCAAATAGGTATATAGAATAACCAAAACACATAATACAACATTATTTATTTATGATTATGTTCATGGACACATCAATAAAACTCTTTTTTGTAGATCCACACTTGAAAAATCTTTACATCCCTTTTTTTTATGTATTTATCGTGTAGAGCAAAATAATGCATTTTCGTGTAGTGAGGTTGAAAGAAAGCCGACCGATAATTAGGATTCTTTGTTCCAAAAGACAAATTCCACCACTTACTTTTTTTTTCTAAAACAATAGCAATAAACTATATAATGGTCTAGAAAATATCATCGTTCGAAAAGAATGAATATTATCATCAGTTTAAAGAACAGAAGTAAATTGAATTTTTATGACATTTTATGACAAAATTCCGTTTTCTTATTTAAAATCTATTTACATTTGGTACGCATATTAGAAAAAAAAACCTTCGCCTTTTGTTATTATATACGAGCGGGTTATACTACAAAAGTAATAATGTGTATATGTACCTACATATATATTCCATTTATATTGATATAATAAGACTTGGTTTTGGTAAAATACCTATTATGTACAAATATTTTTTCACTTGATAATACCAAAAGGAACGCAAAATATAAACAACCTCAATTAATGCAATATTTTTGTCGATAGAATATCCAAAGATTAAATATAATAAAATACATAAACTCATAAAAAATTAATTTATATTTGACAAAAAAAAAATTACCAAATATTCCTTAAAACAACAAATTTTCAAAAATTATATTTCTAAACAAAAAAAAAAAAAAAATTCGGCCCTTCGACCCATTCGGCCCTTCGACCCATTCGGCCCTTCGACCTATTCGGCCCTTCGTTCGATATTCGGCCCTTTGACACTTTCGGCCCTTCAACACATTCGGCCCTTCGACATTCAGCCCTTCGACATTCGGCCCTTCGACACATTCGGCCCTTCGACCCATTCGGCCCTTCGACATTCGGCCCTTCGACATTCGGCCCTTCGAAATTCGGCCCTTCGTACCCATTCCACATTTGTGACCTGGAATGTTAGTAATTTTAAGAAGATATTCAGGAATTTTTGAGGGTCGCTGTATTGAAGATTGGCCAATTCACAGAGATGTTCCACGGGTTCGACGTATAAGGATAAATAATTAGATATTCGATGTTCAAATGTTGGCTATTTTTATACTTTATGCATGAATTTTCGAAGGTCGGAATAGTATTGAAGATAGGCCATTTCAAAGAGACGTTCCGCTGGTCCAACGTATTAAAAAAATTAAATATAGGCATCCTATATAGACAATATATAGCCATATTCCTATACGATAAAATAGGAACATTTGTGACCTGGAATGTTAGTAATTTTCATACGATATACAGACATTTTTGAGGGTCGCTGTATTGAAGATTGGCCAATTCACAGAGATGTTCCTCGGGTTCGACATATAAGGATAATTAGATATATCATGGATGTTCAATATCATGCGTATTAGATGTTCAATGTCATATGTAGATTTTCCGAACGTTTTCCAGTTCTTAGAAACACCGGCCCAAAATCCTAAGTATATTTTTGGGTTGGTATGAATATAACCTAATAGAAAAAAGTAGTCACTTGAAAGTTAGAGGGGCTTTGGTCGTTTAGTAATCAAAAAACCCGATATGGTAATATTCAACCAATGTTTTCCGGTACTTAGAAACACCGGCCCAAAATCCTAAGTATATTTTTGGGTTGGTATGAATATAACCTAATAGAAAAAAGTAGTCACTTTAAAAGTTAGAGGGGCTTTGGTCGTTTAGTAATCAAAAAACCCGATATGGTAATGTTCAACCAATGTTTTCCGGTACTTAGAAACACCGGCCCAAAATCCTAAGTATATTTTTGGGTTGGTATGAACATAACCTAACAGAAGAAAGTAGTCACTTGAAAAGTTAGAGGGGCTTTGGTCGTTTAGTAATCAAAAAACCCGATATGGTAATGTTCAATATCATATGTAGATTTTGCAAACGTTTTCCGGTACTTAGAAACACCGGCCCAAAATCCTAAGTATATTTTTGGGTTGGTATGAACAGAACCTAACAGGAAAAAGTAGTCACTTGAAAAGTTAGAGGGGCTTTGGTCGTTTAGTAATCAAAAAACCCGATATGGTAATGTTCAATATCATATGTAGAATTTCCGAACGTTTTCCGGTACTTAGAAACACCGGCCCAAAATCCTAAGTATATTTTTGGGTTAGTATGAACATAACCTAACAGAAAAAAGTAGTCACTTGAAAAGTTAGAGGGGCTTTGGTCGTTTAGTAATCAAAAAACCCGATATGGTAATGTTCAATATCATATGTAGATTTTCCGAACGTTTTCCGGTACTTAGAAACACCGGCCCAAAATCATAAGTATATATTAGGGTTGGTATGAATATAACCTAACAGAAAAAAGTAGTCACTTGAAAAGTTAGAGGGGCTTTGGTCGTTTATCAAAAAACCCGATATGGTAATGTTCAATATCATATGTAGATTTTCCGAACGTTTTCCGGTACTTTGAAACACCGGCCCAAAATCCTAAGTATATGTTTGGGTTGGTATGAATATAACCTAACAGAAAGAACTAGTCACTTGAAAGTTAGAGGGGCTTTGGTCGTTTAGTAATCAAAAAACCCGATATGGTAATGTTCAATATCATATGTAGATTTTCCGAACGTTTTCCGGTACTTAGAAACACCGGCTCAAAATCCTAAGTATATTTTTGGGTTGGTATGAATATAGCCAAATAGAAAAAAGTAGTCACTTGAAAAGTTAGAGGGGCTTTGGTCGCTTAGTAATCAAAAAACCCGATATGGTAATGTACAATATCATATGTACATTTTCCGAACGTTTTCCGGTACTTAGAAATACCGGCCCAAAATCCTAAGTATATTTTTGGGTTGGTATGAATATAACCTAACAGAAAAAAGTAGTCACTTGAAAAGTTAGAGGGGCTTTGGTCGTTTAGTAATAAAAACCCGATATGGTAATGTTCAATATCATATGTAGATTTTCCGAACGTTTTCCGGTACTTTGAAACACCGGCCCAAAATCCTAAGTATATTTTAGGGTTGGTATGAATATAACCTAACAGAAAAAAGTAGTCACTTGAAAGTTAGTGCGGCTTTGGTCGTTTAGTAATCAAAAAACCCGATATGGTAATGTTCAATATCATATGTAGATTTTCCGAACGTTTTCCAGTTCTTAGAAACACCGGCCCAAAATCCTAAGTATATTTTTGGGTTGGTATGAACATAACCTAACAGAAAAAAGTAGTCACTTGAAAAGTTAGAGGGGCTTTGGTCGTTTAGTAATCAAAAAACCCGATATGGTAATGTTCAATATCATATGTAGAATTTCCGAACGTTTTCCAGTTCTTAGAAACACCGGCCCAAAATCCTAAGTATATTTTTGGGTTGGTATGAATATAGCCTAATAGAAAAAAGTAGTCACTTGAAAAGTTAGAAGGGCTTTGGTCGTTTAGTAATCAAAAAACCCTATATGGTAATGTTCAACCAATGTTTTCCGGTACTTTGAAACACCGGTTCAAAATCGTAAGTATATTTTTGGGTTGGTATGAACATAACCTAACAGAAAAAAGTAGTCACTTGAAAAGTTAGAGGGGCTTTGGTCGTTTAGTAATCAAAAAGCCCGATATGGTAATGTTCAATATCATATGTAGATTTTCCGAACGTTTTCCGGTACTTAGAAACACCGGCCCAAAATCCTAAGTATATTTTTGGGTTGGTATGAATATAACCTAACAGAAAAAAGTAGTCACTTGAAAAGTTAGAGGGGCTTTGGTCGTTTAGTAATAAAAACCCGATATGGTAATGTTCAATATCATATGTAGATTTTCCGAACGTTTTCCGGTACTTTGAAACACCGGCCCAAAATCCTAAGTTTATTTTTGGGTTGGTATGAATATAACCTAACAGAAAAAAGTAGTCACTTGAAAAGTTAGAGGGGCTTTGGTCGTTTAGTAATCAAAAAACCCGATATGGTAATGTTCAATATCATATGTAGAATTTCCGAACGTTTTCCAGTTCTTAGAAACACCGGCCCAAAATCCTAAGTATATTTTTGGGTTGGTATGAATATAACCTAACAGAAAAAAGTAGTCACTTGAAAAGTTAGAGGGGCTTTGGTCGTTTAGTAATAAAAACCCGATATGGTAATGTTCAATATCATATGTAGATTTTCCGAACGTTTTCCGGTACTTTGAAACACCGGCCCAAAATCCTAAGTTTATTTTTGGGTTGGTATGAATATAACCTAACAGAAAAAAGTAGTCACTTGCAAGTTAGAGGGGCTTTGGTCGTTTAGTAATAAAAACCCTATATGGTAATGTTCAATATCATATGTAGATTTTCCGAACGTTTTCCAGTTCTTAGAAACACCGGCCCAAAATCCTAAGTATATTTTTGGGTTGGTATGAATATAGCCTAATAGAAAAAAGTAGTCACTTGAAAAGTTAGAGGGGCTTTGGTCGTTTAGTAATAAAAACCCGATATGGTAATGTTCAACCAATGTTTTCCGGTACTTTGAAACACCGGTTCAAAATCCTAAGTATATTTTTGGGTTGGTATGAACATAACCTAACAGAAAAAAGTAGTCACTTGAAAAGTTAGAGGGGCTTTGGTCGTTTAGTAATCAAAAAGCCCGATATGGTAATGTTCAATATCATATGTAGATTTTCCGAACGTTTTCCGGTACTTAGAAACACCGGCCCAAAATCCTAAGTATATTTTTGGGTTGGTATGAATATAGCCTAACAGAAAAAAATTGTTGGAGTTTTGGTCGTTTATTAATTAAAATTTTGAGCGCGGTCTGTGAAACAGTTTGTTTACAGCAGTTGGTTCAGTCATTCGACCTCATTAGTGCAATGTGATTTTTACGATGAACGAAATTATTGAACAAAGAGTTTGCCTTAAATTTTATGTTGCAAACGAAATTTCTTGTGCTGATGCGTAAAAAGTGATCCGAATTATGGGAAAAAAAACGGATGGGGATTTTCACGACGATAACGCGCCATCACACCGAGCTACGATTGTGAACGAATATAAGGCCAACAACTCAATAAATACCATCGACCAACCACTACATTCGCCTGATTTAATACCAGGTGACTTTTTTCTGTTTCCCCTGGTAGCCGTTTTGACTTTGTGATTTTTTCCTAATAGCAAATAAATGCACTGTTCAAATGGTGAATCCAGTTCGAATATCGGTTAATCCGAACAAAATTAAAATGGTCACAAATATATTTAAATATATTAAGAGTTAGGAAAAACTTTACAAGAATGCGCAAAAACGTGAAGTTTTTCCTAAACTATCCTAATTTTTTTTTTTTTTTTAGGAAAGTTTAGGATAAAGTTCACGTGAATCATAATCGTTATGTATATTGGAAATTACTATATATACACATGTAATTAAACTTAGGCATTAACTTACGGTTGATAAATTCCGCATATCCAATACTAGGCGCTTTAACAAGAATATGGCAACCATCAATTGCCCCTATTATATTTGGAATGTTTGAAATTTTCTCAAACGAGTTCGCCAATACCAATGCTTCTTCTTCATTTGGAAATTTGATATATGTATTTTGGAAGGAGTACTTTTAATACAGCTCTTACAAATTTTCGTAAACATTTCCGTACCGTAGATTTGTGAATTCTAAATTGGTTCGCAATAACTCTATCCTCCGCACAAGAATTTTGTTCACCGAAATAGGTTCTCGAACTGCATTGCTTGATGGTTTTAGCCCTGAATAAGTTCTACGATTTTCTATGTAATCCTCTTCTAGAAAGTGATCTTGTACTATTTTGTTCCACCAATCACTCTTTCTCGGTTATAAATACTTTTTTCTTTTCAAAAAATTATTTTCAAAATTTCTTATTCGCTTTGTATTATTCCTCAATTTTTTTTAAATTTTATCTGCGGTTCTGAGTTTGAATTACACCCCACTTTTGTATTTGAAATGATACAATTTTTTTAAGCGCTGCTCATAAAACTAGAAATAATTAAGATTTTTCGATTCATTTTGATTTATTTCAAAAAAACTATTACATTGTAAAACAATTTCGTTTTTATACAGTTTGACATTTAAACGTCATCTTGGTCACAAAATGGGAAATACATGTAACTTTCGACTGAAAGGTTCGTTCAGTCAATTTTCAGTTCACAACTCGGTCGGTCATGTTTCGGTTCAACATGTAACTTTAGTAAATATGATTTGGCTTTAATTCCTATAAATTTATTTATTAAGGACCCTGACATTTCCTTCTTAAATTTACCTAAAATTTTTGTTATTAACGACTGGTATCTGGTATTTATTGTCTATAACATAAATGAATCTGTGTCAGTATAAATTAACGAGATATTATTCTCATATTTAGGTAACATATCCTACATACATATTTAGGTTTATGGTGTACTACTTTTAAATGATTCATCTGAATAGCTATAAGCCTTTCAGAAAATATACTATAGAACAAGAATTACAATTCGGCTTACTTATTAAATTATTTACAGCAAATTTTTTTCCTAAGTTTTCCCAATGTGTAATTAAACGTACAACAGTTCTTTTGTTAACATCTTCTATAGTTTTATCAAAGACGCTGTTATTCATAATTTATAAAAATCTTTATCAAATGAATTATTTCTAAGATTTATTGAGGAAAGGATGCTATACTACAACTTAATCCCGGTGCTCAGTCGGGTAGAGATTAAGTCAGTCGTAAGAGTTTGGTAGCTCCTCTTAAGATCTAGCTGAAGTCGTTTAAAATTAAAACTTAGTTGTACCTTCTAAGCAAACGAAAGAAGGAAAAATAAAGGAAACCTTGGAATCGGGCCAACCACATAATTACGATGTGGCCTTCCGTTCAGAAATCTTTTGGGAGAAATCAGATGATTCATTCGTAAATCACATAAAAAAAACGGCAGTGCAAAGCACTTGTCGCCTCACGTCCCATAAGGGACAGTTCACAGACGCTCAACAACCGGTACAGTTTAATTAGTATACATTGTTTTTTTTTGTTGTATATACTTACCTACTATATTGCCTCCAACAAAAATTTTCTCAAAAAACAGAAAAACCAAAAACAAAAAAATTCAAATTAAATTTAATTAAAAAAATATAATCAACACAAACAAATTATCCCCACCCAAAAAAAAAAAAATTAACTAACTCAACATAAACAGCAAAATTGAATCCCACAAATAAAATATTGGCCAAATTTTTATACCATTTCTCTGCTGATTGACCAAAACGTAATAAAAATGTTTTCTCCGTCAACCAACCAAAAAACTGCATTATTATCCGCTTCAATATTTTATTGGTGCAATAAATGGAAAAGAATTGCCCAAATTGCAAGAATTTGTTTCCACGTTTGTTCACTGGATATGTATGAAATTCGACTTGGTTGACAATGACGACCTTAGTTGAATAAAGGCAAAGTAAAGCAAAAGAAAACAAATTTTGTACACACGCCTATTTAAGCGCACTTTTAATATGTAGAAACAAATTTGCAAATAAACGTGAATGAAAATGTAAGTGATATGGGCACGCGCCACTAGAATTCATCGGATTTGGCTACATGAATTAAAAAAGGCTGAATTAAAAAAGGTATTTTTTCTGAATTTAAATAAGCGTTTTTAATTCATTTTCAAAATGAATTAAAATCAGAATTGAAAGAGAAATAAAAAAATTTGACAAAATGAATTTAAAAAGGCACTTCTTAATTCATTTTCAAAATGAATTAATATAAGCCTTTTTTATTTCGTTTTGGAAATGAATTTAGATATATGAAATTTTGATTTCGTATTTTAATTAATGAAAACGCGAATAATAAAAATTGAATTCTATGAAAAAATTCTTATTAATTATTAATTAATAATTATTATTTATTGATTATTAATTATTAATTTGTATTAAAATATCTCGTTTTCATTAATGAAAATATAATTATTAATTATTGATTATTGATTATTAATTACTAGCGGCCCGCTCCGGCTTCGCACGGGTATAAAATATATGGGTCCGGGTCAAAATGCCGCGTTTTAAAATGTCGCGTTTTAAAATGTCGCGTTTTAAAATGTCGCGTTTTAAAATGTCGCGTTTCAAAATGCCGCGAGGTACAAAATGTCGCGTGATACAAAAAGACGCGTTTTAAAATGTCGCGTTTCACAATGCCGTGACGTACAAAATGTCGCGTGTTACAAAATGTCGCATTTTAAAATGTCGATAAAAAATCGTCGAAAATATATAAGGACTTAACTTTAACATTTTAGTGAAGGAATATTCTAATAAATTTCAACATTTGCGTTCTTTTTCTTAGACCCACTTTATAATTACATAAAATTACATTTATAAATACCTAATTTCCATTCAGTGAAGGAAAATTTTACTATATGTTTAAACACAATTTGCTTGTTTCAAATAATTTTTATTAAATTATTTATTATTTCACATCATATTGTATTGATTTATAAGGGATTTTTCAAAACGCGTCATTTTAAAACGCGTCATTTTGTACCACGCGTGTTTTGAACCACGCGGCATTTTGAAACGCGGCATTTTAAAACGCGACATTTTGTACCACGCGACATTTTTTACCTCGCTGCATTTTGGAACGCGACATTTTAAAACGCGACATTTTGTACCACGCGGCATTTTGAAACGCGGTATTTTAAAACGCGACATTTTAAAACGCGGCATTATGAACGGTTCCCAAAATATATAGCCTATGTCACTCACTGAAAAAATGATTAAAATCGATCCAGTAGTTTTGATTGATTCATTACTGCCCGTGGCCCGCACTCGTTAAATTTGGAGTAAAACAATTCCCCTTTCCCTATACCATGAAGATTTCCTTCTATCTTTGGAATATCTAAATTCATACATTACATTTTTACCTATTTATTTTATTTTTACAACAATTAATATATTACAGAATGTCTTTATATACAACGTTCACAGCTTTCTTGTCATTAGACAATACAAACATGTTTTCTCTAGAGGTTACTCTTGAAAGAGCGACATACAGTTGGCCATGTGAAAAACAGTCAACGCTCAAATCTAAGCCTGCAACGTTGAAGGTTTGACTCTGCTATTTATTAATGGTCATTGCAAAAGATGTATTTACCGGAAACTGTAAACGTTTAAATTGGAAGGGTAAATCCGATGGTATCAGAGGGATTCGGGGAATCAATACATCTTCTCCGGTACCACATCCTGTGAGTATTGTGCACTCTATTATGAAAGTTTTCAGTGATTTTACCAGCAAACGCGTGCCATTGCAAAGTTTAGGTGGATTCAGGTTTCTTAATAAAATAACAGGATAACCTACTTTCAACACCATTTTGTGAGGAGGGAGTCCAGACGGGTTCAAAGAGTTTAGAAATTCTGTAGGAAAATGAACAGCTTCTTCCAAATCGAGAACAGTATCGACCGAGTAGTATATTTTCGTCGGCGCATCAATCTTTGAAAGAATCAAGTTATTTACCTTATCTACTTGTTCGTTAGTTGGTGACAGAATCGCTCTTTCTTTAAACCAAGATATTGTCTTATAACTTATGTTATCAATGTCACGATAGACATTGTTGACTAACTCTTGGATGTTGTCTATCAAAACACAAAGGTTTTCTAGGTTAATCCTTCCCTCACTTTGTGTTAACTCTCCATTGCCAACTTTTAGCAGCATCTCTGGAAATAGGCTGTTCTCACGTAAAGATGACGAAACCCTCATATTAGTTTTAAGCTCTAATTTATTGACATGTGGCCAAAGGTTGGATCTTTTTAGGGAAGCATTTATTTCGTCAGCACGTGTTCCTCGAGTCACAACTGGTAGGATTTGACGGAAATCTCCTGAGAACAGAATTGTACATCCACCCATAGGTGAATTTTTGTTGCGCAAATCGCGCATTGTTCTATCCAGTGCTTCCACAGACGTCTTGTTTGACATGGTAGCTTCGTCCCAGACTATTAATGAGCAGTCACGCATCAATTTTCCTGTATTGCTCTGTTTAGAAACACTACAGACGCTGTTATTATCATATGTGGCGATTTTCAGCGGGAGCTTGAATGTAGAGTGTACGGTTCGGCCTCCTTCCAAAAGCGTAGCGGCAATGCCGGATGACGCAACAGCTAACGCAATTTTTCCGGTAGATCTAACTTTTTTTTAAAAGCAGATTGATTAAAAATGTTTTTCCTGTACCTCCTGGGGCATCAAGGAAAAACAAATTCCCTTCATTGTTATCAATTGTTGATAGTAATGCAGTGAATACCTTTTTCTGATCGATGTTTAATCGTGGCTCATCTTGAGCTATATTTTGTAAAAGTCTCGTTTGATCGTATGATGTTTCTCTTGTGTATTCGGCACTGTTAGTTAAATCTGAGTTAGTAGTATTAGCTGGCATCGGCAGCCCAAAATCCTTGATCGATTTACCCGAAAGTAATTGCACTACTTTGTTCAATTCAAGTAATGCTTCGTCAGATATGTTTTGATCATATTGTACATCATCTGAGTTTAACTCTCGCCGTCGCCGAATCAGAATATCACTGGCCATATTTTCTTGAAATTTATTCCATAGATTAACAGAATCAGTTACTTGACAAAACGCTACTATGATGGAAAATAAATATCTTAATGATGTAGCTGAACTACAAACAGCTGCTTCTGATAATGTGTTTTCCCAGTGAAGTGAGAATCGTCTTCCAAGAGCCCCATAGCTTTGCATGCTGCTTGATAAGTATTGTAAACAACACCTTGTACAGTTCTTAGGTGTGCAAAGGATGTCGGGCCTTTTACAATATGCAGTAACATTCTCAGATAAAAGCATTCGCTGTTGTTGGGATGAATCACGTAGACTCTGCCAAGAGCATCCGTTTTTTTTACTCCGGGGAAACCATCAACCGCAGTACCTTGTTTTCGCCGTTGAAAAGTTTTAGAACTCTGGTTCCATGTATAGTAACTTGGAACTCTGTCATATGTCAGTGTTTTCACGAAATGATCTTGAGCACATAACTTGAAGAATGCTGTCAATGTTGTATCCCGCGGGTTATTAACAACTTCTTGTATATTGTTCTCAGTGAAATATACTCTTTGTCCATTTTCTAAATGAACTGCAAGGTGGACAATTGTGGGAGCCCGGTCGTGCACTTCGAATGATAAAATCCTCCATACAGCTTCAGAGCTGCAGATGTAACGTCCAGACTGATATTTTTCCACTTCATTTGGTGATTGTATGCTGAAAGTGGCTTGATCACTGCCTTTATTAATGTACTTAGTAACATATTGGATTGACTTTATTGAATTGCACAACTCTACGTTGATGTGGGCATCAAAAATTTTCAAAAGGAGCGGATTATAGGGAACGATCCATCGGGGTTATCAATATCATGGTTTCGGACGGTAGCATTTTGCCCACCCTGTTCTGGCGATCGTCGACGATATTTGGGATATCCGTCATCGCTAGCACTTGTTTGAGTTTGGAACGACTTCGGAAATTTTTTGCTGCATTTAGAATCTCGCATACATGGAGAATTCGGGTTTAAAGTCCCGCAACTCGTCATTTCCAATTTTCACTCTTGATAGTATTTCGGCAAGGTAATCCGGTGAAGTTCAACCTTCGACTAATTGGTTCACCAGATCCCATAGGAAAATCTGAGCCGCTATTATTTTGTGTACAAAAAAACGAATTGAAAGAAATTTTGGAACATATGACCCAACCTGCAATGAGAATTCAAAACCTACACATGGCAAGTGAGCCTCACTGCTATGGTGTCATAGTCCAAGTCTCGATTTACTTGGTGATCATGAATGACACCCTTGCACTCCCGTTCGAACAATACCGGATTCGATTCCTTAACAGAGAGAGAGAGAGAGAGAGAGACGGACGCAATGTGTAGGAGGCAAATTATACACCATTTATGTAGGCAATAAATTAAATTCAATGCTACTCCCGGCAGAATATATATTGTCTTCCCTACCACCAGGAAACAATAACATGGCGTTTATTGCTTATTTTTGATTTTCTTTGCGTTTCACGGTGTGTCGGAACTAACTGATGGAATAAAACGCATTCATGCTTGCCCTATCAACAGAGACAATTTTGCCCATTAGTTCCGAACTACATCCAGGACGAGCTTAAAGCTAAATCAGACTGGCAACCACATCCCGAGAGATGAAAGATATAAAATCAAAACTGAAGTAAAACAACTCGCAAACTTAATACGAAACCACAAAAAAAAATCTTACAAATTTAGTTAGGTTAAATTGTTGTAATTCTTGCAATCAAATTAACATTAAGAAAATGATCCTTTTGAAGACCGAAACCAAACTGTGCAAGCACCCTCACTTGATTCACGTCCCCAAAATGTTTAGTTGTACCGGACAAACAGAGTACACTATGAGAATGCTTTGGATACCAATGGACCATTTATGTTACCATCGCTACCATGACCATCGGTTCGTTCCCCAGAATGTGAGTTGCCTCAAATGAAACGAGTAGTCTTCAACATGAATATGACCCACCATGTATTTGGTCAGGCTAAGCCGCAGCCATATATTCACTTCGAAAAACTTTTTGTTCATAAATATTGTAATATTACAGCAAGATTTCACAATTACAAAAATTATCCTAAGAGGAATGATGCTATCACGACTTTAACCTGGTGCTCAGTCAAGTAGAGGTTGATTTAGTCATGGAGTTTGGAAACTCCCGTTAGAACCTTGCTATAAGTCGTTTTAATTGAGAAAATTTGGTTGAGAACAACCGAAAAAAGTGTATGATAAAAGTAACCGAAACCGACCAACGAATTGAATGGACCACCCACATAAGTAGGATGTGGCCTACCGTATAAAAATCATGTGGGGAGAAATTTGAGGAATTACCGATTTATCTGCGTTTCACAAACAAAGAAAAATTGCAGACATAAAAAAACATTGAACGATCATATTTATTGGTTAGTAAGTAATAAAGATCAATAGACATTGTTGACTACAGGGAGAACTTACGGTGCCCGTTTAGTTAGTAAGGTGCTTGGTTATTAGTTTGATACTTACATTTTTTTATTTCAAACGTGAATATGATTTGTTCAAAGGAATTTTTATTATAATTCTGATTAAAAAATCCCTTGTGACTGTTGTGCACAGAATTTTTCTCTCTCCCCCCGCTAACTCAAAATTATCGGCAGTTTATATACAATTTTTAGTTAATTATCTCAACCAAAAATTGTATAATTCCCCCCTCCAATCTTTTCGTTGGTTCTTAAAACAAAAGTGTATTACTGCAAAGTAGGCACATTGGATTACCTGAATAACACAAATTTACACAGAAAAAAAAATGTTTTTACGCTTAGTTACTGAATTCCAGTTTTCAACCGGTTAAAATGTTCCCATTTGAATAATTGCAAAACACGAATATTATTTACCTTCGTAAAAAATGTTTTTATATTTGTTTCGCGTGCCCAGTAAAAATAAGGTAATTTATATTAATTCATTTGATACAAACTGAAAAATGTAAATGTAATTATAGCTGGATCCGGATATCGTCATTTGGGATTTATCTGTGAAGATGAATATCTTCAAAGTTGGGTGGCAGTTTTTATTTAATAAGGAAAAATAAAGGAAAACTTGAAATCAGACTAACCACAAAATTAGGTTGTGGCCTACCGTTCGGAAATCTTTTGAGAGAAATCAAATGATTTACGGATTCATCCGAAAATCACATAAAAAAAACAAATAAAAAACGTAATGGAATAAACAAAACATAAAATTATTAGACTTGAACATAGGCCCCTAACACACTATTACTACGTTTCCATGACAGAGTTAACCCGGTTTAAGAGTTTAGTTTAATTAATAACATGGCCGCGCTAATCCATATTGTTTCCATGCAATTATAAATTCTAGTGTAATTTGACATTTCACAACAATTTAAAGTCACTTTTGGAAATTTTATTTGTATGGTGGAAATTTTTCAATTTAACATTTATTGTGATTTTTATGATTTATAAAGTATTATGGAGAGAAAAGAATACTCGCAATTCCATTTTGAATTGGTATAATTGTTTTTTTCGCTTTTGACAGATAGAATCCCTTCTAACCCTACTACTTTCGTTGAGTTAAGTTGGATTAAGAAACTTAACGAAGATCCTAAACTCGACATGTTTCCATGATAAGATAATCCACGTTAATCCCGGTTAACTCCATCATGGAAACGTAGTATATGTTTAAGAAAGAGGTTTTTGAATGTTGTGAACTACAGGGGGGCAGTGCAAAGCATTTGTCGTCTCACGTTCCATAAGGGACAGTTCACAGACGCTCAACAACCGGTACAGTTTAATTAGTATACATTGTTTTTTTTTTTTGTTGTAGATACTAATGTACATACTATTACCTCCAACAAAAATTTCCTCAAAAAACAAAAACAAAAAAATTCAAATTAAATTTAATTAAAAAAAAAAAAATATATATATATAAATATATATATATATATATATATATATATATATATATATATATATATATATATATATTTATATATATATGCGGTTATAATCAACACAATTAAATTATCCCCACCCGACAAAAAAAACAAATTAACTAACTCAACATAAACAACAAAATTGGATCCCACAAATAAAATATTGGCCAAGTTTTTATACCATTTCTCTGCTGATTGACCAAAACGTAATAAAAATGTTTTTTCCGTCAACCAACCAAAAAACTGCATTATTATCGCCCTCCAATATTTTATTGGTGCAATAAATGGAAAAGAACTGCCCAAATTTCAAGAATTTCTTTTCAGTTTTATTCAGTGGATATGTATGAAATTCGACTTGGTTGACAATGACCTTAGTTGAGTAAAGGTAAAAGTAAAGCAAAAGAAAACACAAATTTTGTACACACGCCTATTTAAGGGCACTTTTAATATGTAGAAACAAATTTGCAAATAAACGTAAATGAAAATGTAAGTGATATGGGCACGCGCCATTAGAATTCATGGAATTTTACGCTAATTTATTTGTTGACTGTGACACTTGTTTGCTGTATTATCTAGCTCCTCACTATATTTTTGGAGTTGATATAATGTCTAATTCTCTTCTTGATAAGGATAGCAGTTCTAATTCTTTTACCTCTAGTTTACGATGTACTAGCCCATTGGCGTTCCAAACAGCTAATTTAAGTTCATTCATTTTTGGTTTTTGATTAGGAGTTGCATGAAGGTATTCATGTTTTGGAGCATGAGACTCATATTTATTTTTCATCATTTGCAAAAACATATTCATTATTTCACTAAGGGTATTTATCTCTTTATAAATTCCCTGATCATTCTTTGGGGTTGGATTAAGAGAATTAAACAGCTTCTGCGTACTATATTTTTAGATTGATCGTAGCAGACATCTGACCCGCATTGGTTTGACTTTTCAAAACATGGTTTAGTGCTTGCTGTTTCGCTCTTTGACGTAGAGTCACTTTTTTTTTCTTAACTGATTACACACCATACATTCTCGATAGAAAAATGACGGCTATCGACAGCGGCTATCAGGAGCGAATAAAAAACACAGGTATTCTTTTACACCTAAATTTATTTGACATTTATTGGTAAACTAAATTTATTTAACATCAAACTACCAGTTTTATTCAATTGTTTGGTGAAAACTTCATAGAAAAAATATTTGGGTCTACCTATTTATAAGGAGCGATGAAAAAAAAGGGAAGAAATAAAAAAACGCAGCTAATATAACTAAATTTAGCTCATGAAAAATGTTTAGTTTAATTTTGAAACCTGTTTTAAAAATGAAAATGGATCGTTGAAATCGTTGTATTATAGAATATGGCCAGTTTTGAAACAAAACAGATAATGTAAAATAGATAATTTAGGAACAAGTTGCGTAACTACAAATTTCGGGCCCCACCGCAAAATTTTTATTGGGTCTCTAAAAATGCCTCTACCTATGAACAAGTAAAGCTTTTATTTCACATAAAAAGTTCCAGCCAAAAGTTGCAGTCTCCAGCCTCGCATTGTTTAAAATTATCTGAATTCGAGAGAAGGAATTAAGAAATTGCGAACATTTTACTGTTTACACGTTCACATTTAGACTCTGCAGACTGTTAGTGCCCGAAAAAAAATCTCAACTAATGCAGTAGAAGATCCTAGAAGTTTGTTTATCTGTAAAAACCTTTACCATTTATCGGTAAACTGTGCGATTTTTCATTTACCTGAAGTTTTTACCAGTAATTAAAATTAATCAAAATGTTGCTTAAATTCGTTATTAAATAGAGAAATACACAATTTTACGCCGCTAACCAAATAGTATTTTATATAAAATAAATGTGATACTCAAACCTGACACGAAATAAATAATATCAATAATCTCGAAATAATCTCAAAAGCGTCGAATTTTATAAGTATCTAGAATATTCTAGAAAGTTCTAAAACGTCAAATTATCCGTTATTATGTGAAACCGAAGGAAATTCTATACGCGATAATCACTGCCATGTGAAGTTATAAACTGAACCTTCTTGAATAATTTCAAATATCCTAGGAAATCGAAGAAATATCGAAATTTTGGCATAATCTCGAGATATCTACTAAATATCACGATCTATATGTATGAAGCGCGGTACATTACCAAACAAAATTAAAATAAATTCGAAAATCTCTCATAATCCTAAAATTAGAGCCCACAAAAATTCGAATAATCTCTGTATTATAATATGAATCTGGATTGATCTCGAAGAATTTCAATAATACGGAAATGTCTGGATATTAATGAATAATTTCGGTAAGCCTGTTAGTAAACCATAGAACATTTCGAAAACTTCCGAAAATTAGTGAAATTACCGAATTATTCGTCAAATAACTTAATGTTACTAATCCTATTAAGCAAAATGCTACTAAGCAAGATAAGGCTATAAGCTCAACCAAACGTAGTAGTATCGGATAATCATATTTTTCGAATAGGCTCTAAGATTCTCGAGTAACATCGAACAATCAAAATACATACATTCAACAATCTCATACATACTCGAATGACGACTGTTTTGAAATACCAAATCACGAATTAAGCCTTGAACATTATGCATCAACTCCAAAAATCTCAATAAATTTTAATAAGTGATCAAAAGATGAAATCCGAGAAAAGGGGGATATGAAATCGGGAAGCAACGAGAATTTCCAAAATCAATAAACAAAAAAAAAAACACCATCAGGTTTACAGTTAGTTCAATTTGTATTTACCGTTTACCGATAATCAAAAACGAGCCGGTAAATGAGATACTATAAGCCGAACGCCATTTGATGTCGAAAGCACTGATTTTAAACGGGTTTAGTGAATTTTCTTCTAAATTTAAATATCTGTATTAACCTAGAGGCATTTTTATTTCTAAGGAGTCGCATTACTTCTAGTTAGGTACTCAGACATTAACCTTCAGCAACGGTGAAGAAATTATTAGGCCTGTCTTAAGAAAACACGCAACAGTGACAGAAACAATTTCTTTATTCTCTATAAATTAGACCACCGTTTTGGTAATTTGAAAATGTGATCTAATTTAAGCTTAATCTAATATTCGAACGCTTGATAAATATCGTGGACCCCAATAACGCCCAATAACGGTGCTGCGGCTACCTAGTAACGCCACTGTTTGGAACACACAATATGAAGAATTTGGGGAAAATTTTATGATATTTATTACTGATTGTATGATTGAAAAGATTCTTTTGGAACATTATTTTAACTTCTATGTTGTTGCTCTCATCGAGACCTTTCATTTGACGGACGCCTCATGGGTAACAGGTAGTCGCTCTTCTGGTAATGAATTTCCCATTTATGGTCAAAGGGAGGATTTTTTAAATTAGAATTATAGAATAGAAACAGTACAAAGTAACATCAATTAATAATTAAGCTACAAAAATTTCAATGATTTTTCAAATACTAACAGTTTTCGTGTGAAATCAAATTTTTATGTGGCGAGATACACCAGCTGTAAAACGAGCGAATAGTTCGTTTTCGTCTCTCTATGTGGCAATGGCAATGCCTTAAAACCAATACAATTTATTTCATTATCAAATCAGATCTTTTTTGAAGCAATTTTATTTGCGAAATAAGAAATGTTCGCTTAATACCAATCTGTGTTTTTTTTTAGAAACTGGTTATGTACAATACATAATTGCGTTAGTTATGAATGAATTTAACTCGATAATTCTCTAAAGTTTCAAAAATAAATTTCCGTTTTCCAATATTTTCCGGAAAATCTAAATAAAAATAAGTATGTAATTACATACTTACTATTAAAAGAAATGCTACTGTGCTACATTAATACGCATTGTAATTTTAACCATGACTGTATCAAATTCGAATAATTGCTACTGTGCTACGATAATACGTATTGTAATTTTAACCATGACTGTATCAAATTCGAAATAAAATGTTTATTGGACATAAAATAGATAAAAAATAAAATAGATACCAAGTAATAAAAATGGCTTCGGTAATTATCGTGGCATGACGAATTCGGTTTAAATCTGTCGATTGGTTGAAAAAACAATGGAAAGTCACGTGGTTACGATTTAAAAAACAAGAGAAAACGTCACGTATTGTAGAACATCCTCAAATGTGAAACTGTCGAAACAAGTCGCTCAATCGCGTTTCAACTAATTTATGTATATTTGGTCTTAAATAAATTTAGTAATATAATATATAATTAAAAAACTAATTAAATAATATATCTAGTTTAAAATAAGTAAAATGTTATAAAAGTTATCTCGAATTCGAGAAAATAATAAAAAAAATGGTAAATTACAATTCTCTTTTATACTGTAAAATTTTTTATGTTTCCGCGATTAAATAAATTTTTTTTTTTTTTTTTTGTAATCTTTAATCATCTCACGGTATAATTGTTAAAATATAGTAAAATATTTAGTAATTTTTCATGTAATAAATAAATTTTTATTTTAAATAATAATTTCGGTAGTAAACTACTTAACTACATAATATTTTTATTTAATAAAACGTGCAAATTTAAAGCCATTATTTAAAATCCTTTCTAGTTTAACAATATGTGATTTGAACGCAACAACAAAAAATTTAAAAAATGATTTCGAAAACTTAAATAATTACGTGTCAATTTTATTTTTTTGTTTTAATTCTTAACTTTTATATAAATTTATATATTATATTTATATTTATACATAAGTAAATATATAATTGTAAATTGTTTTATATACACAGAAATTGAAATGGTTTGCTGCTGATTTAGCTTAACCAAAAACGGCATAATTTTACATTTTATTAAATAAATACCCGTAATAATGAGTTCAAACGGGAATAAAAACCTAAATAATAATCAGCAACCCCGCTACCAGCAACAAGCGTATTACAATAGTGCGAATCCAGGGCATCAGAATGTCCAACAGAATCAAACAGGTTGGTGTACCCCAAAATTTTTTTTTTTTTTAAAGAACAAGACATAACCTCAATTTTTTTATTGTAATGTTTATATATATATATATATATATGTATATAATGTGTAAATATATATATATTTAAATAGTACGGTGTGCCGTTATTTTGTATTTTATTTGTTAGTGTATAGTTAAATATTTTGGGGTTATGTTTTTTTTTTTTGTGTAGTTATATGGTAGATATATTTTCGTCAGCAAAATTCTGTAAGTCGAAAGTGAGAAAGAGTGAGTTTTGTGGGCACATTTATATTTGGAGGGAAAAGAGTGACATCTATAAATGAATCCTTTTACTTGTTCCAATAGGAAATATTTCGAATGGCGGTGTTGTTAAAAAACACGAATCCTTATTTTATAACATGAAATTTGGCAACACAGTTATTTATATATGTGTATTTTTTGAACTTAGTTTTTTTTTACAAAATGGCGTTTAACTGAACGCAGCGAAAGCGCTTACTATTTTATATTTTTTTCTAAATAAAAATCGTAGAATATATAAAAATAAAACAATTTTCCATCAAAAATTTAATAAAAGAAAACAATAAATCTTATCTCAAATGTGCTGTGTGTGAATATCAAACATTTATATATTTTACATATAGTTGAATTAAAATAAATTATGTATTGTAGTGTTTGTTTTATAATAATTTACACATAATGTAGTCTTTTTAAATATGCATATGTATATTCGGTGGATCAATTGATAGATAATCAATTTTATTGCTGTGTGTAAAATTGAAGGGGAATCATACCATTTCTAACCAAATTAAATTTTTCGTATTTTGAGAATGCAATTTTTTTCATTAATTAGTTAATTTAAAATTTTATATTTAGTAGTTATACGTTTACGCATTATATATATATATATATATATATATATATATATATATATATATATATATATATATATATATATATATATATATATATATATATATTTAGTTGACGATACATTTTAATTTTAGGCGTGCGAGAAATTTGTTTATTGCTTTTTAATTTAATTTATTTTAATATAGATTTGTCAAACATTACAAAATATTTAGTAATGGCGGTTTTTTTTATAATTTCCCCGTTTTTATATTATAAAGCATACATTTTATACATATTTATTTAAATTTATATGTATCAATCTATTTCGTGTATATACATGTATATTTATTTATATACATATATATACACGATTTGTATCGAATTATACATTAAGTATAAATCCAGCAAATCCAAATGGTTACCAAATACACCATGTACAACAGATACCGATGAGCGTAATGGCTGCAGCGGCAGCAGCAACAACACAAAATTTAAAAGGTCCACCTCAGTCATCTGATTACCATGTACAGCAATGTTTAGTGCAAGGTCCACCGCCGCATTCGCAACAACATACTTTGCATACGTCACATCCTCCATTTCGAATAGTCCACCAAAGTAAGTTTTAAGTGTATATAGTCTTCGCCCTTGTCACACTCACTCACTCCTTTCCCCATTTATATATCAATCGAATGTGGTTTTCCAGTTGCAACCAAAACAGACTACGAGCGAAAAATATGAGTTTTGACAAAATGTAAAAAAAAAAAAAACTTTTTTCGCTCGACCCTGTCTGTTTTTTGGTTACAAGTAGAAAACCACGAAAACCTTCGAAAATTCTCTCTATACAAAGCTCAATCATTTGCATACTATTGCTGTAAAAATATATCTATCTTTAATTGTATCAATGAAATGAAATGCCAAAGAATAGAGAGTAAAAATGCTCAAATATCAACCGTCGTGTATGTTGTGGTATCAACATTAAGGTGGTAGGGGCAGTGAGAAATGAATAAATTTAATTTTTTTTAACGTGGTTTTCCTAGTGGCCAATACACCTAAAGAATGACATTTTTAAATAAGTAACGTGTCCGCAAAAAGCAGGCTTTCAAGAGAGAATTCTCGCAGGTTTTGATATCAATAATATATACACACACATAAATATTTGTTGTATTGATATACAGTGATACCTCCCTTAATGAGCACCTCGCATAACGAGCAAAACAAATTGTAAGAAATGGCTCACTTAACGAGCGACGTTTCTCAAGAACGAGTGACGAAGAAATGGGGGGGGGGGGAGGGGGCGGGTTATGTGCTTAATAAACAAACTTTTGTTTTAAAGAGTATTTTTTTACTAACGAGTAAGATTCTGGAACGAATTATGCTCGTTAAGCGAATTTCCATTGCATATTGTAGAAAAATGAAGATCTGGATTGTGCACTTAATATAACACATAAATTTATTTATTTAAAATAAAACGTAACGAATAAGATCTTGAACGAATCATGATCTTGTAAAGAATTATGCTCGAGGTACCACTGTATGTGAATGCATAAGAGCATATATATTTATATAATATATAATATATTTATTTATATAATATATAATATATTTATTTATATAATATATAATATATTTATTTATATAATATATAATATATTTATTTATATAATATATAATATATTTATTTATATAATATATAATATATTTATTTATATAATATATAATATATTTATTTATATAATATATAATATATTTATTTATATAATATATAATATATTTATATAATATATCTGTGGTCATAAGGTATAACAGCTTAGCTGCTTACTACGGCTTGCGAATAGAGGCATTAACAATAAAGTCAAATTTAGTGAAGTTAGAGGAGATATAGGAAACGTTGAATGTTGAAAATAATTTTTATCTTAAGTTGACTTAAGCGACTATGCCTTGTGATCACAGATATATTCCTATTATATTATTTATATATATACACATAAATATATATATATATATATATATATATATATATATATATATATATATATATATATATATATATATATATATATATATATATATATATATATATATATATATATATATATATATATATATATATATATATATATATATATATACTATTTGTTAGTTTTCAGCTTAATGTTTTATTTTTACACCGATGTTTCGATGGCTTTGGGTCTATTTTTTTATTCGCACGGTGCAGTGCGGTTCGTTATGTTTCCTTGTCTGCTTTGATCGTTTTCTCTTGGAGAAACAAGGACAATTTTTACACTACCCTGCTCGGTGTGAATAAAAAAATAGGCCCTTTATTCCATCATCACCAGGGTGAATTATAATAATAAATAAAAATTGTATTTCACACCCTGATGATGGAATAAAGCCATCGAAATGTCTGTGTAAAAAAAACAAATAAAATAAAAACCAAAAAATAAAATGTGTTTATTAACTAATTAACTATATATAGATATATTTCCATATATATGCTTATATATATATATATATATATATATATATATATATATATATATATATATATATATATATATATATATATATATATATATATATATATATATATATATATATATATATATATATATATATATATATATATATATATATATATATATATATATATATATATATATATATATATATTGATAAAACCTTAACTTTCGAGAATTCTCCCTTTAGAAAGAAAGTCCAATCATATGTATATTATACTGTTGTAATAATATATGAGCCTGTGTTCTGTTGCAACTGGAAAACTACATAAATTTGTATCTGCTTGCTAACAAAATAAGCAGGCTTTCTAATGAGAGAATTCTCGCAGGTTTTGACATAGATACATAATATATATTTTTATATATGCTTACATACACATTCCATAATTTCTTCATATTATGTTTTTTTTTTTAGGAGATGGTGGTTATCAGGTAACTACCTCTAATGCTAGTGGCTACCCAAATCAAAGTGGTGGTCCACAGCAACCTTCACAAATACGTGGGTTACCACCGAACGCTCCACCAACACCTCCACAATCCGATATGAAAATATCCGGGGGTCAACCACAGATGGTACATAGTTATGTTCAGGGGAGGAACACAAATCAAAATATATACAGGCCAAACCAAAATCAGCCACCCCGTAGTATGGCTCGACAACCAATGATGGCAACACAACCGTTTATGCCAATGCAACCTATTCACCCTATTCCATATTCACCACAGCAATATACGTTGGCACCGCGGCAAACACAGCCACAAATTTATTCGCCAAATCAATTTAATATAATGCCACCGTACAATTGTAATTTTTATCAGGTTCAGACAATTCCACATTCGAGACCTATGTCAGCACCAAACTTGTCAAATAATACTCCACCACAAGGTATTGGTATACCGCCTAACGTATTGACCAGCACGGCACAAGTAACTAATCAGCCGAGGAAACGGAGGCCGAATGCCCTAAAAATTGAAGATCCTGCATCCGGAAAAGATGTATTAGAAGAGGTATTCGGCGAAGAACCATCACAGACTTTGATAGCACCTGTCCAACATTCAGTTGCATTATCCGATGCCATAGAATTTGATCAGCAACACCACGAATTAAATAATCCATTGCCGGATTCAAATGTTATGTATAATTTAGAACCGCAACTACAGTCTCAAGTAGTTCAACAGCAGCCGCCGCCACCACCACAGCATAGTCGAGCCATACCTATACAAGATGCTCTATCTGAAACGCCAGTCGTGTCTGCCCAGCAGGATGGTCCATCAATCGAAATTATTTCGAAACAGAGTCAAACGGCTAAAAAAGTTCGTAAATCGACGACATCTGAGCCTTCGGCACCCTATGCTAATGTTTCAAAACTACCGATTAAAAATGGTGTAGATAAATCTATTACCGCATCGCCTGCCATTTACAACACAACAATGGCAAACACGGCCGCTAAAATTATACATACTTCACCGCGAGTCCTGCAACAAATACAAGCAGAAAAAGAAAAAATGCTGAAAGAATCGAATAAAATGACGCGGCCCATTGTAACATCATCGCCGCCCCTTGAACCTCCAAAGTCAACAACACCGACCTCGATTCAATCCGTGCCAGTTGCTGTTAAAGCAAAAGCGAACAAACATAATAAATCTGTAACGGCATCGCTTGCAATTTATGAAGACACCATCACAAATCCTAATCCTAAAGAAAGGATTTTGTATGCAAGCCAATTTGTCATCGACGCTCTTGATTTAGAGAAAGAACGAACATTAGAACAAGAATTAGAGGCAGCAGCTATAGCTAGAGCCCTAACACCATCACCAACCGGACCTATTACCATCCAATCTGATACATCGGAAGTATGTTCAAAAGACAAATCAGGTAAGCAATTTGCTTCATAATTATATTGCATGTAATTTTAAACTAGTATTCCCCCTTCGAGTAACTTATTTGCTTTTCTCTTTGGGATTTATACGTATATGACTAAAACTAGAAGTTCAATAAAAACGGGGCACATTTTTTATTTTTTGATATATTCATTGATATAGTTCGACTAAAACTTTAGGATGTGTTAGGGGCGAAACAGACCAAATGTGGGTACAATTATCGCTATAACGATTAAATAGGCATTAACAACGAATTTAAATGGGCTTCAATACTTTGTATTGGGTCGCTCGCCTCGGTAGCCTTAATATTTGCCCCCATAGGTCGGCGCTTACCTAGTGACCCACAAAGGTAGTTTATTATGGTTGTTGCTGTAGCACGATTCCTAATTTACTTCCCTAGTACGTCCCAAACATTTTCTAAAGGTTTTCCATTAGGACAGTTGAATTTATCTGTGCAGAAGATTTCTAAGTATTGAACTGGTTGAATGAGGTAGTGCAAAAACCAACATTTGCCAAAACCTCCAATATATATACCTAACAATATTTAGAAACTCTGTATCGGTTAAATTGACGACTGGAATTTACTACGCGAACATTCTCTACGTATTGAGTGACGCAACTGGTTTAATGGGGTGGTGTACAAACAATTAACGTAATTTGCTAAGACCTCAAATATAAATCGGTGCTATCTCTATATTTAGAAGCTTTGTATTAGCTAAACGACGAATGGGGACGACTGGGACACAAGAATTTATTTCATGATTAGTAGCATGCAACAATTTCCTTACTGAATTTGACATAACTATTTCTAGCTGCTCATGATAAAATAGCAAGAGCAGCTATGAGTAGTTGTTTTAAGCAATAAAACTAATCTAAGTATGTACTCAAACTAAAACCTTCGAAAATTCTCTGTAGAAAGCCAAAACGTTTGCATACTATTGCGGTAAAAATATATCTGCCTTTGATTATATTAATGGAACGACATGATAAAGAAAAAGAGTAAAAATTCTCAAACATCAATCGACGTTGTAGTGGGTGATATCAACATCAAGTGGTGGCAGTGAGAAACGAATAACTTTAAATTTCTTTTATTTAGTTTTCCTAGTGAATCATACGTCTAAAGGTTGATATTTTTTAATATGTATCCGCGTGTCAGCAAAACAAGAGCAGGCTTTCAAAAGAGAATTCTCGCAGATTTTAACTCAAATACTTAAGGCGGTTGACTGGGAAGCAACTTGAAAACCTGATTGTGTGTATTTGATTTGCGTAGATAGAAATTTTGTGTTTTTGCTGGGCGATCAACAAAATAAAATAAAATCATTATGTTGTATCAAAACGTCGGTGAAAAAATGTGTGCATGGTTTGCTTTTTCTCTTAGAAGATATAATAATAAAAATAAAAACAATAAGCATAAAGGGCAAAACAATCACAATATATTTTCACTGACATTTTGATACTACGACACGTGAAATCTCTTTTTTTAATGGACATTGGTGGGACCAACAAAATTAAGTCCGTTGAACAGAGGTTTTGTTTAATTTTATATTATTTTCAATTTTTTTATTATTTTCAATCAGTTAAAATACATTTGGTAGAACCGAATAAAGGGAAAACTAAAAAGCCAAAAAAGCCACTAAAGTCTATAACACCGACCCCAGTCTTTGCGTTAAAAGATATAGAATGGGCTAGTCTAACACCATCGCTGCCACTTGAACCGTGTCATTCTAGAATAACTAAAGTAACACCACCGCCGCGAATTGAACCAAAGACACATTTAACATCACTGGTTGTAAAAGAAAAGTTTATAAAACAAACAAATGTAGGGGAAAATATCGAGCCAAATTTAACACAATGGCCGCCACTGCTACTACCAATAACTATAACACCAACACCAGTTCAAGCGGAACAAAAAATGGTATCGCCACTTGAACCGTGGAATTCTACGTCTACTGTAAAATCATGGCAACTACAAAAAACTACAACGTCGACCGTTGAAGCAATAAAAAAACAGATGGTCGAATCATCTATTAAATGGAAAACTGTACAGTCTAATATAATACAATGGCCATCACTTGAACAATCGCAACCTATAACACCGACCTCTATTCAAACGGAACAAGAAATCGTATGGCCTAATGTAACACAATCAGCGTTACTTCAATCAAACAAATCAGTGACATCGGCGGTCCAAACAAACACACAAAATTTGACAAAACGAAAATCTGCAACACTGGCACCGGTTCAAGCGGTTAATATAATACAATGGCCATCACTTGAACAATCGCAACCTATAACACCGACCTCTGTTCAAACGGAACAAGAAATCGTATGGCCTAATGTAACACAATCAGCGTTACTTGAATCAAACAAATCAGTGACATCGGCGGTCCAAACAAACACACAAAATTTGACAGAACGAAAATCTGCAACACTGGCACCGGTTCAAGCGGTTAATATAATACAATGGCCATCACTTGAACAATCGCAACCTATAACACCGACCTCTGTTCAAACGGAACAAGAAATCGTATGGCCTAATGTAACACAATCAGCGTTACTTGAATCAAACAAATCAGTGACATCGGCGGTCCAAACAAACACACAAAATTTGACAAAACGAAAATCTGCAACACTGGCACCGGTTCAAGCGGTTAATATAATACAATGGCCATCACTTGAACAATCGCAACCTATGACACCAACCTCTGTTCAAACGGAACAAGAAATCGTATGGCCTAATGTAACACAATCAGCGTTACTTGAATCAAACAAATCAGTGACATCGGCGGTCCAAACAAACACACAAAATTTGACAAAACGAAAATCTGCAACACTGGCACCGGTTCAAGCGGTTAATATAATACAATGGCCATCACTTGAACAATCGCAACCTATAACACCGACCTCTGTTCAAACGGAACAAGAAATCGTATGGCCTAATGAAACACAATCAGCGTTACTTGAATCAAACAAATCAGTGACATCGGTGGTCCAAACAAAAACACAAAATTTGACAAAACGAAAATCTGCAACACTGGCACCGGTTCAAGCGGTAAAACAAACGGTATTGCCTAGTATAATAATACCGCTGCTACTTGAACCACAAAAACATAAAACACCGATGGTTGAGTGGCCGCCACTTGAAGCAACAAAATCTTTAGCATCGACCGCGGTTCAATTGGAAAATGAAATGGTATGGGCTAGTTTAGTACCATTGCCGCCACTTGAACCGTTGAGTTCTATATTATCGACCCCGGTCCAATCACAAACAACAACGGCATCGCTTGCGATTTATGATTCCACAATCATTAATCCTAATTCTAAAGAACGTATTTTGTATTCACCAAAATCTGTCAAGACGCTTGAGTTAGAAAAATTAGGCAGCGAACAGCGATTAGAAAAAGAAGCTTCAAATGATAAATCTGGTAAGTGTTTACTAATTATATCACAAATAAATTAAATAAAATTTAATAAATTAAATGCCACACCACAAAAATTTTAACTAGTCACGGACCAGTTAAAAATTTGTAGCTTATATTTTGCTTTTCTGTACGCAAAACAAAAATTAAAAACCTAAACGTCACATTTTTAACAAGTTTCATTTGAAACACCAAAACTATTAAAAAGTCAGGAAAATTTAATATTTTTTCCCACAGTTAAAAAATTTAACTTTTTACCCGATTGAAGCACAGCAGCTACGGTAGCTGTGAATGGTTGGTGTAAGGGAGTATTCACTCTAAACAAAGCGATTCGTTTACGATACGAAAATGATATTTGATGTTCATATAAAACATCGTTTACAAATCGTTTTTTCAATCCGAAAACGATACGTTTCCGAATCCTCTGACCTATGATAATTAGAATTTTGTATGATGTCTTTTCTTGGTGTTGGTACATATCGTAAATATCACGAATTTTGCATTTCGTTTACGTATCGTATTTTTCATATCGTAAACAAACTAAATGTCTCGATGTATTTATGTATCGTATTTTTCGTATCGGTTGCATTACATTTATGTGGAATAACCAAAATAAAAGTAAAACTTTTTCTTTTATGTATAATTAAAACATTTATTTATCTACATACATATTTTGAGATATAAAATTTGTTTAAAATAATACTGCTATAAACTAGGCCGAGGTGATGAAACTGCGTTATGTGTCCAGATTCGTAGTATCGAGCAAACCGCCCAGTTTCGTTGAAGTAGCAAATTATGCTTACTCGTCCTAAAAATATTTATTAAATTATTATACTATGCAATAGATTTTTACGCAGAAAAAAAAACTCACTTTTTCTTATAATTAATTTTACGTATATACACACTAGGTGTTAATTATAATTCGACAACAGCCTATTTCAAGTACAGAATTATTTTTTTTACGTCACAATATATAATTAGCTATGTCGCGTCCGCTTTTGTTTTACGATAGCCTCGACATGAAATGACGAGAAAAATGCACGATACGATTTTTTATTTGGCTGTTGTAGGAGTTGGAGTAAAAATGTAGGTATTTGTGTCATATAAAAAATATATATCATTTACGTATCGTAATCGTATGGGTTTTTAAGAATCGCATTTTTTTGTTTAGAGGGCAAATACTTTTCATACCACAATACAACAACAACAAAAAAATTAGTAACTTTTTAGAATATAACACAAGAGAGATGGAAAAGATTTATCTTTTTAGTGTAGAATGCGTGTTGAAAAACCTGAAGTCTTTTGGCATGCGTCTACCTACAAAGAAAAGGCAATGCGTTCCACACGATGCAACATTATAGAGTAGTATAAAGCTAAGCATTTTTATAACCTACAATCCACATTTTTGGCATAACTGTTTTATATTTATCGAAGAATCAATCTCATACGTACGTTACTAATTCAGAATATCTCAGTTCTTGCTACAATTCACGTGTGGAGTGAACCAAAATAAAATATTTGATAGCAACCGAATGTTGAAAAGTCGACGCCACCGGTTTGAAAAGGTATCAGCTTTACATTTGTGGTAACTAAAAATTTTGAGGCGAGGCGTCTGGTGTGAAAAGTACTTTACCTACACTCTGCGGTTTATTTGATTAGTCTAGCGCACTTTGGTTGTTTTAAAACGAATACTTATTTGTGGAACCTATTTTATTCAAATAAACGGTGAAACACCAAGAGCAGCACGACATGTTCCAAATAATCCACACTATCGATTGCTTGTATTTACTCACTCCGAGCAGTGTAGCAGTTTTTTTTTATACTTTTATTAAAATTGTTTTTTGTTTTACAAGAGTCTTTAATACTATATTGTTATATACTAATGATCGCTCTTGGAGCGCTCTCTCTTACAATAGGGTAAAAGTATTCATTGTTGTTTTTGTAAATAATTTATTTCCTTATTGTGAAATATATAATTTTTTATAAAAATTATGTATATCGATTTCGATACAAATTGTATCATCGTCAGTAACTTAAATACTAAAAAATCTTTTTTAGTATTTAAGTTACTGACGATGATACAATTTGTATCGAAATCGATATAATTTTTATAAAAAATTATATATTTCACAATAAGGAAATAAATTATTTACAAAAACATTAAATACGTGAAATAAGCACACAATATTGTAATATATTCATTGTTATTGTGATTGTCATGACGACACAAATAGATAAAATTTGTGTTGCATATGTCGACTTCGATAAACAGTTGACGATCGATTCTATCATTTTCATCTACAGAAAATGGTAGAATCGATCGTCAGATGTTTATCGAAGTCGACATATATGCAACACAAACTTTTTGCTATCGACGTCGACAGGACAATCGCAATAAGGGCGATTGTTAAAAATTGTTTTATGAGCAGTGCTGGGGGGGCCCATTATGAAATTTTTTCGATTTCGTAAAATACGAAATCGTAAAATTCGATCCGCTGTTAATTCCTATTATGAAGCTTTCTTTTTGTTCGTAAAATTTAAAAGAATCTATTTTATGGTATTTTTAGATAGAAACCAAATAATTGTGTATAACTTACATTTTTAACCCTAATCAGCATGGGCTAGGTCTCGCAGACAGATTTTAAATTCGTAGTATTTGGTGCAGCTGTATAATATCTGCGAAATTACATTTTATTTTTATTCGAGGGACTCATCGCATCCTGGGGTGGGATGTTGTAACATAACTTTCGATTCGAATTCGGTCGAATTTTTGGCTCTTGTTTCAAGAATAAAATTGTACTCTATTTCACTTTTTGATTACGCTTTTTCTATTGCGATCCCTTTTTGTTGCGTACTTTTCCTTTCCTTCATATCGATAAAGTATCTGAGTGATAGATAACCATGAATATAAGTAGAAATAGAATGTGGTTTTATTCGAGCAAGCTGAGATAGCAAGAAAAAAACGCATAATTGAAAAACGAAATAGAGCACAATTTTATTCTTGAAACAAGAGGCATAAACTCTATCGAATTCGATTGAAAGTGATTAGGGTTAAAAGTAATTAATGATTAATATGTATATTATTATATTTTAATTTTTAATATGCGGCTATTCTTCATTGCCTTCGTAAATACGATATTCGTCACATATATAGCAGTCGGATTTTATTTAATAATGAATATTTTGGAAAAAAATCAATCAATTGATTTTTTTTTTTTTTTTTGATCTGTGGCTCTATTCTGGTAATCCCCGGGGAACCGGGAATAATTTTTTGTACAGCAGTTATTCCCAGATACATATTTCCAACTTTTTATTCCCCATTTTCCTAAAGTAGATTCTGTCAATTGGGGAATAAATATACAGGGGAAATAAATTTAGATGTATCAAAATTATTATAATAACTCTTATTTATTACAATACTATCTTTAAAATTATTAGGTAATTTAGCCCTTACAAACAATATTAATATTATTAATTATTAATATCACCTACGTATAAACAAACTTTTCCGTTAAAAATCTATTCCCCATCAATTCTTTCATAAAATCAGTGTGGAAAAGAAACGTCAAAACTGCTGTAATGGGCTAAATCGATCTTTTTTTGTTAAACATCATTTGAGAAAATAAACAAAAAAGATCGATTTAGCAAATCGTTATAATTGGGAATAATTTTTTCTTAATAAAAAATCTTTCCCGAACACCAGAATACACTTTGGGGAAAGGGAATAATATTGCAACAAAATTTAAAATTTCTATTTCTCGGGAATTACCAGAATAGGACTGGATTAACAATTCTACATTACATATTACATATCACATTACATTTGTAACAAATTCGGACTTTTTGGCAGATTTTATCCGAATTTCACAAACACATGAAAATGTAAATGTAAAAATTAGATAAACAAAAATAAGACGCTATTTTCATTTCATTTATGGTTATATTTTGATACGAATAGTTGCGTTTTAATCTAAATTAACATTTTTTATCATTTTACGGTAAAGATTTCACAACACAATATGTAAAATGCTGTAAAATGAGCAAACATAGCCTCGCTTTTTTATTTGTTATTTTTTCACCAATATATCCACAAATAGATTAATTTTACTTAATATTTTTTGTCAAATAAAAAAATCGTTTTTTTTTTTTGGAAATCGAAAGAATTTAGCACAAGGTTGGGTTGCTTTTCGAAAAATTCGATTTCGTTATTTTTTTTTAGCGGATTTTACGATTTTGTTATTGTACGAAATAAAAGAAAATTCATAATAGAAATATCCGCGGCGGATCGAATTGTATGAAATCGAAAAAATTTCGTAATAGTAGACCCCTAAGGGGGAGCGCTGACAATCAAAAATCTATGGGTTGCAGTAAAATCGAAACATAAATAAATAAATAATTTCTTTCGGAGAAGAGGTATTTTATTTTAGATTACTATTCCGCAAAAAAAATTTAAGAAAAGAAAGAAAAATGAATTTAAACACTGATTTTAAATAAAACGAAATTTTTATCCTTGGAGCTTGAATTCCTGCAAACAACTCCTTCATTTATCTTATATTCTTATTCTCTGCCTCCTCCATAAATTTTGCGAGTGCGCCAGCTCCAAACGTTTTCAATGATATTTAAATTCAGTGATTACGGCGGCCATAGTAACAAACCTATATTTTCACTTGAAATCTAAGCTTTCACATCACGGGCGTTTTATATGTGGGGATTATTCTATTTGAAAATCCTTTCAAGAGAACCAAATAGTTGATAAATTTCAGAAAAAATTAAATATGGCAAGGTATTTTATAAGAATTTTCACTCATTTTGATGGAAACAAAAATTACTTTAAGAGCGTCCTAATTTGAAATTGCGTCGTATGTCATAACCCCATATTTTCTGGGTTTAAAAAAGCCTATACAATTTCTATTTCTTTGATCACATATTTTTAATTCATGAGACAGGCTCAAAACGTTTTTTCACTGTGAAGCGTGTCTCATGAAATTAAAAATGTGTAATAGCAGTTCTTTGTTTTTTTGTACCCAAGCCTGTCTCATGAAATTAAAAATATATGATCTCACGACAGTAATACCAATAATTTTTTTTTTGTTTACTCATTCTACTTTTTGTGTTTTGCTAATTTTTGACATTTCTTAAAACTTTTCTTGTGATGTTATCGGTGTTTATATTAAGCACGTGTTCGAAGTTTGTAATTTTTTTTGTAATAATTTTGAAAGGAGTGAAACAATTTTCTCTTCCATGTTTTGTAATAAGTATTTTTTTTTAGAGATAAATTAACGTAATACGGCTTAATTATTGTTACTGCGCGCTTTTGCTTATGAATATTATTACATTATTACAGAAGTGTCAAATTTACAACAAGTAGTGGCTGTGATAATTTGGTTGCAAACAAAATAATGTCATAAATATTACAGCTGGAATAATGATCACGAACTTCGAACACGTTCTAAGGTAAGTGTAAATAACGATAACATCACAAAAAAAAGTTTTAAGAAATGTCAAAAGTTAGCAAAACACAAAACGTAGAATGAGTAAAAAAAGGAATTGGTATTAACTGTCGAGATTACAAAGGCTTGAATGCTCATTTTGTTGTTTTGCAAAACCAATTATTGCAGACTTTAATGCTTTATCGGTGCTACATATAAAAAAAACGAATTGAATACTCATTTCGTACAAAGCCATATACGTTTTTTCATTAGTATTATTATTATTATTGGAGGGCCACGTGGGCGTTCAGCCACCTTGCACTGCGACCTAAAAGATCTTTTGTGCTTGGACCCTGCTTATGATAATTAACAGTCCCGTCAATATTCAGGCTCTTAATGAACCTGATTACACTGCCGGCCGGTACGTGATACATACTATCTGGGCTTATTGCTCTGCTAGATGTTTATGGTCAAGGCCATCTTTACCATGGGGCTATAAGGGCTGCAGTCCTAGGGCGCCGCATTAGTAGGGCGCCACCAAATGTCCAAGACTTACTTAGTCAATTTTAGAGAGCATATTTTTATTTGAATTTCACTTCAAAGGAAATGCAATCCGTTTTATTATAATAAGTTTATTCTATTCGTCGCTTGGAATGCACGAGTCGCGATAGTTATTTTATGCATTGTAAACCATCCCAAATTTAAAAACTTGTTTTCTGCTAGTACGCATTTTCACAATCATACGGTGTTCTCATTTTATTCATTGTATCGTCGAATATTATGCAGTTATTGAATAGCGTTTAATTTAAAAGCTTGATTTAAATAAGAAAGAAAATTATATGAAACCACTAATGGCTGTATGATACTCACTTTTTTCCCACTTTTTCAGTGACTAGGAAAGACAAACGGAGTAAGAGAAAAAATATATATACAAAATATTTGTGAGTTTATACACCACAGATTTGAAAAAAATATAGAAACGTCAAAAAAAAAAGTGGTAACTCAATTTTTCTAGCAGTTAATCGTGCAAATATAGCAAAAACAGAATTGGATTTGATACTTTTTTCTGACATTTATACCAAAGAAAATTTATTATGCGTGTACCAAAGACAATAACATATAAATTAACTTAACATGTAAATTATATCGCTGCAATTAATTGCGACAGCTAATGCAAATTTAAATGGCTACTTCATCGCGAAAATGAAGGATTTAGCCACAAATTATTAAAGAAAATAAAAGTCGACGACGTAAATTTAAATCGGAGATCTTTGCGGTTGACACCTGTACAATTTCAGAAAATATTGGAGATGGTACAGTCATTTGTCAACACAAAAATATAATTACATATACCAGTACAACACAAAAAATATTTTGATTGTATTTACATATTTTGTTTATCCGAAACTTCAAAATATTTGCATATAGCATTATGGTCTACACTTTATTGCACTTGAAAAAAGTGTGTATACAGCCATAAAATTTTTTTCGTTTCTGGAATGAATTGCCTCTCTTTCTAAATGCTGTTTGAACTTCATGTCTTGTATTTTCTCTAGAATTTCATGGTGTCGAATGTATTGGGTTTAAAACAGAACATGTGAATTTCATGGTGTCGAATGTACTGGTTTTAAAACAGAAGATGATTCTGCACTGGAAAAACTTTTTTTTCTTCGACAAAGGCGCCAAATATTTTTAGCCCAGGGCGCCTAAATATATAAGAACGGCCCTGTTTATGGTAGCATTAAACCAAAATTATTAATTTAAAAATTTATCAGACATAAACATGAATCTATCCTAAATTATTAAACTTTAATAAATCTAGAATTCACCAAAAATTGAACTAAGGTAACTAAAACAAAAAAAAATGAATACAAAATGAATTGTTCTATCTCTTCTTTCGTACAACTTTTTAAGTAAGACATACAACTCGTAATGATTAAAAAGATTCTTTTTAAAAAAAATTGTCAACATATTTCAAGTTCTCGAAATTCACATAAATAACCGCACACCTTGTATGTAAATAACTTGTACGATAATGTTTAACGTTCGTGCGATCATTAAGTTTCTTTTTTTATCAAAAAAAAAGTAGAGAAAGTACTTAAAAAGAAGAAGATTAAAACAGAAAAAAAAACATTGAAAATCAGGGTACTTTAACTAAAAGAGGTATGATGGATAGCGATTTAAATTTCGTATTTATTCTTCGCTGGTGACAACAGAAATGATGCAACAATTTCTTGATATGGAAAATTTACATATGGATGTTTTTAGTTTTAATTGTTGTTTTTTGTATAAAATCGTTTTTATTGTGAATGTTAACAGTATTGGAAATATTGAATACACAAATTTTATGAAATTTCTAAATCTTTGTTGGTTTAATTGTGAATATTTTATTTGTTATTTTTATATGAAAAATGTCGAAATTTTTTGTTCATTTTTTTGTGTAGTTATGTATGTGATATACATATGTGTATAAATATTCAAAATAAAAAAAAAATTGTTGCAAATTGGAAAAAAGAAATGTTAAGCCCAAGGGTGAAACAATTAGGTGCTATCAGCCTAAAGAATAATTGAAATAAGATGTTTATTTTTACGTAAAATTATTAAAACAAAAATAATACGTATCTATATTAAGTAAATACTTTTTTGCTTGGATAATAAAAACCTGTGGAACATCTATGTAAATTATAACAATTTTCCTCACTAGGTAAATAATTCATTCGTCGATCAGCTGGGATGATTGTATCTATGAAAAAATCGCGTTATTCCGAATATCAAATAAAATATTCACAATTGAAACAAAATTTTAGAAATTTCATAAAATTTGAATTAATACTTTAGGTTACTGTTATCATTCACAATATATATGTATCATTCTTCTGTGGTAATATTGGATTGTCAAGTAATCCACCTGTGGGCCTTATAATGCTAAAAACCATCCCATTACGTTCAGGTTTCACCGAATGCAAATAGTAAAAAAAACGTTTTATTTTGATTAGTACAACATTTTGTGTTCCATTTTTTTATAATTTTGATTATTGTAATGTTCTACACAACACCAGGATAATAATTATAAATATTTGAGTTTTTAATTAATTACCCCTATTACGATTGTCAAGTCGATGGACAATCGACACGACTCTGTGTTGCCTTTTCCTTTTTCGTATTGTTTTTATTAAATTAAAAATAAAAACACACTATAGAGTCGTGTCGATTGTCGATCGACTGTTGAATCATAATAGGGGTGAATAATTTAAATTATTTAAATAAATAAAATCACAGTTTGTCACCAGTTTACGTAATTTTTAAAAAGGAGAAAGCGATAGAAAATTAAATTGCTTCCATGATACATTTTCTTCTTGTGCCATATTGTCATGCATACACTGAGAGAAATATATTCCGATATTAAGCGCATTACTCACAAAGTCATGCCTAAAAGTTGATCGAATGTGCGCTAAACGGAACTATTCTTAAATACGTAGTCAAGTTCAAATTGTCGAGCATGATTTATGGATTTTAAAAATCCTGAAATCAAGTAACTAAAGCTCTATTTTAGCAAAAGAAAATTCTTTGTTCATGAATATTATATTTAAAATAAAAATTTTAAAGTTTACAAATTGTTAAGATATCTTATTATGTCGTCTGTATACAAGAATATGCCACATAGGTCAAGAATGTAATGTTCTAAATCAAGAGCAGTGTGTTCGATAATTGTGTATGTAATGTTTCAAATTTGAACGGATGAGGTTTCATTGGAGAATATAACTCATAAAGTAAGGATTTATATAAGGCGTAAGGCTTGGATTGAGACGAAAACTATTATATATTGAGATTCAAATTCACATATTGAGGCTGATAAAATTTCATTTGAGAAAATAACTCATAAAATATGAGACTAAAATTTACGTTTTAACACTATAATTCTCAAAATTAGTCAGCGTAAACCTTTATTTAAGACTAAAACTGTAATAATTTGAGATTAAATTCAGATTATGCTACTAATTTTCATAAACTTTGAGCGAATGAGAACTGATTTGAGAAGACAACTCATAATAATTTACTACTAAAATTCACGTTTTAAGACTACAATTCTTAAAATTAGACAAGGTAAGACTTGATTTGAGATGAAAACAGTAATAATTTGAGTTTAAAACTCTCGTTTTGAGACAAATCTCTATTAAATTTGAGCGGATAAGGACTGATTTGAGGACATAACTCATAATAAATTGAGACTAAAATTCTCAAAATGTGAAAGAGATGGCTTCATTTAGAAACAACAATGATATTAATTTGATAAATTACTCTGTAATTTTCAATTCTTGTATCAAGGATAATAGGTTCGTTCCATACGATGATGCAGTACCAATCCGGTTTCCATTAGAATAAAATTTTCCCTTCCTAGAAAAATATTTTAGTAAATAAAAACCATTTTTACAATTTATTTTATATTAATTTTTATTTATATAAATAAGAAAAATTATGTATGTTTTTATGATTATGACAATCGATATAAATAACATCCATGTAATATATATATATATATATATATATATATATATATATATATATATATATATATATATATATATATATATATATATATATATATATATATATATATATATATATATATATACATATATAAATATCTAAGTATAAAAAATATTTAGTTGTATAATAAATAAATTTATAAAAATCAAAAACAAAAGAAAAAAGAGTTCAGGAGACGATTAATAAATTTTATTCGAATTTTATTTAATTGTCGTTTTTTATTTATTTTACATCAAGCCTCTAATATTATATTTGCTAATATTCAATAATTATATCCAAAATAATAACTTTATAACGAAGACTATTTTACGTAATGTTTTCCTTGTTGTGTTTTCCGCAATGTTGTTAATTTTATGCTTACTTCATTTAAATCAAAATGATCGAATTTGCATAATTCTCTTCTAGTTAGATATATTTTATAATGATTATCAAATTTACCTATTTCGATATTTTGAGCAATTACAATTATTTGATTGTGTTCAACTAAAATCATCTTTATTTTAAATAACTACTTTTTAAAGGTATTTTCATAAAAGAAGTAACTATCAATTTTAAAATAATAATAAAAATATAATTTATGCATGTATGAATTCTGAGTAATTTAAAAATTATATCTAAAATATGTTTAAGAAATCATCTAAATCTAAGTAAAATATCTAATTTAATATTTTGTTTAAATATTGAACAAAATCTTCATCTAATTCTTTAAAATTTGTAAGTCCGATAAAAATTAAATTAATTTGCCATCATTCAAATCATATCTACATGTAATATCAAAAAAGTATTTTTGGAAAAATGTCCACACTTTTACCGATTATATCGGATATTTTATATCACAGACGAAGAAAAGTTTGAAGCAGCAATCGACGGCAGCCATCAAGTTAGAAAATTTGTAGATAACTCCATCGAATACGGTGAGATATTCTTTTTCAGAGCCGATATCGCCAACAATCATCACCAGCGGTTGTAAACTTAGTTTATATTCGGAGTATTTCTCTTTAATTTCATGCAATTTTGCTTCAATGGCGGCTTGGCTGGAAATCTCCAATAAAAAGGATGAAATTGAATCGACAATGGATGGTTTACAAATTATTTTTTTGTTGGTCGGTTTGTTGACTCTAGATGTTAGTGGTAAAGCGTAATGCAGCAACTTAATTACTTTGGTGTTTCGTGCATCTGTAAAAATTTTTAAATAATGTAATTTTAATTTGCATTATAATACGTTTTTTTTAACTTATATCAGTAATGGTTAGAATAGTTGAAATGCCCCTCTGGATTTTTGTATCTTTTATGTGCTTCCTGAATATCCGTTCTATGTTGGTCAGGAACATTGGCCACCTGGTCAATAAAAGAGTGCTCTTTTGTGGATACGCGTTTTCAAAATCTATATCTACCTGAAAAGAAGGGTCATAGTATATCGACTATTCCAAGGTATTTTCATGCCAGCTATAAGCGTTTTTTCTCAAAACCATGTTTAACCATGTTTAATTATTAATTGTATTAGTATAATATATATTGCTCACTTGCTGCAATAGTGACATACCTCAAAATTGGTATTTTTAAATTATTGGACTATGAGGGACCACGCAGCCGTTATTAAAGGTGATGTAGTATTTTTTTCAACTGTTATATTCTTTAGAGATATAAAATTGTATCACAAATTCAAATTATTCTTGAACATTTTTATAATTCAAAATTTTAAAATAATTGTGTCCTGAATAAAAGTAATTTTTGAGTGATGTCGCTATTGCAGCAAGTGAACGATATATGTATATTATACTAATACAATCAACAATTAATTTTATAAAACATATAATAATTTTTCCTCAACATATTTATGTAAACCTTAACATTTTTTATATATCAAATATTTGTTTTATAACAAATTCGTTCGATAACTATAACAATCACAAGCCCACACGCATGTAGTTATAACCATTATCTATTTAAACGAAAACAATTCTTCACTTACCTAATTAAACGAGAATTTTAACAATATGCTGTTCACCGGTAAATCAAAAGAATTAGCAATTACATCAACAATGATATTTTAACGTTTAACAATATTATAACCAAAATCCAAACTTTAACAATTTTTCACTTAATTAATTATGAATCCAAACGTTAATAATTATATATATAATCACATTATTTTAACAATTTACAACTTTAACAATTCACGCTATTACATTCCACATACTTCAACACTTTATATTAAAAAAAAATCTAGAATTGTCGCTTAGAAAAAAAATAAACTATAAAATCACTCAAGTCTTTATGGTTTAAAGTTCCAACTGAAAATGATGAAAAAACACAAATTAAATGGCATTTCGTTATTTATGAACCTACGTGCCATTATCCAGTATAGAATGCTTAAAATTATTAATACAATCATTCTACAATTTAGGATTTTATTCTTAAATTATGAAGATGAAATAAAACCATATAACCATTGTAAATGTATGCTAAGGTCTCCTTCATTATATAATACTATGCACTATTTGAGATCTCTTATTATATAATAAGCACAATTAGAGAATGTAAAGTATGTTTTAAATATTCTTGGTTTTAAATTATTTCATCTTAACAATAATAATATTTTTTGTATGTCCTTTTTATTAGTTTCAAACTGGGAATTCCACACCGGTGGTTGCTATTTCAGTTACAAAATAACAATTACAGTTTTGGAATTTCCAGTTTGAAACTAAGTAATAAAATGGAGGGTGCCAAAACATTATAATATAATGTGTATACCAAAATCTTTAGTATATTTCCTTGAATTTGAGAATAAAAGCTTCAACCTTAATCCTAAATTAAAAATAGTGTTTCAAGAAATCAATTTTCTCATTTCATGCACAAGATTTTTGCTTGAACTGATCCTAAATAATGCACAACTTTGTAAAGTTCCTGAAAATATTATTATACGCATACAGTTCTTCAATCAAGAGTAGTAATTCCGAGCTGAGTACAAATCGGTTGAGTTTGAGTATTTTACAAATGTTTCAAATTAAGAATATAATTATCAATTTATAAAACCATAATTGTGAAGATATTTTTTTTTTCGATTATATGCCTGCATTTAGTTTATAATATTATGAACTATTTTCTTGAACTTTTATGAATTTAAAATTTGTGCATTTAAGAATACGCTATTCATAATATTAGAGTACGATTTCTCTCAGTGTACTGTATATTGTTAAAGATTCTTTGTTTATAAATTTTGATATTCCACAGCCTTTGCAATTCATCGTTCCAGTAGGGTTTAGGTTTGTGATTAGGATTAGTGGTAATATAACTCGTATTATCCTTGATCGACTTATCTAGGTAATCCTCGATATCTTCTGTCTCATTAATGTCCCAATACTTGTTGAATTCATCTAGAATTTTCTTCCAATTTATCATCTGTGTCTTGGATTTTTCCGGTAATTTCTAGTTGATCAGTAATACTGGATGGTCACTCCCCAAATTCTCCGATGTAGCCTTCCATGAAAGAATATTAGTCAAGTTTTGAGAGCACAAGGAAATATCCAATGTCGAGCCTGTATGTTTAAACATGTCCCATCTGGTAATTGAACCATCGTTAAGCAAATATAAGTTGTTCTCGATTATTAAATCAGCTATAGAATTTCCCAGGTAATCATTGACTCCTTCATTGTCCCATAATCCACTCCTTCCATTGTTGTCTCCTGCAATAATCGTGTTTCCCGATCCATTTTCCAATAATATCATTTCAAATTCCCTAATTATCTCACTTTTGTTCATTCTCGAATTATTATAAAAAGTTACTACTCGTATGTTTAAATTAATGTTTGAATTTTATATTGACTTTCAAAGTTTCTATTCGGTTGTAAGAGTTAATTTAATCAAGTATACGCCAAGATATATTTTTCTTAATAATAAACCCTGCACCTCTCATCCATTAAGTCTATCGTTTGTTACTACATTAAAATTGTTAATTTGTAAAACTTCTGTTTCCGTAGTCCAAGTTTCAGAAAGAATAGCTATTGAAATATTATTAAAATTCATGTAATTTTTAATTAGAGCTAAATTACTTTTATTACTTCTTATGTTAATCTGAATAATATTAAAGTAACTCATAATTAATTATTGATTTTATTCAAACAGTCGCCAATTTTCGTTCTCATAATATCTATATCAGCCACATTGTCAGCTTGATGGTTTTGGCACTCTATTTTAGATCTAGATCCCTTAGTAAATCGTTCTTTGATTTAATTTGAGACTTAAATTCCTTAACTAGATCGTATAAAATTTTCATCCGCTTGTCCGTTTTTAATATTGACTCACTGTTTCGTTTTTCTATCTTCTCGACTTGTGTCATCAGGGTGGAAGAAATCCTTTTATGTAGGTATTTTGTGTTTCAAGCCAAATAATTTCATCTTGGATTCTCTATGAGACGATTTGTAGATTACCATATATTCTGATATTTTTTTATCCTGATTCTTTCTGGGCATTTGAAATGTTTTGTTTTATGGCCAATTCCACAAAATTTGCAATTTGGTTTTGTGGTATCGCATTTACCATATGTTCACAATCCCTATCTAATATTTTAGCACACGATACGCAGCGAACTGCCCTACACCTTTTCGTGGTATGACCATAATTGAAGAATTTGAAACAATGTATATGATTTGGTATAAAGTATTTCAACCCTCAACAAAATATCGCAAATGATAACCTTGCTAGGAATAGAACTTGATTTAAATGTGATCTTGATCATGTCCATTGCACTAGAGGTTTTTGGTCATTTAGTCATCCTTTCGCTATTTTCAAATGGAACCGAAGATTTAATGCTCTCATTAAGTTCATCCATACTTATTTCAGTAGGAATATTTCTTATTAGACCAATTGTTCGATTGAAATTGAACGGTATGAACATCTTATACCCATCAAATGTATTTAGTGACTTAGAATCTACACACGAATTAGCATCTGAAAAAAACTTGAAAGAAAGAAACTCTTGCCAAGTTTTTGCTCATCTGCTTTATTGTGATAATATTTGTTAATCTGTTATTTTTAAGATCTCTTCCTAATAAAACTAAGTTTATATTGAGTTTAAAAATCATAACCTTGAAGGGAGCGACATCATTTCTGGAATATTTGATAATCTCTTTTTGAATAAATTTTTCATTTTCTTTGTTAATAATCACGTTAGATTAAGAATCATTATTTTCTAAAACCGTATTATTTTCTAAATCCATGCTTGATACACTGTTAATATCATTTGTCTCAAAGCTTTTGCTATCACCCTGTGTAGGCATAATTAGATTTTTGATCGAGATCTTTCTTTAAAATTCTCTTAACGTGATAATTTTGTTAACCTTACTTGTTCCCGTTTCAGATAATTTTAATAATTTACCATTTACACACGATTATCAGATTCTGAGTCTGTTCGGGAATATGGGTTTCCCCATTTCCCTCTAACTAACGATGGATCCCCAATCACTCTCTTAATTTACCAAATATTACACTTTTTTATTTTATTTTTTAAATAACACCCCTTGTAACCGCTTAAAATTACGACTTACCCCAATATGTGGAAATTTATAACAACTTCACTGAATTTAATTAATACCAAAAACACTGAATTTAGTTTACTTCGAAAAAAATTACTTTTTTTCCTTATGGAAGACGCAATGAGAATGTTATAAGTACTTGAGGTGGTAGATTAGAAAGCTACTAGTAGCGTTTAGTAGTACTTGTTCATTTTTATTTAGAATTTTCAGAGAAACTGTGGAACATATTGGAAGATCGCATCGGAAATTTTGGAGGTTCTTTGAAGGCATATATTAACACTAAAGAAACATCACTGTATCATCAGCAAACCAATTTATTTGCTGCTCCTATGTATCTTGCGGATATTAATATCTAAGGCTATTTACTGATGTTTATTTTTACGTATAGGCCGATTGTTACAAGGCTTTTTCTGGATTTGAATTCCTATGTTTTCCACTAAGAATAGCCGCTCCACGGTATGTCCCGCCAATATTGGTAGAATACCGACCAGTTTATCACTGGAGTATTTTCTTTCAAATGGTTGATTATTTCTATTTTCTTCTTTAAAAAACTAACACCAAATAGAAAAGAAACACTACAAATCTACATTATTTCACTTGTTGGATATTACGAGATAGATAGAGGGTTATTACCGCGGAGTGACCTCTCCAAAAATTAATTTTGTATTGATCTTTAACTCAATATTTAATTTTGGTATACTCAATTATTTTTCTAGGTATATGCTTATAAAACACGATATTTACATTATAATATCAATTACCAATTTTCCTCCAGCATTAAGGTATGTGTTATAAAAGTAGATTCACGCATACTTAAAATTGAGGAATTCAACTTGTGTATATCGTATGATAGACAACCAGTATACATGTACATAACTTAAGTATAGGATCTATGTACAATATAAGTATAAGTACTCTCACCACCTAATTTCCATTACAACTTGATTCTGGTAATAAAAAATACAAAATAAGAAATTCTTTGTATTTCCTCATCCAGTACATACATTTAAAAAGTGCATACATTTAAAAAAAATTGTTTAAAGTTTAAGAATAGCTAGTAGGGCATGCGCTAACTTATCAACTGTTTGCTCTGCTTTGGTAAAACCAGCCGTAACAGCACAGGTTCGTAAGGACACTTGTAGTTCGTAATAACTGATTCGTAAGGACACTTGTAGAAGTTGAAAATATACATCGGCTGTAAAAATTATGTCATTGAACGATTTTTCTTAACAAATTATATATATATATATATATATATATATATATATATATATATATATATATATATATATATATATATATATATATATATATATATATATATATATATATAATAAAAAAATGATTAGATCTTATCTACGGATATCTTTACTGTGAAATACACCAACAATTTTTCCAACACTGTCCTTTACTTCATAATTAACATTACCAATCTTGCGTGCTGTTATTGCTGCAAAATAATTAGGTGCTAATTTTGTACAGAACTTTTTAGCTGTCACTTTGATGGTGTATGCGAATAAAAACTTTTTGTTAGACTTAAAATTCAATTGGATGTGACACAGATTATACCGCTAAGCACTCTTGTCGTACACCTTCTTAATGTTTAATTGGGCTGTTTCGTGAATTATACCCCTATTATGGTTCTTACCTTACCGACGAGTCGCCGTGACTCGAAAAGTCGTGTGAGTTCAATTTTGGTATTATGTAAAACAATAGTCTCTTTCTCCGGGAAATTTAAATAAATATGGTGGCAACATATTGATTGGACAATCACGCTGGACACAAATGGCTTCTGCTAATTGGACATAAAGCTGTGTAAACTTTTCATAAATGCATAATCACGTAATTTAACAGAAAACCATGGCATTTGGATTTTTGTGAATTGCACTCGAACTGGTCATCCACAAGTTTTAACCTCTGCAATATTAAATTTTCAGCTTTTCATTTAATCTTTGTATCCTTGGAATGATAGATTTTTAAGGAGTGTGTTCATGAACTCTTTATTGTAACAAATTGTTACATATTACACAAATGACGTAATAGTTAATCAGGATATTTGTTATAATTTATCAAATTTATTTTAATGATGATTGTTTTATATTTTAATGATGATTGATGATGGTCCCAAAATTCATGTAATTTGTTTAGACTTGATTTTGATAGTATTCATAAAATTATTAATATGAAATAAACTAATATGGATATGGGAATGAGGAAAATAATGAACTATAATTTATTATTGTGACTGGTTAATTAGTAGAAAACTCTCTTGCATTAAATTAATCATCCCGATCCGAATCCATTTTATGTTCTGCTATTGTTTATTTACAGCTAGAAAGAGGCATTATTGAGTAGGAAAACACATTACATTTGTAACAATTGCAAAATAATGAACCGCAAAACGCACAGGTATGTCATTTCAATGGAGGTTTAAGAACACTTCAGAACTGTGATAGTTAACAATATTGTTATAATATAGTGTTCGTGAACACATTCCGGAATAAATAATCCCCATATTGTGGTTCTTACTTAAAAGTCACTAAGCGACTTCTAGTTACCGCATTCAAATTACGCCTGTCCATCGATTAACACGGTACTTGATTAACACGGATTTGATTTAACACGGTCACCGAATTGAGACAAAGTCTTGATTGTTGCACAGAAGTTTCGCCGCGTTAATCAAGTACCGTGTTAATCGAGGGACAGGTCGAGGGACTAGTCGCGATAAACACGGTTTCGAGTTACGCGGTAATTTGGCGGAACGTAGTTACCGTGTTAATCGAGGGACAGGTGTATGGTTTCAGTCGAAACCAACACAAATGTCTATACAAAGCCATACAGACACACTTAAGGTATAAAAGTACCCTATGGTTGTAGATATGTATAGACAAATCTGTTTTTTTTGTTCATATAATATTTATTTATGAAAAAACAACAATACATAAATAAATATAGAGTACATCGACAATGTGTTACGAGCGATCTGTACGGCTTGTATAAACATTTTTATTGGTTTTATATCAGTCAATTTTTAACCTATACTTGAATATCTTATTGTATGTGTCCTGTTCTTAGTCATCTGAATATCTTATTATATATGTGTCCTGTTCTCAGTCGATTTATAATTTTTATTTATTTTGTTTTTGTATTTACTTCTCTCAACCATTTAATGTTGGTGGAGTTGCATTGTTTATCACTAGGGGAATCAAAAAAATGCCCGAAAAAATCGGTTTATAGGCGCTTAAAATATGCTATAAAAATGGTGTTTAATGCAGTTTATATATGCTCTAAAAATTGGCAATATGTTTTAAAAAATTAACTTTTCTTCAAAAATTTAAAAGTCGCATGCTCATGTTTTTTTTAAATTTTTGTTTTATTCTTATATTCATTTAACGTTTAAAAAAACTATAACAAAAAATAAATAATAAAATAGCATTGCTTATTGCTTAATTTAAATTTTCATTGCAATAAATGACGAAAAGTTTGCTTAAATTTTCAAACAAAAACCTCTGTCTGTTCTACATCAACAGATGTTATTGGCGCTTATTTAAATACCAAACTGTCTCCAATAGTAAATTTTTCCGTTTCAGTATTCTGTATAGATACAGATGCCCCTGTTGAATTGACCTTAGTTTTTTACCTCTAATGTTGCAGGTATGCAGTAAACCATTGTTATTCTGCGTTTTTTCCATACTGCTTCAATTTCAATAATAATTTGTCACGATCAACCGTCGCAAAAGCTATTTTTAAAACCAAGAAAGCCATAACGGTCATACCACCATGTACAGCAAGTTTTTTGATTCACAACTAAGCCTATCTCTAAATCCTAATTGATAACCATGTACTACGTTGACAGCGGAAGGTCAAAAGAGGTGACAAGAATTTATTGAGATTTTTATTGTGTGGTCGTAAAGTGAGGTTGAGTGAGATTCTTCCTTATTATGGTTGTCGTTTCGACGTCAATATCACATCGACTGCAAAAATTGGTATTCTGATTGTCAATATCAAGCGATGTTTGTCGATAAAATGTCTTTTTTCTGTCGATACAATTTTAGCTCCCCTATAAAACATTTCATGGGTCGTTGTTAATAAATTATCTAATAAAACACAGTTTACACTGATTTTCAAGTAATCTTGAAAAGTAATTTTGTTTTCAAGTAGTATTTTCAGAAAAAAAAGATGACACTGGTCATCTTCTCATCTTAAAAAGCCTACTTGGAAAATAAGTAATACGTGAGTATTTTGCTCTCCTATTTTCAAGATAACTTCATCTCCAAAGTTTCTTTCAATGTAAATCACATTTTCTGCCGTTTTTTTTATATTTATTTAAAGAAAGTGCAATTTTTATAAAGAGAAAAATGTAATATGCATTTACTAAAATAGTTGAAATTTTCCTTCATAACAGGCTTTATGAAATATGCTTCTTTAAACAAAGTCGTTTCAAATTCTTGAGCTCAAAATTGTTCTGTTTGGTACTTTTTGAAATGATTACAACAGAATCTCAAATTGGTAAATCCAAACGGTCGTCGTATTTTTAAATACGCTAACAGCTGCATTACCTTTTCACTAACCCGTGAAAATTCTATTGCGAGAATAAAACAAAAAAAAAATGTCGAAAAATGTAGGTGGAACCAAACAACAAGTACATTGTTTATATAAAATAAATTATTTTTTTTTTGGTTTTAAACTTATTTGCCAATATGTGTATGTGATTCTATTTTTGACTTTCAAAATTCAAATAATCGCTATTACAATTCACTTAAGGGACAGTTGTGGTCACTCATATCTTTAGAGGATGCTACAATTCTGGAAAAAAAGAAAATCTTGATAAAGGGCTACTTTTTGGAGAATATTTCCATTAAAAAAAAATCGGGCTTCAAACACAAATTTATTTAGTGTACAAGAAGCTTCCAAATCCAAATTTTTCGTTAAATCACTACGACGAAGCGTAGAAAGAATAAAATAAAATGTTTTAGTTTCAAAACGTGAAAACCATCAAAACGTTGTCATAAGTAAATATGCAACTATAAGCTTTAAACCAAAAAAAATAATTGGTTTTAATTAATAAAAGCTTAATAAATTTAAATAATAAAAAATAATATACATCATACATACATTATATATATATATATATATATATATATATATATATATATATATATATATATATATATATATATATATATATATATATATATATATATATATATATATATATATATATATATATATTCATATGTACTCGTATGTATGAAAATATATTTATAAATAGATGTCATGCTATTTAAATTATTATTATTTTTTTCAATATGGCGATTTTTTTTACTATATATCAAATATCGTGATAAAAGCACATGTCCGCATGTGCAAATTTTTATTTTTATTTATTTTTTAAGTTTTAATAATATTTTTTTTAAGTTTTAATAATTATTTATTTAAATTATTTATTTATTTTGTTAAAAAAAATGTTTATTTAGTTTTCTGTTAATTTTAAAACGTGAATATTCATCAGAAATAGTGAAGAAATTGAAATATTTGTTTTGTGGTATTTCTTATATGAAACGCTAAATTAAGCGCAAAAATTGTGTGTATGATAATTAGGGTATGCATGCGTTCGCCTTATAGGGTAGTGCGATTACAATATTTTTCTTTTATTTGATTATGTAATCCGTTACGTCATTGAATATATTGTATAAAATAAAAAAGTAAAAGTGGTGCAGATATGTCATTTTAGTGCATATTATAACACATATAAAACAGAAAAATATATATAGAAACGATTCATATACCCTCGAGAAGTTAAAAATAGTTTATTACACTTATGTTTTTCGTTACAGATTCAATAGATAAAAGTGAAGACGCCTCAATAATAATAAGCGTTGATAACCAAGATAGTAAATCGTTAGAACAAACCAAGAGTGATTTTATAAATAACAACGTATCAACGGCGCAAACAAGTGAAACGATCCTTCAACAAGTCCCTCCCTCTGATAAATTAATAGAAAATACTCAATTAAATATGACTACAATCGAGACCCAATCTGTCATTGAACAGATGAATAATCTTAACAACAACATTGACAGAGATATTCCAGACATCACAAACAATAATATAAATATTGTTGTAGAGAGCGATATAATCGTATCAAATAATGATAAAGAAGAAAGAGTTTCGTTAGTACAACAAGAAACGGATCAAATAATACCTAGTACCGAAACCGTAGCAATGTCAGATAGTTGTATTGATGTAAGTAACGAACCTAGTGCAACCGCGACATCCGAGGAAACAACATTGCCGACCAAAAAAGATCTTATTGAATATGAAGAAGGACAATGGAGTCCAAATAATCAAGAAGGCAAAAAAGCATATTCCATCGATCAGTTACGCAAATTAAAAGATTTATCGGTTTGTTTAACAAAACCCGATGTTAAAGAACATGAAGTTGTATTGCGTGAGGTTCGTAGCGCACACTCTAGAAATGATTCATCCGGTGGGTTTCAATACAATAAATATATCGGTGGAGGAGGTAATACTGGTAATACTGATAATATATTTTTACCAAATTTTGCGCGAACCAATTCGAATCGTATTGGTGGTGGACGAGATTATGGATCGGGCAAACGAGTTAGTCAAACCGGTAATAAGCAACAGGGTGGCGGAAAATCAAGTAGCAAAACTGGAATGATTCACGTATCATTATCGTTACGTGAAGAAGTTAAATTAAATGAGACTGAAAATGCATGGAAACCATCCATGTTATTGGATAGCGCAGATCAGATGACGAAAGAGGAACGATCCGAACAGGAACTTTTCAAACGTGTCCGCGGTATTTTAAATAAATTAACACCGGAAAAATTCACGGCTTTAATTCATCAAATGAAACAACTTACTATCGATACACAACCAAAATTAAGTGGCGTAATCCAACTTATATTCGAGAAGGCAGTAGACGAACCAAATTTCTCCATTGCATATGCCCAAATGTGCAGTAATTTAAGTTCGATCTCTATTAATGCTGGAAATCAAAATCAAATGATATTCCAAAAAATTTTATTAGTTCACTGTCAAAAGCAGTTTGAAGATATCGGAAGTGATAAGCACATAGAATTTCGCAAACGGTTGGATGAGTGTAAAGATCCTGAAAAGCGTTTAGAACTCGAAGAAGAGGAACGTAAAATACGTCGCAGGTCTGTTGGGACCACTCGATTTGTGGGTGAATTATTTAAATTCGAAATGCTTACTTTTAGCATCATGTTAAAATGTTTAAATCAAATGTTGGTACGAAAAAATGAGGAATCCCTCGAATGTTTGTGTAAATTATTAACGACGATTGGTAAAAATTTAACCGCGATGATCGAGCGGGATGAAAAAGTTGGCGACAAGCAGCAACTACAAAAAATTTTTGACGAAATGGATTCACTGACTACCAATAAACAATTCAAAATAAATAGTCGAGTAAGATTTATGTTACAGGATGTTCTAGATTTAAAAAGATCTAATTGGAACCCACGGCGGCAGGATTTAAATCCAAAGAAAATGGGTGAAATTCTAAGAGAGGCTGAAAACGAACTGATGAATATACAGTTGATGAACTACCAGCCGACAGGAGGACGTAAAGATGAAGGACGACGACCCGGAGGAGCAGGGATTGGCGGGCAATCGGGTGGTTCAAATTCGATGAATTACCTTGCGGGAGGTCGATCGGTTTCGGAAGATGGTTGGTCAACACAAACATCAAAGGGTAGCCGAGCGGCAATATCGAATATTGATCCGAAAAAATTACAAACTTCAAAACTGGTAAGTTTCGTCTACATTATCTATAATTCTAAATGTACATATTATATCATGCTCCAAAAAATTTGAGAGTTCGATAGTAATTTATTGTTTTTGTTTTCTAGAATATAACCAATAATATGGCACTGGGAAGTGCTTCATATTATAAATGGAGCACAAGGCAGCAAACACCAATTGAAACACCCACTACCAATAAATTTAGTGCTTTACTCGACTCGCAAAAGTCAAAAAGACCATTTACTAGTGGTGGTAGCTCTAGCTCTAGCCGTAACAAAGATTCGTATCATTCCCGCGATTCATTGGAGCGATACGATCGGCCACAATCGTCCCGTCTGGATACGGGAACATTCTCGCGTAATTCACAATCACGGGACTCGTATAGTGATAGTCCAATAATGCGTGCGCCACCATCGAATAAATTATCATCGTCGAGTATGATATCATCGTCGTCGCAATCTAACGAGCCACTGCCACAAATTCGTGCCCCAAGTCCATTAGATACCGGCGCAAGCGCTTTTGTTCTATCCGGCGGTGAGTTAAACGATAACAGTCTACCCGAACCAACTGAAGAGGTCTTAAAAATGATGCATTCCTTCGATATATTCGAGGAGTATTGCAATAATATCACATCGATGGATGAGTGTGAAATAGAAATTCAACGAATACCACCCGAATATAGGTGGTGCATTCCAAGGGAGCTTTATTGTCATGTACTTGAGCATAAACGGAAGCATAGGATTAAAATATCGGAAATTTTTGTGTACGCTATTAAAAAGTATCAATCTATTAAATTGACCCACTTTATATATGGCCTCGAAAAATATTTAGATTTAACGGAAGATTTCAGTATAGATTACCCAAAAATTTGGGAATATGTGGCAGAAATGTTAGGCCCACTATTACGACATAAAATTATTAACCTTAAAGACTTAGTGAATGTGGCATCAACACCTATAGCAGCTAAATTTGGTGGACAAATGTTAACAAATTTATTTGACGAGCTATTAGGGGAATATGGTCCAAAATTTATAAGAGATTTGTGGAAGTCGTCGGATGTTCAGTGGAGTGATTTTATAGAAACAGATGAAACTGAGTACATTAATAGTAATGTGAGTTGAGATGATAATGTTGTCCGTCTCAAAATTGTTTAATACGTTTGTTATTATACTTGCAGAATTTACAATATGTGACACAATCGCTGGTCACGCCACCAAATCCTAAACGAAAATTAGATATGACTGAATTCCAGGAGAAATTACTCTCCCTGCTTAACATACAAACTCCTTATGATGAAATAATCGAATGGATATCGGTAATAATTCGCTGTTTAATTTACAAATAAAATGTGGTTGCTAAAAATGATTTTTTAATCGCTAATTATTTATAAATTTTATTTTGGTCATTTTTATTAACCAGGTTAACGTAGAAACCTACAATAACAACTTTATTAGGACATTAACTACCGCAATATTGAAGTTTTCTTTAGAGAAAACCAATTCATCTTACAAATTAAATATTCCTGTTTTCGAAGGGCAACTTCAACTTCTAAGACGTTATATCGAAAACAATGAGAATAATGAATTGCAATGCTTGTACGCGATTCAAAGATTAATAAATACTTACGAACATCCAGCAGGTAAAAAATTGTTACCCTGTCTCATCATGATTTCAATATTTGATTTACCAATTATTATTTTTCTATTTTAGGTGTTCTTAGAGTAATGGTAGAGAGACTCTATGAAGAGGATATCATTAGCTTAGAAGGTTTCACAAATTGGAAACATTCAACCGATCCAAATGAGCAGGAAGGAAAAGGTATGGCCGATGAAATTTTCAAAAATTCACTAATCAATTTAAAAAAAACACCAGAAAATCCAAAAAAGCTTAAACCTTCATCAAAAAAACAGCGAAAATCGCAGTCCCATAAAAAAAAAAAAAAATAATTTGTTTATTTTAGCTATCTTGTATGCATGGAGCATAATTTAACTTTATTATTTTATTTTTGTTTTTTTTATTTATTTTTGATTAATTTATTTATTTTAACAATATTCTAACAAATATTAATTTCAATTAATTATTCATTTAGTCTATTTGAATTGTTTTAAATTAATTCATTTATTTGTACCTGATATGCATATATTTTATGTTTCCTTTGTTAAATTTTAATTTAATTTTGTTGCCACGACTTCTACTATTTGTTTTGTTATTAGTCTAATTTTAACTGAATTTTTTAATTGTTTCGTAGAAGATTTGGAACAAAGTTGCTTTGTACCTTGGTTGCATATGTGCTATATGCTTTAATCATTATTTTTAAGCTTGTTAGTTTAACTAAAATGGACTTTTAAAAAATTAAATTTTAAAAATTCGCTTGATTTGAACTTAAAATTTTAACAAAATAGGCAATTTTCCAACACGCATGAATTTAAAATTCCTGTTTATAAATACTCATTTATATTTAAATACTTAGTGAAATTGTAAATTTTAGTGCTTTTTTAAATAAAATTGAATTTAAAATGGAGTTAAATCCGATGGGTAAATCTTATGAACCTTTTTAACACATACGCGTACATGTTTCTGGGTTCTGCGAATATTAAAATTAGCTAATAATGACTTTCGTTTTATATTCCTTAATTTTTTTCATGCATTTCTAAAACTTCACTTGGGTAACAGGTTCTTCAACTTTCGCGTTAAAAATAAGTAAAAGTATATTTTTAGCTAATTTTTCTATCTGTTTTATCCTTATAAGTAACATGTATAAAAGTTTATTGCACGGAATGTTTGTTTAATAGAAATTCGTGATTAAATTTGTCGAGAAAATGTATTGTAAGATCTTTAAAAAACGCTTGTTCAGTGCAAATGTTTGCAAGATTTTTTGGAAACAATTGGGATAAAGTGTTCAATGTACATATATTTATATATAAATTATCATTTTAAACAGTGTTGTGAAACGTTATTGTAACGTAACCCAAAAACGAAATAACGAAAAAAAAAAAAAAATTAATAAATAAAATTTGAGACATAACGGAAAACGAAAGAGAATTGTAAATTTGTTGGTAAAAAAACAATTTTTTTGATTTTCATTTTCTTTCAAAAGCTGTTAAGGTTAATTCCTATCAGACACAAATTCATTTGGCAGTTACATGATACCAAATAGCATAATATATTGTAGGTATCTACGTTCTACGTGTGAAATGTAACAAAAAAGAAAAATTCTAAACATAATATCAAAAACGCAAACCATAACGAAATTAAATTTGATTCGTTTCACAACACTGATTTTAACAATTGGGCTTCAAGGTAACACAATCTATTTATAAAACTAATAAAATAATGGCGAATCATGGGATTACCTCGAAAACTGTCGCATTTTGTTTTTAAGTGAATTCTATGATCCCGCTGAATGAAGTACCGTAAATACAATATATAACAACAAACAATAGCGTAGTAGCGAATTTTTAGCGTAGTTTAAATGAATAATCATGAATAAAGTGCGACTGATCTCTCAAATTACTTAAGCTCTTTTATTTCGCGACTCTGTTTTAAACGAAAAATAAATAAATTTTGGAATAATTTAGGGAAACAAGTCCATTTTTTTTGTTCATGATTTTGTTCAAATTGGCATGTTAGTACATATTTTGCTATTTATGGTATTTTATTTTTAATTACATGGACCTCGAAATAGTTTTTTATTTTTTATTTTTTAATAATTTAAAATAAATTCGACTCATCTAATATCTAATCATAAATGAATTCTATTTACAGGTGTGTCGCAGTCTAGCTTATTTTCATTCTTCACGTCACTAAACGAACAAGTTAGCTCTGATGATAATATAGAAGAATCGGATAACAAAGATTCTAAAAACTAAGTTAGGATATATTTAAATAAATTAGATATATTATGATATATTTATAAAAAACAAATTAAATTATATATATATATATATATATATATATATATATATATATATATATATATATATATATATATATATATATATATATATATATATATGTAAATATATATATATATATATATATATATATATATATATAATAGTTTCTTAGTTAATTATAGTCAATAATATTTATGCATTAACCTTTCAAATTCAAAGTAATTTAATTACTTACGTAAATTATTGTTTGAAATTTAAAAAAATAGCATTATAATTATTATTATTGTTTTTGTATAAATTTGAAAAATCGTTTTAATTATCTAAATATTGATGTTCAAGCTCGAGAATGCAATTATTTTAGGTGCAACGTATACCGGTTGTGTCTAAATTACCTAATGCAATAAATTTATCAACTGATATCTGACCCACAAAATAACACAACGATGATTGTATAACTATTGTAGTATTTTCTTTAGTCTGTTTACATCAAAATTTGGATTACCTCAACAGATTAAAGACATTAGAATGTTAAAGGATTTGTTGGCGGGTGAATTTATTACACTAGCTTTAGAAATATAGATGCATCCTGCATAAAATGTGACGTACTCTCGTTCTCGAGCAGTGGTACACCAAAAAATGTCATTCCGGTATTCTCGTTTAATAACAATTCTATATCTTAATATCAAGTTATTTAAATAAAATTTATATTTTTTTTTATTTGTTAACTACGGTGCTTAAATAATTTATAGTTTTGTTTTATCTCTGGGACGAGAAAAGAATAATAATTGTCGAACGCTATGTGAATTCTTAGAATACTACGAGTTATGGTTTATTTCCATTTTTCAATTTTTGTGTTCTATTAGCATTTTCGAAAAATAACCTTTTTTGGTATTTTTTTTTTTTTTTTTTGACTTATTTGTATATTAAAGATTAGAAATACGTCATTGCGTCGACGAAAAAAATGTTTCCTAGTTATGTAGTAGGCACTATACATACAATTACAAAACCAGCTGAAGAAATATAGTACCATTCTTCCGTATTTTAAAATCAAGGTTAAATAGTGCGGAATTTTTCCATATAAATTAATTATAATATATAAATGATTTAAAATTGGGACGTAACGATATTTTCTTTTTCGTTTTGGAAGACCGATTTCGAGATTCCTTTTTCCTTTGCAACTATTGAGATTATAAAAATAATCGCCATAATACTAAATCTTATAAAATCATTATACAACCAATTAGAATATTTTGATTTTGTCGGGTTGTCGATTTTCGCTGCTGGCTAACAGACATAAATATTGTGTGGAGGGCTACATCTTGTTCTCGCAATATGGCCAGATATCCAAAAGATAACGATATCGGTTTATAAAAGTAACCGATCGATCGAATCAAGTTAATTATTTTGTTTTATTTTCTGTATATAAGGATATAAATTGTTATTTTCTTGTTGACTTTACATTATGTATTTAAAATATGTATATAAAATTGCAAAAATTAGTGCGAATTTTTAAATAGCTCGTAAAACGCACACCTAGGTGTGTGTATTCGTCGCAAGCGAGTTTATCGAGTTCGATGGGGTGGGTAATTTTGTCACAGGAGCAGGAAATTAATTTCCTTGAAAGTTTTATAAGTAAATCACATAGACATACAATATAATTTAATGTTACAAGATGAATTTTATAATGTCATCTTTGTTATATATATATATATATAAATATATATATATATATATATATATATATATATATATATATATATATATATATATATATATATATATATATATATATATATATATATATATATATATATATATATATATATATATATATATATATATATATATATATATATATATATATATATATATATACTATATATATATAATATATATATATATATATATATATATATATATATATATATATATATATATATATATATATATATATATATATATATATATATATATATATATATATATATATATATATATATATATATATATATATATATATATATATATTTATAAACATACATAGGGTAGGTGTTTAATTTAGCAATGTATCGGGCCGCGTACCCAGTTTTATACAGCGTTGCGAACACAAGATCAGAACATAAATTCAAAATAATTCGGTGCAAGATCCGATGAACTCAAAAAAAATCAAACCTAGTGTAAGAGGGACAACAGATTTTTAATTTTCTAAGAATTTAAAAAAACGGGATTTTTTTAGAAGGACAACTTTTCTTTTATTTTGAATTTATAATAAAATTTAATTTTTTAATTATAAATATACATACATATATGATTTCAAATTAAATAATGAACTTAATAACATTTTAGTACATAATTTTGCAAATTTGTAGATTCGAAAAATATTTAAACTTTTGGAGGCCTATTATGAATTTTCTTATGGTCAGATTTTTACGTTATCGAAAAAATTCAATGGTCCGTGATTTTGCCTTATTCTGATAAAACTCGGCCCATCGGATTTATAATAAATACGATTATATACATTTATTTAAAATTAAATTTATCCTTAAAATCATAAAATGAAAATACCATCAATCAATTCAAAATTCATCAACTGAATTGCAGTCGAATTTTGTTATATGTATTATCGTAAAAATCCAAAATAGAAGAGTTTTATAATAGGCTCCTCAGGAAATGTAATACATTCTTTTATTTTTATTTTGTTTTTAGATCATATTGTTTAATTTTTGTTTGTTTCTTATACAAATTTAATTAGATATCTGTTACTATAATATTTATAACGATTAAACATTTTTTATGTATATAAAAATTGTATTTATACCCAACTCTTTTTACACGGTACTTACGTTCCGCCATAGTAAAATAAAACAGTAAAAAAATATATGATTCATATAGGTGGACAGTAAAAATCCGTGTTAAATCAAATATCGTGTAAAAAAAGAGTTAGATCAGTACATATATATTTAGCAAATGAGCGAGAATGCAGTGTTAGTTACAAAATAAAAATTTTAATAAAATACAAAATATCCACAGCATGGCTTTTTCGATACAAATTATATTTATTATACGTAAAAAAATGTACTTATGTCTTGAAATTAAATTTTTTAAAGGAACACGCACCACGGTGTATATATTAAAATGTTATTAATTTCAATATATAAACGTATTATATATAATTTAAAATTTATATATACACCAAAGCCTTATTTTGCGTGGCAGTTTCGTTTTACGAAGAAATTCGAAGAATTTGGCGTATTCGGCGGGCTAAGATCTCATTAAAAAAATATACCTCACCCACGATACAAAGAATTAAAACGTATGCTCGTCAGCTGTAACTAAGTCATCCGGTGCAAAAAATTGGTTTTTTAGTTTTTGTACAAATTTCTCTATTTTGTTTTGTTTTTTAGCACGTCATTCGGTGCTGCACAACGATACCACCGAATGATGTGCTAAAAAATAAAACAAAATATAGAAATTTATACAAAAAACCAAAACTATAAAAACAATTTTATGCACCAGATGATGTAATTACAGCTGTTGAGTCTACCATTTAATTCTTTGTATCGTGGACCTCACCCGCTGGATATAATAAAATCTCGACAAAACAACTGTAAATAGTTTCCTTATTTAAATATTCTACATTTTGGTTTGAGCCTCCGCTATTCGCGTATACTTGTCCACTTTTTTTATTTTGTTTTTATTTCATTTACACGAAACAGCCACTGCTACGCCAAAAATATTTAGCTGTTAAATTTCATAACTACAAATACAATAATATTAATTTATCCAGCCTATGAACCCAAATTATACAAGTCAGACAAATAAGATTATTCTACATTTTTGACAGATCAGGTCTACATTTTTCGGTGAGATCTTAGTCCGCTGAATACACCCTTTCGGATTGCCGAAATGAATTACACATATATCTATTTGCAGAGTATTACCAAAATTAAGTGATTTTTAACGAAAAATCAGCACTAACAAAAACGTTTTCGTTTTCCAAAGGATGCAAAAACGAATAGGCGCAAAGCGAGGCTTTGGTGTATATATGTATGTATTTGTAAATAAAAATTAAATATAAATTTAAAATAAAAGCAACACAAAATTATTTACTCCCTTTAAAAATGTTTTTTTAAGTTTTATGGAGAAATAATTTTCTATCCAAAACCTTGAGCTCATCAAATTTTGCACCAAATCAAAGACTAATAATTCCTAGACCAACTACAATTTAAAGGTGGGGTGGGGAGGGGGCGGGGAGGGGGAAGGCGCCTCTGTTCAATAGCATTGGTTGTTTACGTATACGTCGTAAATTTAGAACGACAATTTTGGTTGCTAAAACAACATTATAATATAATATTTTTTAACAAACATGATTACAAACGTTATTAAATATGTAATTTCTTTACTACTAAAAACAATTTAAATTACGGAACATAATAAAACAAGTAAGCGGAAAAACTTTTATTTAAACCTGATGAGCATTCATTTTCTTTTAGAGGTATTGAAAATAATATATTTATTGATTAAGTTGAAAGATTAAAAGAAATCTACTTTTTTTCATATAGAAATTCATTTTTTTGTACAGTGCGAAAAGAAATTTTAATCTGATCTCATACTTTTTTATTTATTTTTTAATTTATAATTTTTTTTTTTTATGAGAATATTTACGGTGTAACGCCGACTATGTTGGATATTAAAATAGTATTAAAATTTTACTGTAGTCTAAAGTCAGTAAAAGTTTTTCAACACCAACATTAAACAGAATTCCAATTTTTCGTTGCCCTGAAATTTTGAATTTAATTTAACGATTGTTTTGAACGAAGTACCTTCATAATGAATCCTAGACAGGTCATTCTAGGATCCGTCAAAAAAAAAAAATCAGCACTAGAACGTGTGAAAGATGGTTAAAGAAGAACTCGAAACCAATAGACAGAAAGAAGACAATCCAGGAGTGACATGTTCCACCATCAGTATTTTCTATGTTCGATATGTTTTATATCTCTTTTCAAGTATAAAATTGTACATTATTTCGATTCCTCAATTACACTTTACCAATTCCATCATAATCTGTGAAGTATCGAAAAAATTTGTTTTTGTTGTTAAAGTATAAAAAACAATTAAATAAGATAAATAGCGTACAATTTTATTCTTGGAAAAAAAATACAAGGCCTATCGATCGAAAAATCTAACTTTGCCTTTTTTATAAAATAACCAATACTATTAGACTTGGGAAAATGTGTGGTGGTCAATGTGTCAACGAAACAAATATTTGGTCTAGGAGTTATACATGTTTTTGATCAAAATGTGAGTAAATTTTTAATTTTTTATTCAAAACATACTATCAGAAAATGAGCGCGGCTTAAAAAACAACTGCATATCTAAGTTTGTGAAACACTCACACAAGGTATAGGTGTACTTATATAATATATATGTATATACATTTATAAAATTGTCTGTTAGTGTTGAGTTAAATATTAAATAAATAATGTTTTTTTTATACATACAAATATAATTTTAAATATGTATTTATGATTTATAAGAAAAACCAAAATGGATATTTTCTTTTCCCAAACACTTTTTTATGAAATAGGTACATTTAATATTGTCTCTTGGATGATTTTAAAAATGTACTGTATATAAAACTAATATAATTATTATATAAAATATTAAAAAATTCTAAAAAAACAAAAAATATTTGCAAAATCATTTTAAACATTTAGGGGTTTTGGTAAAAAAAAGCAAAAAGAAGAAAAAAAAAACTATATATTATTAAACCAATAAATTAATTAATTAAAATTATTATTAATTGTTTAAAATATTTTTCGATAATTAAATTATAAAACTGAACCAAAATTAAAAGAAAAACGCGAAAGTTTCTCGTTTTTCAACAAAAAAAAAAAAAAACAAAAAAAAAAACAAAAAAAAAAAACAAAACACGTGGTACTTCGCAATTATGAACAAATACACACACACACCCTCAACAATGGTTGAAAACAATAAGAAACAAGAAATCGAAATTTTGCTTACAAATATAAAATTAAAAAAAAAAAAAAAAAAAAAACTGGAAAAAGAAAATTTTATTTGATTTATCCAATATTAATTGTCCCATCTTGGGTGAACTTTGCCAAATGCTGTTTGAGTTCAAAAAATGTCGTGACCATTAACAATTGGTTTTTTGACCATCTGCGGATAATTTAGAATTTATTAATCAAGTTACTTCAACTTAAAGTGACTAGGCTTTTTGGTGAGTGGTAACAATTGCAGGTAGTCATTATTTTCCCTCTTCGTCGACAGAATAAATAAAATTATCTGGTGGTACAGAAAATTTTCTAAGAAATTCTCGAACAATCGTAGGTGTAGGTACTATTTTATTTTGCGAAAATAGAACAGCATTGATTCTCATTGAAAAATGAGTAAGGCACACCAAAATGTGTAAGGCGTAAGTTAATTTATTTTTAAATTTAGAGTTGTTTGTCCAACAATTAAAAAATATTTATTTTGATGTGTTATGCTTTTGACAACCCGGGATAATATTCCCATTCTTAAAAAAAAATTGATCTTTATTTAAACTTTCATAAAATATTTTACATTAGCTTATCCTTAAAACTAAAAATTTCTTATTATTTCCATATACAGGGTGATTCAAAATTGAGTGCTCAAAACCAAATGATATACATACGAGTTACATTTTTAAAATAATCCTTCTATAACTAAATTAAAGATTGCTACCCTGGGGGCCTATTCTCGAATTTCACATCATTTTCCACATGTGGACATCCCCTGTTGGTGTTTTTTTTTAACATTTAATGTAGGCAGTGGAAATTAATGATTGACATTCAAATGAAAGATTTCTATCTCTATTAAATTAAAAATTATTGAACAAAATTTTAAACAAAAGATGCTTTCCGTAAAAGGCTTAATAAACAATATTTTTTTTATTCACAATTTCAAAATAACAACTCGGTTATATATCGTACGCTCAGCCGAATACATTTTTTTAAATTTTATTTTAAATGTTTAAATTTCAAAATTTACAGCTTAACTTGGATTTTTAAATCACTGGTACTGATGGAAAATCTTATCTTTCTTTTGATTATACATATACTCATTAGTTTCCATAGCCTATTTAAAAAATAATTAATAAAATGTCTTAGCAGAGCTAAGCGCTTGTCAGTTATTGATCAAAGGATCACGTGACGTAACTTTCTGTACTCAATTTTGAATCTCAAAATTTTTTTTTCTTACAAATATTACAAGAAGGATCACACAACAACATCCAATTTAGTTTAGTAATTAGTTTGGTAAATTATGACCATTAAATTAATCTAATTTTGATGGGAATTGGTTAGATGAGGCCGAGATAAATATAAGGAGGGGGGGGGGCGGTAGAAGTAAATTTGTGTAGATAGGCTTTAGACCATCTCTAAGAATTTCTATTTTAATTTTTATTATTTTAAATCTGTTTAAATGACCGTTCTAAAATGAAATGCGGTATCTACAGATGGCACCAAATCGAGAAATTAAGCATTGAAGTTTTGTTGATATCGCTAGATAAAATTTAAGATAAATATTTTAATTAAGGTGATTTCTGTTGTAAAATGGCGTGAAAAGTTAACATGAAATAGTTTGCTAAAACTTAAAACAACCAAAAACCCGATTTTCTGTAGATACCGCATTTGATTCTAACACAGAAGTACAGTCTAAATTTAATAATTTCAAATATTATCCGACGGCTTTCTAGAGATCCTTGCAAGTCATACCTAGATGGTATTTTTTTTATTTATATAAATCTAGACGATATAAAAAAAATCTTAAATTTTCGGAAACTACGGCAGATTCTTTAGTATATCATCAATTAACAATTAATAAAGACTTCAATTTTAAATCTCTTCAGATAAAACAATTTTGTTCAGTATGTTCCACAAGGAAGTATCTCAATTTATCCTTTCTGCTTAACCCCTATCATCACCAGGTAGCAGCACAAATTATTCTTTTTTACGCTTTTATATTTTTTGTGTTAACTTCTTTCTTCAGTTCAGGGGGCCTATTCCCCAACACATAATTATCTATTGACAATTATATTGTATATGCTGCGAGTCGAGTCGAGTTTAATCCTAGTTTAACTCTCACTATATACGGAGTCGAATTATTTTCTAACCAACTCTAGGTGTATATACTGCAGAGTTAAGGTCGATTTATATTATCAGTTCCTTTCAGTTCCTACTCGTATCGTGTCAGACAAAAAAAACATTGTTACATGTACTTTCTATATGAGTATTTATATTATCAGTTCCTTTCCGTTCCTACTCGTACCGACACAGACACGTATTGTTGAAAAGAATGTTTTGTATGATATCTGAAGGCGAAAAAATACGAAAGAATAGCGAAACAAACAAAAATTGTAAATTGCTACTAAAATTTTTTTGTATTTTTGTGTGTTATCAAGTAACCAAAAGATACGAAGAAAATGTCTGAATTGAAAGGTACGGATAGTATAAATTAATGATGTCTGACACGATACGAGTAGGAACTGAAAGGAACTGATAATATAAATCGACCTTTAAACATATGCAGAGTTCAAATAGGATTGAAACCGAGTTAAAAAAAAAAATGGAACAAAATATCGTTTCAGATGATATATGTTATTGTCATTTTTCCAGCGATATTATATCTAAAAAATTGTAATTTTCAATCAAACTCCATGAAAATTACTGGATAGACCACCGAAATATTGGAGTAATTTTTTCGAAAAAATAAAAAAATAAATACCAAACAAAAATTTATTATTAAAATTAATTAATTAAAATCTTAATAAATAAGATATTTAAAATAAAATAATAAATTTAATTGAAAAAATTAAAACGAATATTTTTTAATATTGGTGCACGAAATTTACTTTAATTTTGTTGTTGTTTTTTTAACTCTACTCTACGCATATATAGTGCATTTTTTAGAGTAGAGTTTAACTCGACTCTACAAATTATTAGGTCGAGTCGAGTTTAACTCAACTCCGTATATAGTGAGAGTTAAACTAGGGTTAAACTCGACTCGACTCGAAGCATATACAATATAAATTATGCCAATTTGACAAAAATGCTACACAATTTTACGTGAAAGTGGCATTCTCGTACACAAGTGTAAATTGTATTTCTTAAATAGAAAATTGTAATAGATTAAAATATACTTGCAAAATTTAAAACACAAGTTCGGTTATGAATGAAAAACAAACGAAAGAGCGATGTAAATGCATTATTGTGATTTCGACAGTAACTATATTGTTACTGCCGGATTTACAATATTGTGTAATATTGTACACCACTTTGGTGTTACAGAATGAGAAATTCACAATATTGTGACAGCATTTATGTGTTCGGGAATAGGACTCCAGTCTGAGCATTTCATTAAACAATAATATTAAAATGAGTTCCGTGTATAATCGTTTTGAAGTTGTGTTCTTAGTTACCCATCCCAAAGGACTAAAAATGAGTGTGAAGCAGGTACAATAAACCTGGAAATAAAGATTAGATTTTACAAGAAATAAACGACCCTAAGCATCGGAGTCGCCTAGACTTTACTCCAGAATATGCGGCAAAATTAAGTGAAAGTTGCACTAGGAGCTGTAACAGACAACAATGGCAACTGGACAATAGTACATAATAGGATAATTGCGAAACTAGTTTTATACTCGTATTTCCTTAGTCATGTCAGTTCAACTATAAATTGGTATTCTCTTAGTCGATTGAAGTGACCTGTATTAGAGAATGCGACGTTTGTCACTTCGTTTAAGGGAGTACCAAAATTTGATTGTCCGTAAAAGTGACAAGTAAGGGAATATACCTAGTGTTCAGTCGGAAAAAAGTGATAAAAAATATCACTTCGTCGTTTCGACAAAACAGCCAAAATGAAAAAAGTGATATTACACGTCAAACTTTTGTAGAGCGTCTTTATTTGGGCAACATCAAAACCAATTTATCGCGATTTTTTTATGAAATAATAAACAATATCCTTCCTCAATAATAATAAAAATATCACACTACAATCAAAAGCCAAATATTTTATTTTCAAATATGTATTTATTTTGACACATAAAACCAAAAAAAAAACATGGTTTTTTTTGTGATAAATGAGTGCGTTGTTTATGGCAAAACGTGATAAAAAATATCATGATATTTTTTACCACTTTTGCCCAACTGAACACGACCATAGGATTATTAATGTCTATTACGGGAAATAAATATCAATTAGTTTATTTATTGTGTTTTTACTGTTTTATTTGAGATATACTTTCATGTGGAACATATTGTAAGTGCACCATAATTATGTTTATTCGATCCTTCCCACCACCAAGGCATAGAAAGGTCTTATTCTCTTAGTCGTCTCACTTCATTGGACGTAACAATAGATCGATAATTTGACAGCTAAAATATGTCAGATGTTTTTGAGTGTTTAGGAAAATAAACAGCAGTTTAGATGAAACTATGATAAAATGTTTTAAAATAACCTAATTTTAATAAAAATGAACGCCAGAAAAAACTCAAGCGGCACTAGGCTTAGCCTAAAGATTACGAAATTGCCGTTTATGTTTTTATTTTGGGCTCAATTTTCACAATAAAAAAATTACCGGCTTAGCTTAAAATGAGATTAAATGAAAACATTTCAATTAAATTTTTATTATAAAATATTTGATAAATGTATGTATTAAAATAAAAATTCCATCTGTACCACGTCATACAAAAGATATGAACAATATTTTGACGTTGTCAATATTTGTCTTCCTTAACACAAAAAATTACAATGAAGTTGTTTAGTATTCAATCTATTGATTGTGTAAAAACCGAAATTATTGTTAAACATACATAATAAAAATATTTTTTTATAATCAAATACATATTTGAATATATTTTGTCTTTTGATTGGCAAAAGGATGGTGTTTTGCCTTTGCGATCAAAACTATTGTTTTTTGCCTCCATTTTGTGTCATGCAAATTTTAGGCGACGAAATTTTCATTTGAAGTGACATACAACTTTTCTAATAAGGGAGTACCAGTTCAAACGACATTTTTCTCTTCAAATGACGATTGTCACTCCAGTCGACTAAGGGAATAACAAAACTTGGTTGTCGATACAAACGACAAGTGACATACGATTAAGGGAATAAGGGTCCATAAGCGTTTGGTACATATTATAATAATCACGTTTTATCCATTATATTAATAAAGGGACGATGCCATTAAATCTGAAAGGTAATGTCTGATTGTTATCGTGTTTGTATTATGACTCAAACCTGCGAGAATTCTTGTCACATATAATTTTTCTTTACTACCAACATACCAAAATTTATACGGCTATTGTAAAATCTGTCTGAGTTCTTGAATATTTACTACCAATAATTGGATTTGACGCTGCCGATTGTTGCTGGATCGATAGTAACGATGATGTCGATGGTCCCGTTGATGAAGATGAAAATATTTTAGGTTTACTTAAAAATACTTTATTATTCGTCTCACTGTCACTAAGCGTCGAGGTAGGCGTACCATATGTTGAATTTTTTTTTGTCGTATTGTTGCTATTATTATTCATTATCGATTTCTCAGCAACCGTACAATACGTTAATTTTAAGGTATCGGCTGTATACAGAGATTCATTTAATAATGTAGCACCTGTATCTGTTAAATTAGAATTTTTATTCGAAGAAGACAGTATTGGGGTGGACGATAAACTTTTACACTCCTTCCGTCTAGGAGTATTAATTGTAAAAAAATCACCATAAAATTTATCATGTGTGGACGATGCAGAAGTATCGTTTAAATTTGTTAAATTTTGATATGATGGATTGGAATTGTTTGTTGTTGTTGTTGCTGTTCGATTCGAATTAATCTCAGAAATCTGTAATTTCTCGGTTGAAATATTGAATTCTGGTTTGTTGTGGAATTGTGGATCTGAAAAGATAAAAAAATATTTTGGTATTAAATTATTAGCAAACCATAGTTTAGGTCTAATTCTAAGCTTGCTGGCTAAAGTACTAACTAAATTAAAAAATTGATTATATCTTAAGCCAGAGTGGTTGGAAAAACATTATCTTGATATTCTAAAAAGCAGAAAAATTAAGCGATTCTTCGTAACATCTGTTTCCTACTTATAGCCATATCATTTATGATTGTTCAATGGACTCTTAGGATATTGTGAACATGTTATGCATAGCCAATTGGAAAAAATATTATTAATCTTTTCCTTCTCTCTCAATACAGCAATGGTGACACTACTGCAGTTAGCCTGGAAGTAGGCACTTGTAGATTCTGGCTAGTTTCAGCCTACATGGACCGGGAGAAGGAGGTTCCTCCGGATAACCTGGAGGAGCTGATCCGTAAAGCGGAACAATAAAAGGTAGGTGTGGTACTGGGAGTTGATGCTATTGCGCATCACACTATCTGGGGAAGCACGGACATTAATGAAAGAGGTGAGTCACTTTTTGATTATTTGATGAGTACTAACCTTTCAGTGTGTAATATTGGGCGGGAACCTACATTTATTACTAGTAACAGGCAGGAGGTTCTAGACGTGACCCTTGCCTCAAATAATATTCTTCATATGGTTAAAAATTGGAGGGTGGATAAGGAACACTCCTTTTCTGATCATCGATATTTAACCTATAGCCTCGATATTCACCCTGCTACCCGGGAAGCCTTCAGGAACCCTAGAAGGACCAACTGGAGCAAATATGGGGAATTATTGGAGGAAATGTTACCGACGAGGGCTATGGAGCCCCCGACGACCGTTGGGGAGCTGGAGGACATGGTGGCTAGTGTTACTAGCGCATGCAACCGATCCTTTCGCGCTGCCTGCCCATTGGCTAAGCCTAGGGGTAGGCAAAAACCGGTATGGTGGTCCAGGGAACTGGGAACCTATCGTAAGGCTTGTAGGACAGCCTTTAATAGAGCCAAAAATACAAGGGAGGCTCAGGATTGGGACTCCTATAAGGAGAAACTCGGAATTTATAAGAAAGAATTAAGAAAGGCACAAAGGAGGTCTTGGAGAATCTTCTGTGATAATATGGAAGAGGTATCCGAAACCTCCTGCCTTAGGAAGATTCTTTCCAAAAGTACATCTAGTCCCAGTTTTTTGATAAAACCGGACGGATCTTGGACAGCTTCTAGTGGAGAATCTCTGGAGCTTCTCTTCGAGACACACTTCCCAGAGAGCTTTGAAGACCTGTTGGTGCGTAGCAATCATCAGGAATCACTGTCAGTAACCACAGAGGATATCGTAACCAGGAAACGGATCCTATGGGCACTGAGGGGTTTTAAACCATTTAAATCGGCTGGTCCGGATCAAATTATACCAGCGGAACTTCAAAACAACTCAGTAATTATTCTTCCCTACTTGGAAGCTATATTCAAAGGGTGTTTGAAGCTGGGTTATATTCCTAGGTACTGGACGGAGGTCAATGTGGTGTTCATACCGAAAGCGGGGAAAAGCTCACATGTCTATCCTAAGGACCTAAGACCAATAACTCTATCATCCTTTCTTTTGAAAACCTTGGAAAGGCTGCTGGATGTATACATCAGAGATAAAATAGGTGCCAGGAAGTGGGCATCGTCTCAGCATGCGTACACAAAGGGTAGATCTGTGGACACTGCTCTGCATGCCTTGGTGTCTACAATTGAGAAATCGATTAATTCGAAGGAATTCTCTTTGGTGGCCTTCCTGGATATAGAAGGCGCCTTTAATAATGTGAAAGCGGAGGCAATCAAGGAGGGATTGTCATTTTTGGAGGTGGACGTTCCTCTGATAGGGTTAATCAATTATATGCTGGGAAGCAGGATTGTAAGCTCGAAGTTGGGGGACTCCACCATCAAGAGGCGAGTAACTAGGGGAACTCCGCAGGGGGGGGGTTCTGTCCCCTCTTCTCTGGAACATAGTGGTAAACGGGTTACTACTTGAATTGGAGAGAGAGGGTATTGAAGTTATCGCGTACGCAGATGACGTAGCTTTAGCTGTTACCGGGAAACTCCTGGGCACGATTGTAGACGTAATGCAGAATGCGCTTACCATCGTTACGAAATGGGCTGGCAAATGTGGACTTGGTATTAACCCGTCTAAGACAGAGCTGGTACTCTTTACTAAGAAATACAAAATCCCGGTAGTTGTCCCTCCTACCTTAAATGGCACGAGACTTGCTTTTACTGATAGAGCTAGATATCTGGGCATTATCTTGGACAGTAAGCTTAGTTGGAAGCCCAACATGTTGGAGAGAATAAACAAAGCTACTATTGATTTGTACTCCTGTAGGAACGCCATTGGTCATAGATGGGGTCTGAAGCCGGAGATGGTACACTGGCTCTACACCGCTGTAGTGAGACCTGTACTCATGTACGGGGTGGGTGTTTGGTGGCCAGCTCTGGACAAGGTAACTTACAAAAGTAAGATTGAGAGAGTGCAAAGAACGGCCTGTATGCTTGTTAGCAGGGCATTGAGGTCGACACCGACAAGTGCCTTAGAGGTTATGTTACACCATCTTTCGGTCGACATTTTTGGCAAACAGATGGCGGCAAATACGGCTGTACGACTTGCAGCCGTCTCTCAGTGGAGATGCCTTAGTATAGGACACTCTACTATTGTCAGATCGTTAAAGGATGAGCTGGCGAATCTTGACTACATTAAACCTACTCTACGCTTCGAGAAGCGATTTCGGACCTCCTTCCCTTCAAGGGAATCCTGGAGGGATAAACCGTTATCGGAAACCGAAGCGTTGCAATTCTTCACAGATGTCTCCAAGCTAGACGGCAAAGTAGGAGCTGGAGTATTCTGTGACAAATTAAATGTAAATATTTCTATTCGTTTCCCTGATTACTGCAGCGTGTACCAAGCTGAAGTCGTAGCGATTGAGGAGGTCATGACGTGGTTGAAGCATAATGTGTTATCCTCAGACGATATCACAATCTATGTGGACAGTCAAGCGGTGATCCGGTCGTTAGAATCGGTGTCTTTGGCGTCACGGGTGGCGTTGAGTTGTCACTCATCTCTAAATGAGATGGGGGAGCATTTCAATATCCAGGTAGTCTGCGTCCCAGGTCACTCGGGCGTCATGGGGAACTGCAGGGCAGATGAACTTGCTAGGCATGGTACGAGTCTCCAGCTGCAACCGGAAAGGGCAAGTCTGGGGAGGCCTATCACAGCGCTGAGACAAGCACTTGGGAAGCAGGCGCTATCCTCAGCGGGGGAAAGGTGGTCTAACACCCTCAACTGTAGAGTTGCAAGACAAGTTTGGCCAAAGCTGGACTTGGGGCGCACTAGATCATTAATATCCTTACGCAGACGTGAATTAAGAACGGTCGTAGGAATTATCACGGGACGCTGCCTTTTTGGAGAACATGCAAGAAGGCTGGGTCTGGAGGCTAATGACTTCTGCAGAAGCTGCTTGGACGAAGAGGAGGAAGAGACGTTGGTCCACTTCCTTTGCTCGTGTCCAGCATTGGCTCTCAGAAGGCACAAACACTTAGGTAAGTTCAGGATGGACTGCCTCTCGGATCTCGAAAACATTAAAGTGCGGGACGTCTTACGCTACATAAGTAGCACGAAATGGTTCCAATAGAGGTAAAAGGGGATACATCCTGTGGATCAATGGACCGTCACCGGTCTAAGTGTGCATAAGCAGCCACTCCAACCTAACCTAACCTAACCTATGCATAGCCAAACTATCGTTATGAATACAAATATTTTAAACAGACTACACATATAAATATTACAATTTATCCCGTAGTAAAGTACAATGCTGAAGATTTTAATATTTTATCTTCAAGAGGGATTAACTTTAGTACGGGACACTAGTACAACTAGATTTTTGGGATAAAATACAAATACTAACTTACTATGATGAGATGTTCGCGTGAAAACTACTAGTTTCTCCTTTCCATGCCTTGATCCCGGACTAGCGGCCGCATGATTTGATGAATAATTTATAGCAGATGCTGCACTATTTTCTAAACTATTGCATGAAGTTTTTTTACTATTATGCGCTAGGCCATCATCACTATCGGACCCTAAACTGTCGTATTCTTCCGATTCCGATTTAAAAGTTTTCGATTTTCGGCGAACCCGTTTCGCCGTATTAGAGCTATTTAAATTTTGATTAGATTGACGATGTTGTTGTGTTATGGATGCAGTATCGTGTGAACCATATATACAACCACTTTCGCTGCCATCAACTGATATATCATCGCGATTATTTTCGCCAACGCTTCGAACCGGATTCGATGATAAATTATCCTGATCAGGTAAATGAAATGTTGCGTATGGATAAATATCTTCAGAATACTCTGGTATTCGCTCCAATCCGGCTTGATTCGAAACATCATGGCACGGACTTTGGCTTGATTGTTTTTTCACCGTAGCGTAATATTGACCACGATGCATCATAGAATTTGAAGGGTGTTTGCTTTCGACAGCCGCATTGGAATTCGAATGGTGTAAAGTGGGCGACTGACTAAATCCGTTTCGGGTATGCCGCAAACAAAAGCATAGAGTCATCATGATAATGACGATAACGACAATAGAGATTAGAGTCACTGTTAAAAAATGTATATCCCGCAAAATTGGAGTTGACATATTCATTTTGGTGTCATCAAGAAGTTCAGGTGCTTTTAAATGCCCGCCTAGATTTAGAGTTTCAAACAAATATTCCGCTATTGTTGCTCCCGCGTTATTATGCGCCGTTATTCGTAAATTATATGCGGTAGCCGGTTCTAGATCATTGATAGGAAATCTTGCTTGAGACGCTACATTACTAGATACCACTATAAAGTCGTGTGACATGCCGTGCTGTTTAAATTCCACGGTAAAATATAATATAGGACAACCGCCATCTTGCCATGCAGACAGTTCTAATATCACGGACGTAATATTTATTCGAATCAAGTATTGCTTCTTGGGAGATATCGGTTTCTTGCCCTTTGTTCGAACCGATTCCGCGTTACTTGGATTTCCACTGCCAATTTTATTGAATGCAGTCAAAGTGAATTCGTATTTTGAGCCACATTGTAAATTCTCCAGAAGATATGAATTCGAGTGGCGATCCAAAATTTGTTCATCCCAATCACCATACTCATGCCGATATGATAATAGAAAGCCACGCAATGGCGTACCACCTGAGTCCCCGGAACGCCATTGTAAGGCGATTGCGGTTGCCGAACTTGCTGTTGCCAATAATTCTGGCGGAGATGGTGGAACTTGAACCAGCAATTGATAAGTGATGTGGTCGGATCCGATCGTATTCTTTACGTGGCATGTATAATTTCCTTGATGTACACGTTGCACGTTTCGTAAAGTTAATGTATTGTCATTGCTGATTTCAAGCCTATGTTTTGATGTTGATCTATTTTCATTGATTCGCCACTCCGACGTAGGTTTTGGCGTTCCAACAAAAATACACGCGAGCTTAACATCGACGCGCCAAAAAACACTTAACGTTTGTCCAAATGATACAATCGAAGCAGAAATTATCGAACTAGGTGATAATTTTATAACGGGCGTGCTGGGTCCCTGTCCAACTCGGGTCGATGCCGTAACCCAAGCTTCGTAAGTATCACGTAAATTTAAATCTTTCGCTTCGTAATGATGACTCTGAGCCAGCAGCATATCCTTAACAATTTTTACCTCTTGACCTTTATCAAGAATCCGTATAAATACCGTATATTTAGTGATAATACCATTGGGCCGGCGTGGCGGTAGCCAACTAATAATGGCCGATGTTTGACTATTCACAATTGATTTAACACGCTCAGGGGCATCAGGAACTGTTTCATTGGTTGAACAAGTTATTGCCGTGCTTAATACGCCTTCCCCAGCTCTTGTAAATGCTAAAACTTGAACTGTATAATTTGTAAAAGGTTGTAGGCCATGCAAAACAGTACTCAATGCAGAAGTGATTTTTGTTTCGCGCGCACTATATTCCGTTTCTAGATTGATGGGCTCATATACAATTTTATAACCTTGGATTATACCGTGTGTATTTTCTTTGGGCGGAACCTGCCAACTTACTTGTATATTTAATGCGGTAAGTGCCATACATGAAACTTGTTGGGGAGGCGCGCTTGGTGCATCTTCTAAGGTGTGGGCTATAACTGGTTCGCTAGCTGGGCCATCACCTTTGGCATTAAATGCTTGAACCGTGACACTATACTGTGTGTATTTATCAAGTCCGGTTAATCGAAAATCATTAACACCGTCGCCGCCCGGTATTCCGATTCGCGTATAATTATAATTTGGTTCGGAATTTTCGATACGATAATAACCTATCGTATATCCAAGTAATTCACCGTGCCATAATTCTCGATCCGGGGGTCGCCATGTTACAAGTAACTGTTGTGGTCCAAGAGGTTCTACTGTGACTTGTAATGGTTGTCCGCCCGGTATTTCGGAATCCGTTTGTACATGTAAAATATCACTAGGGGCGCTTGTGCCCAAATGGTTTTCGGCGTATAAACGAAAATGATAATTCGTAGCCGGTTTAAGTGATTGTACTGCGGCACTGGTTTTATCTCCGCTTATAATTATCTGACTGTTCATTTCGTGCCATACATCTTGAGCATCTTTATACTGAAGTACATAATTAGCAACAGGTTGCGAATCGCCGCTAAATATGCGATTCGATTGATCGGTGCTCAAATCACCCGGTGACCATGATAATAATACCGATCGACTTCCTAGCTCGGTCACGTGCAAATTTCGTGGAAAAGTAGGCGGCTCTTGAACTTGAACATTAATTGCCGCATGATCATGCCCATATGCATTATTCGCTATACATGAATATTCCCCACGATCATTCAACGTAGTCTGAACAATCGTTAATTCTGATGCCACACCTTTAGTTAGTTTCGTATTTTTTAAATGGTATCGAACATCATATGCCGGTTCAATTTTATTATTTTTAACACGCCACGAAACATCTAAGGGCTGATCACCGTCCGCCTCGCACCTTAATGTTACACGTTCTCCTCGACGAACATTAATTTGTTTCATTCGCGTGGTCACGTTTGGTCCCACTGTAAATATATATATATATATATATATATATATATATATATATATATATATATATATATATATATATATATATATATATATATATATATATATATATATATATATATATATATATATATATATATATATATATATATATATATATATATATATATATATATATATATATATATATATATATATATATATATATATATATATATATATATATATATATATATATATATATATATATATATATATATATATATATATATATATATATATATATATATATATATATATATATATATATATATATATATATATATATATATATATATATATATATATATATATATATATATATATATATATATATATATATATATATATATATATATATATATATATATATATATATATATATATATATATATATATATATATATATATATATATATATATATATATATATATATATATATATATATATATATATATATATATATATATATATATATATATATATATATATATATATATATATATATATATATATATATATATATATATATATATATATATATATATATATATATATATATATATATATATATATATATATATATATATATATATATATATATATATATATATAGAAATACATGTTTTTAAATACAATTATTGATAGAAGCTATTTTTAACCAACCATGCACTTTTAGATGAATCAATTTACTAAGCCCAGCCCCAATACCATTACTCGCCTGACACAAATAATACCCTTCGTGTTCTTTAGTAATTTTTTTCAGTATAAGCGTCCCATTCGAATAATTTTCAATTCCATTTATTCCCGTATTTCCGTTACTAACATGGATTTCACGATATTCACCACTTTGCTCCTCGATTGCTTGTTTCCAATGAATTGAAGGTTGGGGAAAACCATCCGATTGGCATATTATCGATACAGTATTACCCAAGACAGCTGATTTGTCTTGAGGTTCGATAATCCAACGTGGCGGTACTAAACGTTTAATACAAAAAAAAAAAAAAAAAATGAATTTTATTGATTCCAATAAAAATAAAACAAATTAATACAATTTAGCTGACCACGCTTGAAATTTTAGTTACTGATCTTAAAACAAAATGTTCATGGAACCACGATACTACTCATCATCTTCTAAAACAAATACAATAAAAAATATTCCCATTCTACCTGGTGCACACAGGTAAAGGCTTTTCTGACTAGCTTCCTGAAACTGCGAAATATGCTTGATAAAGAGAAAATTATGGAAAATTACTATATTTATGAATAGGGAAAACCAATATAAAATATAAGAATTTTTTTCAGAAGTTAATAACTGTCTCGCTTCCATGAACAAAAATGTAAATATAAGCATGGTCAGTGTTTTAAAAATTCCAATTTTCATTGGAAAATAAAAAAAAAAAAAATATTAAAAGAAAATTTGTATAAGTTACTTGTGTTTTCATATATGTGTGCATGTGTGTGTGTTTTTAAAATGTATAGTGGATGTATAAAATTTGCTCTCGCTTTTTGTTATTTTACAAACCAGCTACTGAAAGAATTGCCGTATAGTCAACAGTTCCAGCTAAATTAGCCACTTGACAAGTGTAATTTCCATTGTGATACGATGTTACATTTAAAACTGTTAATATACTAGAAAATGGTGGAAATTCATTTATATTGATTGTATTTTCTTTATCAAGTTTGACTGGTCGTCCATCTTGTAGCCATGTTATATTTATGGGCTGATCACCTTCGCTCGATGTGCACATTAATTGGGTTCGCATACCTTCGGTAATTTCTTGTTCAAAATTGAATGGTGATATGCGTGGCGGTACTGCGAAATAATTTTTAGCATTTTCATTCATAAAATTGGAATTTAACAATAAACAAAATATTGTGCGCTTCGTGCTCTGTAAAGTGATTGGTGAAATATTTTTTTTGTGTTATTAATGGTGCAGTTTGTGGTGTAATCAAATAAAAAGTGAAAAAAAGTAAAAAAAAAAACTCTAACATGCAACAGTAATTCATATATCACCAACAATTACCATTTACGTGAAGTTGAGCGGAATGAAACACCGTGGCTGCATCATTTTCAACTCGACATGTATACATACCACCTTGAGATTTTGTAATTTTTGTTATACTTAGGGCACTTGTAAAATCATCATTTTGCCGTGTTGTTATACTGCTATCATCATAAAACCCGTCCGGACTATCACTATTCAATAGGAACGAGGATGTTGGTTTTGAATTTTCTTGATTATTTTGCATTATTGGCGAATTATCTTTCAACCATGTGAATACCAGTGGCAAATCACCAGTAACCACTACACATTGGACACTTGTCCGATCTCCTACATTCAGGTCACGAGCAAACGTGAACGGTGTAATTTTAGGCGGAACTTTTTTTTTGTTTTGGTGCATTAATTACAGTAAAGTGCATGTAAGAAAATTATTTAATATTCAATCAATTCAAGATTAATGCAACAATTATTTTTTAACACAGAGTTTTTCAAACCTATTTTATTAATTTGAATGTATCGCTTCAACGTAATAAAATATTAAAATGGTGACTGTTGTTAGCAACAAAAAAAAAGGCGGTTACGAAAAGTTTATTTATTTCCGGAAAAATATTTTTAATTAGAAAAGGAGCGGAATTCTGAAATATCAAAATTGGACGCCATAAATCTTACGTAGAAATTTGACGTTTTATAATTCCATCGATTTCAAGAGGTTAATTGATCTCGGTTTGATTAACTCTATATTTAGGTACTATTGTTGCAGTAATTGTATGAAATGAACGATAGCTCTCTGATGTGCAATAAGTGCAAGCATTGTGCTTATTGTAAATATATTGGACGTGTACTTACCCATTACTTTAATATCGACGGAACGCTGAGACGTGTAGTTATGTTTATTTTTAGCTATGCAAGTGAATGTACCTTGATCCGACACTCTTTGAACATTTTCCATTATAAGTGTGCCATTACTAACCCTTTGTCACATATTCGTTGGTAATTTAATTCCGTCCTTTTCCCATGTAATCGTATCGATAGGATATCCGGCAACTGGACATTTTATCGTTAATATCTTGCCAGCGACCGCCGATATAGTTGGCATTACCCGAACCGATGGTAAACCATAAATATTTAATTTCGCCGCGTGTTGTACTTCTCCCGCGCGTGATTTTGCAATGCACGCATATTCCCCACCATCTTCTGATTTTACTACTGATATATTTACATGACTAATAACATCGCCAAATAGTGTAACATATTGGCCGATTAGTACACGATCATTTTGCGGCAAAGGAAATCCATCGAGCAGCCATGTTATAATCGGTGTTGGGTTACCCGCTGCACTACATTTCAATGATACTGAGGGTCCCGGTTGCATTGTTTGCTCGATAAATTTATATACTAATTGAGGTGATACCTCGCCTAAACGAATTTCGGCGGTACCTTGGGCACAAGCATAATCATTTTTAACAAAACATTGATACATTCCACGATCTTCTTTATTTACTGACGTTATTCGGACATGATCTTTCGATAAAAGACGTACCCTAGAGCCAGTTCGTAGTGGTTGACCATCGCGGAGCCACCAGATGCTGGTTTGGGGCATACCGCTCGTAATACAAGAAAGTGTTGCCATTTTACCTAAGTCTACCATTTGCCGGTTGGGCTGAATATGCACAGTTAATGGTGAGGTTATAATTAATTGAACTTCGAGGGTTTCACTGCCCACTTCATTTGTTACCGTACAAAAATAGGTACCCTCGTCTGATATTTTTACTGATGTAATAACGAGTGTTGTATCATCTCGGATAAATCCTTGTCCTGACAAAATAATATTGTCGATTGATTCATCGCGGCCATTTCTCCGAATGTACCATCTGAAAAGAAATTTTTAATATTTACAAACTATACATAGATAAAACTCTGACTAAATGTCTGATATATATATATATATATGATAACCAGGAAAGCAAAAATATCCAAAATAATAAGTTTGGGTAATAGTAATCGAATTTATTATTTATGTAGTATTGTTTTTGTTACCTAATATTGGCGGTCGAGACAGCTTATGACGTGAATGTTTGGAATGAAAAATGAGAACAACAATTTGTTTTTCCGATTACTTAAAATTCCATGTATATATAGTATATATGTGTATATATCCAAGCTCCCAACTTTACGCAATATTTTTATATCCTGTATCAATATTTGCAAATCGATATTAGCAATATTTGTATATTCTCTATCTTGTAACATATTACCAGCTGTTGTAAGGTTTCTTTAAATTATAAAATCATACAACTGAAAATACTTCATTAACATTGATGCTGATAGACGCAGCAACGAGGTGAAAGACGACACGAATACGACGATCAGCTAAAATGCGATAAAAGGTGAACAACCGCTTGACTCGGTAGTTAGTGTATTTTGTATTTTGGTCAAAAAAACAGGTAGTGATGTAGGTGCACAAGCTATTTGCCAGAAAGAGAAAAAACAGATATGGTTGCTTAATTGAACAAAACTACTCTTAATAGAAGTGAAAATAAAAACTTACAAGAAACCTAATAATAATAACAATAACTAAGAACAATAAGTGCATAATCGTTCGTGTTTGGTGATCGTCCCTAAGTTATGAAGGGTGGTCGTATTAGCGTGTGCCGCTTCTTAAAGTTTTAAAGTTCACTTTCAACTACTGAATGGTAATTTAATCATAAGCGATATTGGATATTGCGATTAGTGTAGTGTCCCACACGTCGTGTAATCATTCTATATTACGTTAAGGATTATGCAAAGCATGGCACACTACCCTAGGCAGAGAGCGACAATTATCGCAGTTCAACATCCCTTGGCGGTATATGTATGTATATAAAATACTATCAATACAGTTGATGAAAGATCTAAATATTAATAACACGAAAACGATTGAACTCCTTCAACAAGAAACATTTCTCCAGCATTTCATGGGCATCAGCTTATCTTCTATAAGCATTATCATCACGATACTCATTACTGTCGCCATATTAAAAAGAAAGAGAATATTGCGAATTACCAATTCTATCAATCACGAAGTATTAGACGAAGTAAACCATCAACATGCAAAAGAAGCTACAAGAAACGATGACGTTCAACAACATACAACAACCGATTTTTCCAAGGTAGCAGGTACAGTTCCTCCCAGAAGAAAATTTTACGAAACGCCATTCTTCTAAAGGTCAAATGGGACATTTGAATTTAAGAGGGAAGAGTTAACACATCAAACTTCATGGTTCCCACATCGTTTACCGCTCTTTCGAGTAATTCTACGAATGATCGTTCGATTCCATCTGTCTTGAGGCATCTCATGATTTCTGAAAGAGTTGAGTGGAATCTCTCAATTTGGCCGTTCACTTCGCCCTTGTAGGGAGGGACCTTGAATACTTTAATTTTTAGGGAATCTTCCATCATGGATGTGATTGTACTTGAACTAAGTGATGGTTCGTTGTCGAGTACGAAAACTTCGGGTACACTAAAGAAAAATAAAATATCTCTGATTGGTTGTTTAAGATCCTCTATTGCCCTGGATCTGATTGGCTTACAAGTAGCAAATTTTGTTAATTTGTCTATGGCTGTGAGGACTAACTGGTTCTCAGTGGAGTAAATATCTATGTGAATAGTATGTCCCGGATAGTTGGGAATAGGTGTGGGGGTAATTTCTTGTTTATTCGGGTGCCTATCGTATTTACTTTCTTTACAAGTGGCACACTGTTTTACCAGAAATTTTATCTTCTTGCTCATCCTTGGAAAATAGTAGTTTTGGATGATTTGTTCCCTATTTTCTTCGGCATTACGATTAGCTCTTCTATGTGTTGTTAGAATTTTATCGTCTTGCTCCTCTTCATTTATGATGTCTGTTACTATTCTACGAGTGTAGCGTATTTTGTAATTTCTAATGGTCTAGTATTTAGACCATTTATTATGTTGGAGTTTAAGTATCTCTTAAATATTATATCAGCGGAAGTGAAATTTGGTTTGGTTATAGTGTGTCGTACATAATTTTGAAAAAAAGTTTGAATCTGATACGAGTCTTCTTCGTCTATTTTTAGTATTAGTTGATTTCGGAAAATATTAATAGGTGTTTCAATTGTAGGGATTAGATCGTGTGCGGAACTTTCGTCGCTATGTTGCGTTGAGGTCATTGTATTCGTTTCAGTGGGGATTGTCACTCTTGAGAGAGCATCCGCTACTACATTCGTTCTTCCTGGCTTGTATTTAAGTTCAAAATTATACTCTTCCAATATAGCCTTCCACCTCTTCATCTTAGAGTTATTATTCTTATTACTGAGGGCGAATGTCAATGGCTGATGATCCGTAAAAATTTCTACTTTCTTACTTCCGTAAAGGAAATTCCTTAGTGTGGTTAGGGACCAAATAATTGCCAGCATTTCTTTTTCGTTGGCTGCATAGTTTTCCTCTGTTTTGTCTAGGGTCCTAGACAGGAATGTAATTGGTCTTCCGTTTTGAGCAAGTACTGCGCCTAGTGCGAAGTTGGAAGCATCTGTGGTCAGTTGGAATTTATTATGAAAATCAGGGAACGATAATATGACCTCGTTTGAAATGAGGGAACTTTTAATTTTATTGAAGGCGCAAATTTGTTCATTAGTGAAATTCACTTGTTTAGTTCTTGAAGCAGTTTTGGACACATGTCCATCTTCCCCTCTTAAGAGTGGAGTCAGGGGTTTCGCTAGTTTGGCGTAATCGTTGATGAAACGGCGGTAAAATCCAGCCATTCCTAGGAAGGATCTAAGTTCTTTCACTGTCTTTGGTGTAGGGAATTCCGTTATGGCCTTCACCTTTTTCTTGTTTGTTTTAATTCCGTCTTTGGTGATGATGAAGCCTAGAAACTCAACTTCATCTCGTAGGAATTCACACTTGTCTAGTTGAATTTTAAGGTTAGCCTTTTCCAGAATATTAAAGATTACCTTTATGTTCTCGAAATGTTCCTTTTCGTTTTTCCCAAATATGACTATGTCATCAATATAGACATAGCAGCGTTTTCCTATATGTTCGCGCAGGATATCATCCATCAGGGCGCGTTGAAAAATAGATGGCGCAATTTTCAGGCCGAATGGAAGTCGGGTAAATTCGTATTTACCGTAATTGACCGAGAAAGCTGTTTTCTCGATGTCTGACTCTCTGAGTGGAATTTGATGGAAGCCGCTTTTTAAGTCTATTATGGTGAATAATTTATTTTCACCGAGGTTTGACAAGATCTCATTTATCTCCGGAATTGGATATTTATCCGCGATTGTTATCTCATTTAATTTACGGTAATCGATAACCATCCTATATTTTTTCTCTCCCGACGCGTCCCCTTTTTTTGGTACGACCCAAACCGGGGAGTTATATGGTGATTTAGATGGCCTAACTACTCCGTCTGTCAATAACTGGTCGATTTGTTTTTCTACTTCGTCTTTAAGACATACAGGGTAAGGATAGGGTCTAGAGTAAACTGGTTCTGTGCTATTGGTTCTAATTTCTCCCTTTACTGTTGTGGTAAACGTTAATTTCTCTTCTGGGTCGGCGAATAAGTTAGGGTTGTCGCCTATAATTTTGTCTAAAATCCCTTTTTGTATCGGGTTGAGATGTGATACTCTTAAATTTATATTGTTCACAGAATCCGATATATGCTGTTTGAGTGGAATCCAGATATTGGGATAAATAATCATAAGTCCTCTACTTGTATGAATGGTGGCATTGAGTTCTTTTAGGCTATCGTTACCAATTATGCCTCCAAATGATTTGAGGCTGGGCAGAATGAAAAATTTTAGTTTTCTATCCGGACCAAAAAAGTCAATCATAGGCATGATGGGTGATTTTTATGCTCCCTGCTACTGAGTTTGCTATAAATGGTTTTTCATTTAAGATGGGATTACGAACGTATTGAGGTTGTATGTAATTTTTGTTTGACCCTGTATCTATTAAGAATTTGACAATTTTGCCGCTCTTCGCTTGGTGTTCTAAGTAAGGGAGCGAAGAGCTTTTTAATCTAAAAAATTGATATCGTCTAACTGTTCTGGCGTCTCGTGATCGTCATAACTTTCCATGGTATTGTCTTCGTTCGGTTCAGGTATAGCTTCTGAGTTGGTGTATTCGACGAGGGTTTGTTATTGCTGTGAGTCGTATTCAGCCAATTCCTCTTGATACTGTTGTAAGGCTGGGTCTTCTACGAACTGTTCGTAGTGGTATACTCTTTGCGCTTTGTTTGGGGGATGATTTTGTTGTGATGAATTAAATAAAGGTCTTTTCATAGGGTGTTGGTTGTTTTGAGACCGATTCATGTAATTCACATTTTTTGATTGACCGCTACCGTCTATTGACATTATTGTTGGTTTTAGTAATGGTTTAGGTGGATATCCTGATGGGTAATTTGGATATCTGAATTGCGGTCTAAAGGGTTGTTGTGTTAATCTTGGGAAATTTGGGTTTGGATACCCAAATTGATATTGATTAGGTTGGAATATATTTTTTCGTTCGATAGAATCCTGTGGGTTATGTAGAAGATGTGGATAGAATGGTTGTGGTCCATTAGATATCGTAATGTGGTTTTTGCGGTGGAAAGGAGATAGCGGAACTGGTGGTTTCCGTTGACTGTTTTGAGCACTATTGTTTGCATATTGCGCTCGATAATCCATATTTAGCAGCTTTAAGCATAAGTGTAATGCTTGGGGTAGGTCTGACGGCTCTCTGATACTGAGCAATCGCGGTAGATCTCCTTTTAGACCCCTAATGAACGTATCAAGTGCCTTATCTCTATAACTTTCCGTTAAATTGGTTAATGATTCTTGTCCCATGTCCATGCAGGACAATTTATTTAATATCAACGATATGTGTTGGTAAACCCTTTGATAAAATTCGGGGATTGTTTGGCTACCTTATATCAGCGTCATCATTTGGTACTCAAGTGTACCCAGATCCCGCTTATCTGCATAATGCAGAGTTAGACATTTGGCGATTTTCTGCCAATTGAGTGGAGTGTTGTAGGATTCTAAAGCTACATCGGCATGGCCTACTATTTTATTTCTAATTACGTTTAAAATACCATAATACTTTGGCGTGCCGATTAGGTGTTCATAGATCCGTAAAACCCTGTCTACGCTTTTTTTCCACGAGCTGAATTCTCCTGGTTGTCCTGAGAAATCGCGGATACACTTTACAATGTCGGGGATTTTATCTAAGTCTGTGAGGTTCGCCCTATATTGGTCGTCTATCGTTTGGTCTGTGTCGTTCCTATGATTATTGAGCTTTTGATTTTGGTCAATTATAATTGCTGTTACAATATCTGTTAGTTGTTCGAGATCGAATGGTTTAGAAGTTTTGGGGTCTGTGGGTAAGTTAGCGTTTGAATTTTGAGATTTTAAATCGTTAGGCATTTTTGTAATGAGGAAGAAAATTTGCTATTATTTCAATTTTACACAGTGGGCACTTGAATTTTTGTTCGACTGAGATAGATTCCTGATAAGAACTATTGACTTTACGAGATAGTTTTACAAATGTAATTTTCAATGAATGTACTATAGTAATATAGTAATATAATGTAATATAATGTAGTATAATGCAATATAATGTAATATAAAACTTTGATTGTATTTGAATAATTTCAAGATTAATTACTTTGATTTAGATGTGCAAAAATAATTGAATATCTCAAATTTTATCTTAACTTTACGTTGCTTTTAATATTTCGCTTGATTTGTAAAAATTTTCTTTAGATTAGAATTGAACGTTTTTATAATCTTCTCTTAATTTTTATTTTAGTTTTTTAATATTTCGTTTCTTTTTTAAAAAAAAAAAATTCTTTAGATTAATATTGAAAAATAACTTACAAAATAATAAACAAATGTATGGTTAACATTTGGAGTTGTAATCGTTTTATGCCCCTTCCTCAAGTATCGTCAAAGATGATTGGGCCGCTGTTGAATGGTTTTAATGCGGCTTGGTGTCAGTTGTCCTATTTCAACTCCCTTTTTTCCTGTGTAGGAGTACTTGGGCGCTTCGTTTCCTAAATTCTGATACTTTAACTTTTTTTTTATCAGCTGAACGTGTTTATTGGCTATTCACATTCTCTTTGCACTGTTATGATGTAGGTAATCACAATGTTTTTAATACGAGTATGTTTCGAAGATTGTAAGAGAATTCAATCCAGTTTCGAACTGAGGAGCTTATGATTATGAAAAAATCAATCTTCTCATCAGGCCGCGGCGACTGGACTGATTATACCACAATTTACATTCTATATATACAGAATGTGGCTGTGGCGTTAAGTATTAGCGAATCATAACTAATACAGATGAATTCTCTTACAAATTTTTCTTCTTCACAATATTCACACAGCTCTATTTCTGTGTACGCTAATTTTTACTTTATTAATTTTTTGTTGAATATTAATTAATTCATGTAATATCTAATATGCTACCGGTGGTTAGACCATTTTAATTGTGTTTCGATTAACACGAGAAGTATATTAGTATTTACGAACAGTAATTCAACGAAACCGACTAATAGACGATTGATTTTTTCATAATCATAAGCTCATCAGTTCGAAACTTGATTGAACTCTCTACAATCTTCGGAATTAAATAAATAGAATTATGTCTATTAGTCGGTTTCGTTGAATTACTGTTCGTAAATACTAATATACTTCTCGTGTTAATCGAAACACAATTAAAATGGTCTAACCACCGGTAGCATATTAGATATTACATGAATTAATTAATATTCAACAAAAAATTAATAAAGTAAAAATTATACGTATACCTAGCGGAAATTCTCTAGGCAATATGGTAAACTTGCTTTTTAAAAGCCGCTGGTTGTAAATTGCATTTTTCATTGAACCATTTTTTCCGCTTTCAGAGTTTTGGCGATCCAGAAGAATTTGAAATAAGTGAAACCGATTTGGTATTTGCAAATACTGTATTAGTGACCAAAGAAATATTAGACCGCAACATAGATGTTAATGAACATCATGGATCAAAAACTCCTATAGATGAGGAAATTCTTAGTGATTTGTGTTCATTAAGCTTAAACGAAGCGTGCCCTTTGATAAATGAATCCGAAAATTCCAATAATTCGGGCGAAATTAATAATGAAAATTGTGTCGGTATACATCCAGTCGTAAGAGAAAGACAGAAAAAAGTAACCCCAACACCTTCAAAAGAATTCACGGTCTGGAATATGAAACAAAACATGGGAAATCGGAATGGGTACGAAGGGCCGAATTTCAAAGGGCCGAATGTCGAAGGGCCGAATGTCGAAGGGCCGAATGGGTCGAAGGACCGAATATGTCGAAGGGCCGAATGTCGAAGGGCCGAATGTCGAAGGGCCGAATGTGTCGAAGGGCCGATAGATTAACCAAAGACCAAATATAATAAAATACATAAATTCATAAGAAATTAATTTATATTTGACAAAACTTAAAACAACAAATTTTAAAAATTATATTTCTGAAAACAAAACAAAAAAAAAAAAAAATTCGGCCCTTCGACCCATTCGGCCCTTCGACATTCGGCCCTTTGAAATTCGGCCCTTCGTACCCATTCCGTATTTTTGTGTTAGTACCTACGTTTTGTTCAATATTCTGAACTTTTAATTTTAACTACTATAACTACATTAGCTGCAACTAGCGTGGGGTTGTTTTTATTTTTACAGAGAAAGAAAGGCACAGCTGGTCCAGATTTTTTGTTTTGTACTATGAATTAGTACAAATGAATGTTCGATTTATTCCAATTGTTATTATCGGTTTTATGTGCGAGTTGTTTTATTATAGCACCGAATATACTTGCACAACAACTGAAATCTGTGGCACGACATGCTTAGTTTGAGTCAAAATTCCTGCAAATCTGATATAACCCTGCTTATTTAGACTGGCGTCGACCAGAAGTCCGATTATATAGCGTACCTCAATATCATCTGTTGGCTTCCAGTTTTCTGCTTATTAATAGCGAAATAGCAGCCCGCCATCTACGTATTTTCTTGGGAGAAGTTTATCCTTGTTGATACCGCTCCTAATAAGGTTACAAGAGGGTGTTCATTTTTGGGGAAATAGACTGTTTTTTTATTGGGTATCATCCTTCGTAGGACCAACAGTCTGAGCATCTTCGGATTCGGATGCTTCTTGTTCGTCATCACAGTCAGAGTCGCTTTCCAATACATCTTTTTCGCTATCACATGGGTCAACACAACCCAAAATGTTATCCGGACTGTCATCATCACTTTCTTCCAAAGAAGCTCGAACTTTTTCTTTAGAACATTACAAAACGTTACATTTATATTTGAACAATTTACACACTAACTTACCTTGTCCTTCATTTGTTCTATGTATACGGATCTGTTTTTATTTTGAAAATGGTGTCTCAGGATACTTACCCTTATGGGTATAAATTTGGCAATGCAATTTTTTGAATAACATATATTAAAATACATTTGATCCAATTTGTTTGAAAATAGTTTTTAAGATGGTTTTTTTCAGATCAAACTTAAAATGAGTCTCCGAGACCCAAACCGTATACTGATTAGGATTAGTACTAAATTATTAATAAAATGTTGATAAGGAATAGTAACGTCCCATCAGCTAATACATCTTTGTGTATTTAAGTCTTAGTTCAATCACTTTTCTTCTTGACGTGTACTCATCTCTGTTTAGATTCAGAGATACTTAGCTGTGTTTGCATATGCTACTATTTCTCGATTTGTGGTAATCGAAATATGCTCGAATCGTCTGTTTATAAAGTTGATGTGAACTGATTAAGTTTCATTTAGTTTTATTCGCCATCTCTTTGTCCATTTATGCATTTGAGTAATAGCTGATTGGAATTTCTGTGTTAACTGTTCGTTGCTTTCTCCAACAGCTAAGATAGCAAAAGTCGCCACTGTGTTGTTTTCTAATGTAATACACTGCCTATGGTAACTCCTACGTTGATTTTAGCAAATGCATTGGTAGAAGATTTATTAACTTTTGGTTAAGCCCTTCAGCCCTTCCACACTCTATCAAACGCTTGTATAACGTCTAAAAATATCGTTGAACAGACCTTTTTCTCTTTTAGTCCTTTCTCGATTATACTGGTTATTCTGTGTACTTCATTAATTGTTGAGTGTTGGGATCAAGATTTTTCTCTCAATTATCGGATTTAACCTTTTTATCAGTTTTTTTATCAGCTTCTCAAAGAGTTTGGACTTGACTGGCAATAGCGAAATTTGTATATAAAGCTAGGTTACGTGTGATGGTTCCCAGATTTTGGGATCAAAATTATTCTGCAATTTTCAACAAGCTGATGGGTACACATTTCATTCTAAATGCTGCATTTATAAGGTTGGTGAGCTTTGCCAGAGCTTTCCCTGTTAGTTCTTTTAAGATTTCTGCAGTAATAAGATCGTAACCAGGATGTTTTTTCATTTATCTCACACATGATTTCTTTTGGTGTTGTCGGCAGGATTTCTTTACTTTTTTTGAACAGCTGGTTCTGTTATTATTTCGGCTTCCAATCTGCATTATTGGTCTTTTAATTCTTTTGATTGCTTTCCAAAGTAAATAATCAGTATTGCTATCATTCGTTAATTTTCTTAGATAGTTGCTGATTGATTCATCTTCCAATTCTTTGATCTTTCTTCTTAATTGTTGAGTGAGATGTTAGCTGTCATATTCTTGTCGCTTTTCTTTTTTCTGCTAGGAGTTTCCTAATTTCCATAGGGTAGTTATTTCCCTTGATTTTTTTTTTAATTTCAAAGTTATTTGCCCAAGTTATTTGCTGTATATTATTTGCAACTCTCTGAACTTCTTTGTCTAATTGTTTGCACAAGTAGATGAAAGCCAGGATTAAACTCTGATCCTTCACCGATACTCCAAACGTTAAATGAAAAAATCATTCAGACAAAAAAAGAAACCCGTTTCTAATAAATAATCACACTAATTGGGAATGCTTTTCGGACTCTCCGGTGTTACCGGTGATGATACATCCTAATTGGGTTTGTTGCGCAATTGGCTCATTTGGTGCACCTATCAGCAAATTTGCCATTATTGATGACCAGGTACATCTAATGGTGAATTCTACAGTAGTTTTCTCTGTTCTCGCTTCTGGTAGTACCATGCCGGCAATGTTTGCTTTAAATTTTTGCTTTAAGATTCTAGTTTTTGCTAGAATTATTTCCAAGAGAAAGCTGAATGACACAGAATTGCTGAATGGCTTTAGGGCATAAATTCAGACTTTTTAAAAATACAGTCGAGCTTAATGTGGTTTAGGTCACCGAGTGACATGCTAAAACCGTTTTCACAGTTAATTTCAAAAGATTGAAGTGTATCTAAAACGATCAACGCAACTGAATGAAGCTAAATTGAATGCTATTGGATTAATCGATTGTGAAATACTGTTTAGTAAATTGTTACGATTTGTCAAATTTGTGTAGTGCTAGTTTCTATTATGAAGGTTAGTTGTATTTCTTGGAAACATGTGACCTACAACTAATAGTCGGCAGGTTAGAAATTAAATTCAGTGACAAAAATTTTAAAAATATCGAAAACGATATTTGTAGTATTTAAAAAACAAAAAAAAATGAGGATCATTAAATCAAATCAAATAGATCTTGATATTTGTAAAGTTTTAAGCTATTCTGATTAATTAAAAGTTGGGGATATTTTTAACGAATTTTAAGTGAGTGCCAAACGACCAAGTATGTTTTACGAAATGAATATAGTTTTGGAGAAGGAGGAATATTTTAGAACTAATCCAAGAAGATTTTCGTATGTAGACCGACAGGAGCTGGAAACAACCATTGCTCAGTTGATAGACAGCGATGTGATCAGGACTAGCGAGGTCCTTTACTGTTCACCGATAGTCATGGTAAAGAGAAAGACAAAAGATGGCTATCGATTGTGTGTTGATTAAAGGGTACTAAACAGATTGACGGTTGGAGATAATTTCCAGTAACCGCAAATTGAGGATTTGATTTCTAAGTTGATTTATAAAAAGCACTTAAGTTGTTTAGATTTAAAAAACGAATTTCATCATGCTTGTTTGTCGGTTGATGCCATTAACAGACAGTCCAAGTGTTTTTCAATGTTACCGAAACTTTTGGTGAATTACTACGGAAGGACGAATTAGTTATATGTTAATGATATAAGAATACATGAGTGTTTTGCGTAAAGTTTTGAAATTGATGACGGATAATTTATTTGAGATGCAATTTAGTAAATGTAGCTATTTACATCAGGAAATTGAGATTGTCAGTTCAAACGTAAAATTCAGAATACCCAAACCCCCTAAATTTGTGCGGGGTTCAACGTTTTATCGGAATGTGTTCCTATTTCATTAAATTTAATTTAGATTTTAGTATTGTGCTTAGTAAGCCTTTACAGGACCTTTTGAAATCAGGAGTAAAATTTAAATTTGAAACAGGTGAAATTCAGGTTTTTGAAGATTCAAAGAATAAATTAATGAAGAAACCTGTTCTGTCGATATATTCTCCTAAAAATGAGGCAGGGATACATTGCGATGCTAGTGCAATTGGCTTCGGAGCTATTATGCTACAGAAATCAGCGGATGGCACCACAGCAGATGAATCGAAGTACCATTTATACGAACTCAAAGACCTGAGCAATAATTTATGCATTGAGGAGAGTCAGAGTATATATTCACGGATTGACGCTTAATAAGCGATTGGTAAATTCAAGAATTGCTAGATGGGCTCAAGAATTACAAGACTAAAATAACAGTGTCGAACATAGAGATGATCTGAAGCATGTAGATGCATTGCCGATGGCAGAAACCGTTTATGTATATGATTGAAGAAACTATTGGAAATATTGAGAGTTGAATTAGAGAAAAGCGAAAATAAGTTTTACGAATTGCAGGATGAAATTATTAATCGGACAGTCAGGACGAAACTACGATTTAACGTTCGCAAATGTTTACAACGAAATTCTCATGAGATGGTCATGTTGGATTAAAAAACGGTTGGAAAAGCCCTTAGAAATTATGTCTAGAAATTATTGGTTCCCACAATTGATACGGCATATGCCGATTTCTTTGGCCTCTTAGATTTTCGCGTAAAATATCGCGATTTAATTAACTTTTTAATCCAACAGTTTTATCATGGAAAATTCCATTTTAGTACAGTAATCTTTTCGCTCTTTCAATAACTTATTCTATTATACTCTAGGTGTCACCGTAACACTACCCCTCACCTAAACCTGTTCGTCCCGAACTGGACCCAAACCACCTCCTCTATACAGGGTCAGCCTTTCTAAATGCATCACGTTCCGTTTACCTCCATGTCCCTTTTGTATCCGATAAACCACGATCCTTATGATAACAGTGTAAGGTCCTTCCCTTGCTGATTGTAACATCGGTGATAATTCCTTCTTTCGTTGTGAGTTTTGAAGCCATCATACCAATTGTGCTTCCTGGAAGCCTTGGTTATTTGCTCGTATGTCATATTGAGCTTTCCTACGTACAAACTGATGAATCTACTGACGGTCTACTAATCCAGTTGTTGACCACGGCATCAGCTATTGTTGTTGTCTCTTGATTGGGTATAGGGTAAACTTCCGGCTATTTACTGAAATAATCCATTACCACTAGTACATGTTTACTGCCGCTCTTAGTGGTGTGAAATGGTCCCGCTACATCCATTACAATTCTCTCGAATGGTGCTCCGACGTTATATTGTTTGATGGTTCCACGACTTTTACGTGTGATTTCCTTCACTGCTGCACGTCGGCCACATTTTTGGCACCATTCTATCACCGACTGTTTGTGTTGGCCAGTTCGCAAATTAATTTTATTCCCATTTCAGAGTTCATCTCCAGGGACTTGGTTGCAGTAATGGTGGAGGTTCTGGGTGAAAGAGGCAAAGAGGAGGCTATAATGGCCTCCGCCTACTGTCCTGGAGACTCAGAGTTAATACCTCCACTTGAAGTTAGGCGGCTCATAGCTCATTGCAAACGCAATGGGCTGGCCTACCTGATAGGATGCGATGCAAACGCGCACCACATGGTGTGGGGTAGTACGGACATCAATAACAGGGGTGAGTACCTTTTTGAATTTCTGATCTCAAATAATGTAGACATTGTCAATAGGGGAAGGAAACCTACTTTTATAAATGCGATTAGGCAAGAGGTCCTAGATCTGACACGTGCTAGTCCGCATTTCAGCGGCTTGGTCAAAAACTGGCATGTGTCTGAAGAGGCCTCATTATCGGATCACTTGCACATCAGATTCGATTTGGCGGCTGAGACCATGCAGCGGCAGGAAATCAGAATTCCAAAACTGACCGACTGGGACTCTTATAGAGTCTCACTCGAATCAGAAATGCCCTCGGTTGTGGGGAACATAGAATCTCCAGAGGGTTTGGAGATCTGTTCAAACCAGCTGCATAATTCTATACACTTGGCTTACGAGAACAGCTGCCCAGTTAAGCGAAGAGAGTCCACAAAGATGGTCCCTTGATGGAACGGGACGCTGGGTAAACTGAGGAAAAAATCGATAAGATTATTTAACAAGGCTAAACGCACCGGTGAATGGGGCGAGTATAAGATGGCCTTGACGGAATATAATCTCGAACTAAGGAGATCCAAAAGGGCTACCTGGAGGAATTTCTGTGAGGGAATCAATGAATTGCCCTCTGCAGCTCGTCTCCAGAAAGTCCTTTCCAGGGACCATTCAAATGGTTTAGGACTTCTCCAGAAGCAAAATGGGGGGTTCACTGAAAACCGGAAGGAAACTTTAGAGGTACTGTTAGAGACCCACTTTCCGGATTCAGTAGTGGTAGGAGCCCAAGAGAACTCATATGATCCTTCGAGTGAGGTGGCCTATTCGCCTCACAGTAGGATCTGGAGTCTCTCTGGGAAAATTTTCACACCCAGCAAGGTTCGATGGGCTATTGGGTCTTTCAAACCTTTCAAATCCGCTGGAGGGGATGGTATCTTTCCAGCTTTACTTGAAAAAAGTATTGAGGAAGTACTCCCCAGCTTGATCCAGATGTTTCGGGCAAGTTATGCTTTTAATTATATTCCGAAACTGTGGAGGAAAGTAAATGTGGTCTTTATACCAAAGGGCGGGGGTCGTCCAGACACCCAGGCCAGGGCATATCGGCCAATTAGCCTCACATCGTTTCTTTTGAAGACGATGAAAAAAATCCTGGACTATCAAATAAGAAGTGAGGTCCTTGAAAAGAATACGCTGCATCGGGACCAGTTTGCGTATCAAACTGGTAAATCCACGGTTATGGCCCTTAGCGGGCTAGTCACGAGGATTGAAAAAGCAGTGACATATAAAGAAATTGCCCTTTGTGCCTTTGTGGACATTGAGGGGGCGTTTGATAATACCTCCTATGGATCTATAGAGAGGGCAGCAATGGGAAAAAGGGTTCCACTTTCCACAATTAGCTGGATCCGTTCCATGCTGGAACATCGTGAGATTACTGCCAGACTAGGTGGCGAATCAGTAACCATCAAGGCCGTAAAGGGCTGTCCCCTAGGAGGCGTACTATCTCCTCTTTTGTGGTCATTGGTTATTGACAGACTACTGGTCCTTCTGAGTAGCCATGGGTTTGATGTCCAGGGCTATGCGGATGATGTGGCTATCATAATCAGAGGCAAGTTTGATGAGGTCGTTTCTGATCGCATGCAAAATGCACTCAATATAATATGGCAGTGGTGTTACCAGGAAGGGCTCAGTGTCAATCCAAGCAAAACTGTCATTGTTCCTTTTACGAGGAGGACAAAGCTTGCGCTTACAGCTCCCTCGTTAAACGGTACTATTGTTCCTTTTTCCAGCGAGGTTAAATATCTAGGGGTTATCCTAGATCAAAGACTGAACTGGAACCAACATTTGTTGAAAGTTCAAAATAGAGCCACCAAGGCTCTCTGGGCCTGTCAAAGGCTCTATGGGCGTACTTGGGGACTACAACCAAAAATGATCTACTGGTCATTTCTTACAATCATTAGGCCTATGGTCACCTACGCATCGGTTATATGGTGCCCTAAAACTGAGCAGAAGACAACGCAAACCTTTTTGAATAAGATTCAGCGTGTAGCCTGCATCGGTGTTACGGGCTCAATGAAGTCATGTCCAACCGCGGGGGTGGAGACACTTCTAGGACTGACACCGTTACACCTGCATATTAAAAAGGACGCTGCCAGTATGGCCCTGAAAATGCAGGCGGAAGGAAATATCAAGCCAGGCAATATGGTGGGTCATATGGAAATCCTTAAGGAATTTCAGACAGACCCTACAATAGGAATGCCTTCCGACTGTATGCCAGCTAAACTGGACTTCCACAAACCATTCTGTGTTAGGTTACCTGACCGGGATGTGTGGAGGGCAGGTGTACCATCATTTGAGCTAGGGTCCATGGTATGGTTTACAGATGGATCAAAAACGGAAGATGGGGCGGGGATAGGAATACACGGGAGTGGCACTACTCTCTCGAAGTCCTTGGGTACCAATGCTACCGTTTTTCAAGCAGAATTACATGCTATAGAACTTTGCGCTAGGTTAGGCATAGCAAAAGGCCTAAACGATGCAAAGATTTATATTGTATCAGACAGCCAATCAGCCTTAAAAGCTCTTAGGTCTTGTACCGTTGAGTCAAGGCTGGTATGGGATTGTCTGAAGGTTATTAAACATCTGGCAGGCTCAAATAAGGTAACACTTATGTGGGTGCCAGGTCATACTGGAATCGAAGGAAACGAGGCAGCTGATGGTCTCGCCCGTGAGGGTTCTGCCTCTCCATTTTTTGGACCAGAACCCTTCTGCGGTGTCACTAAGGGACACCTTAGAGCAGCGGTAAAACGCTGGGAGGATGTTCAAAAGTCCTCCTACTGGCGCAGAATTCCAGGTTTACGGCAGGCGAAGAAATTTATATCACCTTCGTCTGTCAGGGTTAAGGAGTGTCTTGAACTTAGGAAACCTGAGTTGAGGCTGCTTACTGGCTTCCTCACAGGTCATGTCCCCTTAAGGTATCACCTTAAGAAGATGGGCCTAAGTACGACAGATGGATGCCGCTTCTGCGGTCTGGAAGCGGAATCAGCGGAACATGTTCTGTGCCATTGCCCAGCCATTTTCCAGCAAAGACTGCAACATCTAGGAGGGAGAACAATGAGCCCGGATAGTATGTATCTTGTTCCGGCCAGTAGTATTGTCAGATTCATTAAGAGCCTGAATATTGACTGGACGGATAATTAAGTAGGGTCCAGCACAATAGATCTTTTAGGTCGCGGTGCGAGGTGGCTTATCGCCCACATGGCCCTCCAGTAAATAATAATAATAATAATAATCACCGACTGTCTATATCCTGCCCAGTAGAATCTTTGACCTATCTTGGCTAGTGTTTCCTTAATTCCTAGGTGGCCTCCACTTGCTCTTCCGTGATACTCTGTAAGGATTTACGCAATCCAGCTCTTCGGTAACACCAGTAACATTTGCTTCATTTTGCCATCTGTGCTTTTCCACATTCGTTTTAAACACCCATTCTCTATTCGAAGGCTACCTCATTGAGCTCAATAAGCCTTGACAATGGAAGTTTTGTTCGCGATCTCGTTCCAAGTGGGCCGGTATTCCTTTTCCTGTCATTTCATGTTAACTGACAAATCCGTGTCATCTTATTGCTCTTTCCTAATCATTTCGTCAATCCACTCCTCGTCAGATAGCACTTTCGTGAGCCCAACGTTGATGATGCCTTCTTTTGCTTCAACGTGACCACAATGTTTACATCCTACTGGACATGGTCATCTTGATAATGTATCGGCAATTGCATGTGTTTTAGGTCTTGGCCAATCCTTTACCACTGTGATATTTTCTTCATCGATGTGAATTCCATTGGTCGTTACCAGAAGACCCAAATATTTTACTTCCGTTCTGAACAGCTTACACATCTTAGGGCTTAACTTTAATCCGGCGGCCTGTATCCGATTCAAAACTTCCGCCAAGTTCCTTAGATACTCGTCAAAATTCTTGCCCATTACGATGATGTCCTCCAGATATATTAGGCACGTCTTCCAATGTAAACCCTTTAGCAAGCGCTTCATTAATCGTTCAAAAGTCGTAGGGGTGTTACATAATCCGAACAGCATAACATTAAATTGGCGAAATCCGTTACCCGCACTGAACGCCGTTTTCTCGCGATCCTCCTCCTGGACTTTCACCTGCCAATAGCCGCTTTATAGATCTAACGTCGAAAATATTCGAGCACCCGATAATATGTCTAATGTGTCATCGATCCTTGGCAGTGGGTAGCTATCTTTTTTAATCACAGGATTGAGTTTTCGGTAATCAACGCAGAATCTCATGCTACCATCCTTATTTTCGACCAACACTACTAGTGAGCTGTTAGATGGTTCGATTACACCTGCCGTCTGGATATCTGTTACCATCTGATCGACCTCTTCTTGTTTTGCCAATGGTAACCTCCTGGGTGGTTGATGAATCAGCATCTCTATCTTAAACTCTGTTTTAACATGTTAAATTTTTGTTTGTAATTCCAGCTGTAGTTTCTGTACTTCGTCACGTCATTCTCTTTTGGCCTTCAGCAATTTCCCCCATCTGACGCTCCATAATTTGGATTGGTTGCCTAATCTCGCCCAACTGGTGTTTCATTTCTTGATTTGTAACATTTAATGTGTCATGTCTGGAAAGTATTTCAATTAGTGCGCCTAGCCAACAATTATCCCTAGAAAAATTATCAGGTTCAGGTTCAGATTTCTTGCAGAAATACTGAAAACTACCTAGAGTACGATACTCCTCACCTTAAATATGAAGAATATTATTTGAATTAGATAAGAATTGAGAAGGGGCCCCAACGACAACCTCTCTGTCTACAGGACATTAGGATATTTTTTTTGTTATACAAACAAAAAATGTCAGCTAATGTCTTTAATCCGTTTACCTATTATGTAGATATATCTATGTATTATTATACATTAGTATATAATTCGTGTAAATAAACACAAAAAGTAAAACTAAATGTCTTCTAAACGTTTCTATATGCTTTATAACAATCTAAAAGCTTAGAGCATAAATATAGAGGATATTTAAAATTTACATTAACTTCAAAACAGTATGGATGTTGATTTCCAAAAAACATGATTTTTCCGACCAATAACATATAGCATATAACATGTGAAAAATTCAAAAATTTACAATAAAGCAAACTTTATTTTATATATAGTATAGTGCCAAGTGGACACCCGAATGTTCTCTGTCAGACGTATTTTACTGGATTGTCCTAGAGTTTTTGATTATCATTTAGATCTACGTGTTCTCTGTATGTTTATGCTTTTCATCTATGTACGAGTATATGAAGTACACGAAACGAGTATATAAAATATAAATTAATTTTTGTGGTTTGTTTGTTTTATCCTTCGAAGGAAAATTCAAATTTTATGTTTTCCTATATTGAATTTTTTTTATTATTTTTCATTTGAGGGGGCCGTATTTGTTTATATGGTTAGGGATCGATGGGACACCAGGCGATACGATATAGAAATGAGTACAATTTACATACAAATATTAGATTTTCTATTTGTAAATATTTTCTAATTTTCACTGTAAAGAGGTGGATTCTGTACTATTTAAATTATTGTTTTAATTTAGCTCATAGGTATCAAATGTTACTCACCGATATGTAGGTTTTGGATTGGCATACGCTACACAAGCGATTACAATCGGATCATCGAGCCGAACTGTTATTATTAATAACTTTTCATTCATTATAGGCGGAACCAACTCTCGCATTTCAGTCAATTGAATTCTTCCCGCGTTTCCACTGACAACTGAATTTTGAGTTAATTGATGATGGGTACGACACCGATAAGTTTTTTGGGCATCTGTTCTCGTAATATTAATGACTAACAATTCCCCAGTTGGTAACATATGATATTTTCCATCTGTAAATGAGAGGAAAGAAAATTTGTTTCAGTACCTGTAACAATTAATTTAAATCACTTACTGCAATCTAGCACTAAAAAAAAAAAAAAAAACGCTTTCATCATTTCCTCAAACAGAAAATTCTTTAAAATAGCAACAGCATACTTTATATTGCTTATCATTATTTGCATCTAATTTTGTGAAACAAACAAAGAGCTATGGGAAGTATTAAGAGGTATAGAAATGTGTGGAAAAATTTTAAAGGGAAATCTAATCAGATTCAGATATAAATCTCGTAAATAAATAAGAAGATGATGCTCGGCCTTTTCAATGTTATATGAGATTTATATCTTAATCGAAATGTTATTATACGGTGTTGGTTCATTGAATATAATTTTAAAATCAAATTTTAGTTATTTATAATTCGAGTAATAATAAAATGGAATATTTAGTAACTGGTTCAGTTTCAAACCCGCTTCTTTATTCCGTTTCTTTTTCGTACATCTATGAAGATTTTGCTATATCTAATAGAGAAAACGTGCACTAAAAACTATTTTACTTTTACCTGGGTGAAGTTTATAACAAATAACAAAAATAAGTATGTGTTAGTGTGTACACTGTTAAAATAATTCTTATAAGAATTTTGAGTGTAATATATCAAATAAAATATTTGTTGAGTAAAATATCACGATTTTTGTACATTGTTTATGAGATACACTTGTTTAACCTTCACTCTGTGTATAGCTTACTATCACGTTGTCTGGGAAAGTAAATAAATTTCTTTATTTTCTACAAATATAATCCGAAGCGTTTCTCGTTTTTTTATGCATTCTATTCATATGATTTTGGTGTGGTTGGGACAAAATGGTTCATTACAAAAATGACATCTTGTTCTAGTTTTCCTATCAGATGATTTATGGCTCAAGTAACATCTTCGTCGTTTGCTAACTGTCTTAACCGTCACTTCTTCGCATGTTGATTCCCACCTTATTGGTAATGCTTTACAACCTTATTTTTATTTAACTTTCGAGTGTTATAGAGCCGCTCCAACACCAGTTGGCCTGCACCAGTTGGATAGTGAATTCTTTTAGAAATGATTTTCTTTCGGATGCTTTCCGAGTTTCACACAAAAGGGCGGTTGGCACTTTTATACAAAACGTAAAGGCTGCAACATCAGTAAGATCAGTAAGGTTAAAAAATAACACCATCGGCCATTGTTGAGTTTTCCTTTTGCATGTACAGGTTCTCACTAATTTATAGAAGGTGTCTGGCCCTCCTTTTGTTGTGTTATAATCCAAAATTTAATTAGTTAAGCCTGTGTTCCATGAGAAAAATTGAGTGACAGTCAAAAAAAAAACGAAAAGAGAAAAATAATCTGATGCCCCATATAAGAGACAAAGGCAACGTTTTTTATTTTGTAGAAAAACAATTTTGCTGTAAAATAAAAAATAAAATAAAAAACGATGTCCTTGTCTCTTATAAGGGAATCAGATTGTGTTTCTCTTTTCGTTTTTTTTGACTGTCAGTCAATTTTTCTCATGGAATACAGGCTTTATATTAGACTCACGATCTACTCCGTTATTATTGTATAAAGTTGATAATACCAAAACGTTTTTATTTGGTTTAGGAATAAAACGCACAAGTGTTTGGTTGATATCAAAACAGAATTTTGAAGGTTTTAGTTCTCGTGTTTTTAATTCCACCTTACTACTAAACTCTTTGGGAAGATCGGTTTTATTTCATCTAATTGTACCAATTAGTGTATTTTATTCTGCAAAAGTTAATCGGCTAAAGAACAACTAGTGGAATACCAACATATACTTCTGCGTTCAATGGGTAAGAATTCTTTGCGTCGCATAGCTAGAATATTTTAATTGTAATATTTTAATTCTAAACTTCTCTGGCTTCGAAGGTACCAATATACTGTCTGAAAGAATATTTCCCTCGACCTAGAGGCAATTGTTGATAAATGATTAAATTTCATGATGGTTTCCTCGAATGTTTGCCAAGGACATATTCCTTATATATTGGAATGCTGCCAATCTATCGATTTTTAGCCGCTCCTGTCTTAGACAGCTATAGTAACTGAGGGGTTTGATTTATTTATGTTTAAACCGTCAAGCCTTCTCTTTCTCGCAGGTTTTAAGCTTCACTTTTCGATAGTTTTTTTTATTTTGGACATAGTAGCACATACCAGCGTTTGATTTTTATCCTTAACAGTCGCATTTTCAACATTTTCTTATTCATTTCCTCGATCGTCAGAGACAAGTTGAAAATGTTAATCATTATTAAAATTTATCGGTTCAACATGCTCATCCTAGTTACAAATGTTTATCGGCGCAGCTTGTTCACGCTTATCGCTCTCGGAAACTTCACATCAATAGTGTCGTTTGCTATTTCCACTTCATTTGATAATCTGATACCTTAGGAGTAGAAACTCAATCGAGAAGTCCAAGGGGCTCTTGGCTACTCTGTCTTTTTCGCACCATAATAACAATATCTACAACAAGGATAAGCTGCTTTTAGTACTAAGCTCCTTGAATTACAAACAAAAACTAAACCAGAAAAATCGTCGAAATATCGGTAACCGTAAAATAATACAAAAGTAAAATAAGGAAAAATATCAGGAATAGGTATTTACATACATATATGCCACAGACGAGTAGTGTCGAAAACTAGTATTTGTGGCATAGTTTATGTTACGTTTTGACACAAGTTCTTGACATTCTTTTAAAACCTTTGTTTTCGACATTTTTTGACAGGATTTTTTGACAGTGAAAAAAACGTACAATTTTAGCTTCATTAACGTTCAGAACTGTTTCAATCAGTTAGAAAAGTTTCTAAATTAAACGGTATATTTCAATAGTGTACTCACGAAACAATAAGAATATTTTATTTCCTCTTTTTTTTCCAATATAACACACAGTTTTTGATACTTTCCGACAGTTTTTGACAGTCGTTGAAATTTTCGACAGTTTTTGGTCATAAATTAAGATTCTTCACCCATTTTTGACAAAATTTTCGAAAACGCAGATTTTTTAGCGTTTTTATGTATAATACACATACAAAAAATGAATAACAATGCAGTTTCTCTCTCAGTCTCACTTACTGATTAGCAGAAAAATTGTACAACACATCACACACACACATATACAATACATTCATAGATATAAAAAGTAAATAATTTTTTGATTTATATAGAAAATAGTGCATAGAAGTAATTTGGAGTCATTTTGACCCCAGTACACAGAAATGTGCTTGGTTTATTTCGGACTATGGTAATTACAAAATTTACAAGTAATTTGGGCCTGATTTTCATTGTATTGCATATGTATGAGATATTAGTTGAGGCTTTCTTATAGGGCCATTTAAATAATAAGAAACGTATTTTTTTAAATTTTAAAATCGACTGGGGTCAATTTGACTGGGGTCAAATCGACTGGGGTCTAATAAATAAACGTATAATCTCTTTATGAAATGTACTATAGCATTTTCTACGAATGTATTGGTCGCATCATTTTTATGTGTACATTACTTCGTAACATAACGTTAAATGCATTAATTACAGAAATATTAAGTCACTATTGTTTACCTCCGCTTACGCAGTATGCGCAAACAAAATTTTTATATACTTATCTTTCTTTTTTCCCCGTTCGGATTTTCATTAAGGACGTGTCCGATTTCTGTGAGAAATAATTTTTTTGTGATAAATTTGACATTAGTGAAATAATTTTCTCTTCCATATTTGAAATAAGTTCATTTGCTTTCCGAATACTGAAATAATTTTGACGGAATAAAATTGACATTTGGAAATACAACAAACTACAAATCACAACAATAAACAATTTGCCACATCTTAGTTCCATAAAATCTTAAACAACAAAATGGTAGGTACTCCACCGAGACCAGGAAGTCCGATAGTTCTAATTGAAAAGAAAGCGGATATGGAGGTTGATCAAGAAGTTGCCGCCAATTGGACTGTTAAAACTGCAGCCATTTTGGACGCAGAATCCCTCCATTTGGTTTAAGGCGACTGAATTACAGTTCACCTTTAATCAATTAACGTCAGACAGAACTAAGGCGTCACACGTTTTAGCTTCCCTAGCAACGGAAATAGCAGAACAAATTGGTGATCTGTTATCAGATCCACCAACAAATAATTATTTTGAAGCCATTAAATCTCGGTTGCTTGACAGATTGACACCATCGCCAGAACATGACCTGGAAATTTTGTTGACAGGAATCGATCTGGGCGATCGGAGGCCAGCTGAACTTTTAAGACAGATTCAAGTGATGGCTAAAAATAAATTTAGCGAATCTGTCATTAAAACCATGTGGACCAGAAAATTACCTGAAGTAATCCGAGTCGCAATGGCTGGGTTACGAGAAACGGAAACGTTAGAGCAATGTGCTAAGATCGCAGATAGAATTCATGCGGCCATGTACCACGCGCCAAAAGTGGCGTCGATGGATAGACCATCTACTAGCGGACAACAGAACAAGCCAAATTACATCTCGAAAATTGAGGCTAGGCTCAATACACTCGAAACCCACTTGAATGCGCTAAGCAACAAGGGTCATTCTCGTTCCGGCTCCCGAGGTAACAACAACCAAAATCGGTCGAGCAGCGCTACTAGTAGCACTGGTAATAAGCAAATGTCCACAAACAACACCAAGCACAACAATTGGAAAAATCATCCAGATTGGTGTTACAACCATAAGAAATATGGAAATCAAGCTTGGTCTTGTAAATAGCCTTGCTCATATTTTAAACAACGGGTTGAGCAGATAGAAAAAGCTGCCGCCCAAAAACATGAAGCAAAAAACGGATAGACGTAAGCAGAGTAGAGTTCGGGACATTATTGAATTTGCGTTCGTCCCGGCTCTTTATCAACGACAATAACAATAGTTTAGTTTTCTTAATTGACACGGGAGCTGACATATCAGTAATCCCGGTCAAATTCAATAATATAAATGTAAATAGTTATTCGCAGGATCTTTCACTTACGGCAGCCAATGGATCAATTATTCGTACATTCGGTACGAAATTGCTTAAAGTCAATTTAGGACTTAAAAGGGACTTTACGCATGCTTTTATTATAGAATCCGTGAGTCGCCCGATCATTGGCGCCGATTTCTTGGCAAAATTTGGTCTCTTAGTTGATCTCAAAAGAAGACAGTTAATAGACACAACCACAAAATTATCAATTGATGCGATAGTAAGGAGTTGTGAAACACTTACGCCTGTGCATTTTTCTATTAATAATGGTTATGGTACGATATTAAGTAAGTTTCCTAGCCTTACAGCGTTACCAAATTTTAATTTGCCAGTTTGCCATTCGGTTGTGCATCATATTGTGACTAATGGTCATTTACCGATGGCAAGGCCAAGAAGATTAGATCCTGATCGGCATAAAGCCGCTTTTACTGAATTCCAACATATGGTGGATTTGGGGATTTGTCGACCATCGTCATCCCCAGTTTCATGTCCATTACATATGGTTAGAAAAAAAGATCTCGATTGGAGACCATGTGGAGATTATCGACAGTTAAATTCGGTGACAACACCAGATAGATATCCGATATCTCATATACAGAATTTCTCAATGAACTTACATGGTTGTAAAATATTCTCCAAGATCGATTTAGTTAGGGCTTACCATCTAATACCAGTAGCATCTGAGGATGTCTATAAGACGGCAATTACAACTCCGTTCGGATTGTATGAATTCACACGTATGCCTTTTGGGTTACGTAATGCCGCACAGACATTCCAACGATTTATTAACGAAGTAGCCCGCGGGCTAGATTTCGTTTATGCTTATATTGATGATTTACTGGTGGCTTCAGAAAATGAGGAACAGCATTTAATGCACTTAGAACAAATCTTTAAAAGATTGATCGAATATGACGTGCATATTAAAACATCAAAATGTGTTTTTTGCATTCCATCATTAGATTTTCTGAGTCATAAAATTACAGCAGATGGAATTCTACCTTCTGAGGATAGAATTCGAGCAATTAGTGAGTTTCCGGTTCCAACTTCTGTAAAGCACATTCAACGTTTTATCGGGATGGTTAATTACTATCACCGATTTATACCTAAGGTAGCAGAAATGTTAGCTCCAATTCACGCACATTTGGCAGTACTAAATAAGTCGCCAAAGCTAACCTAGAACTTTTCTTGGACGGATGAATGTAATGTTGCATTTAACCAAGTAATTGCGGAATTGATTAAAATTACTCTTCTCGCGCACCCAATTGGGAACGCTAAAATAAGTATTACAACTGATGCATCGAACATTGCCGTTGGCGCTGTCTTGCAACAGTTTAATGAAAAAGAGAATCGGTTGAAACCATTAGCATTCTTTTCGAAGAAATTAACGAGTGCTGAAATAAAATATTCAGCATTTGATAGGGAACTCCTAGCAATTTTTCTGGCTGTTAAACAATTTAGATATTATGTAGAAGGTCGGGATTTCACAATTTAAACCGATCATAAGCCACTAACAAGAGCTATTCAGTCTAAAACTTAAAGAAATCCAAGGCAATCACGCCATTTGGATTACATTAGTCAGTTTACATCTGACATTCAGCATGTGCATGGTGTAGAAAACGTGGTAGCGGATACGTTATCACGCACTTTAAACATTGACTCGGCTACTAACGAAATATTTTTCGATTATAGAGATATAATTAAGGCACAATTAAAAGACGAAGAACTTCAGATTCTATTATCTGGTTCAAACGATCGTCGATCAACTTCTAGTTATAAACTTGAGTTATTTATGTTGCCGGGCCTTGAAGTCTATTGTGAAGTATCGACAGGTAAAAACCGTCCATACATTCCAGATCCATTGCGTCGGATAGTTTTCGACTCATTACACAATTTAGCACATCCTGGAGTTAGATCTACTCGTAAATTGATTACAGCTTGTTATTTTTGGCCAAGTATAAACAAAGATGTAACTCAATGGGCTACTTCTTGTTTATCCTGCCAACGTGCCAAAGTACAAAGGCACACAGTCTCACCACATGGACAATTTAATATTCCACAAGGTCGATTCGAACATATCCATTTGGATATCGTTGGACCACTTCCGGTTTCCAACAATTGTTCTTATATTTTAACGTGTGTTGATAGGTTTACACGCTGGCCTGAGGCTTATTGCATGAACAATATGTCCGCTAATACGATTGCCACTACATTTGTTAATAACTATATTTCGCGATTTGGTGTCCCGGCAGAAATAATAACTGACCAGGGTTCACAATTTGAATCTAAGCTATTTACTGAACTTACAGTACTTCTTGGATCTCATCGGATTCGTACAACTGCGTACAATCCTAAAGCGAATGGCATGGTCGAACGTTTTCATAGACAGCTTAAAGCTGCTCTTATGGCCAGAGGTAATACAATTAATTGGAGCTCTGAAATACCAATTATTTTATTGGGTATTCGAGCTACAGTGAAGGAAGATCTTAATTGCTCACCAGCAGAGATGGTTTATGGTCAATCCATTAAACTCCCTGGTGAATTTTTTTATTGATAATCCTCCTTCACCTATACCTGACAACACAATTATCGACCAATTGCGAAACGCAATGAAGAATCTTATCCCTTCACCTACGCGTAAAGCGAAACAAGATGGCATATTTGTTCCAAAAACTCTGGACAACGTGATTTTGTTTTTGTAAGGATATATAAGGTTCGCGTTGGACTTTCCCCTCCATACGAAGGACCGTTTAAAGTTATTAGACGCCTTCGAAAACAATTTATTATTTCGATCAAGGATAAAAATCATAATATCTCGATCGATAGATTGAAGCCTGCTTTTGGAATCATTAGTTCTTTTGAACAAAATTTTTTCCACAAAAATTTTAAAGCAGTTGACTTTGTTAGTTAATGTTCTCATTTGATTCGGACATTAACTTGGAAGGGAGTATTGTAGCAGCCGATTAATAGTAATAATTAATCATTGCAATTCAATTATAAATAATCAAATTTGTAATTCGAATTTCAAATAAATATTAATCGCGCTACAAAATAAAAGTATAATCTCTTTATGAAATGTACTATAGCATTTTCTACGAATGTATTGGTCGCATCATTTTTATGTGTACATTACTTCGTAACATAACGTTAATTGCATTAATTACAGAAATATTAAGTCACTATTGTTTACCTCCGCTTACGCAGTATGCGCAATTGGAAAAAAGAGCCTACCATAGTGTAGCAACTAGACTATAATCATAAACCAAAACGCAATACTATTTTTTTTTTTCACGAAATACTTAAATTCTCTTTGTTTTGTCGGGGAGGATATATGCCATTTCGCAACGGTGTGGCAAATGCCACATTTTCAAATTTGTTTTAATGTCATGCCAATATTTTTACTCGTTTGATTAATTTATAGTTCGATCAATAACAAGAATACCACGGGGATTTTTCTAAGAAGCCATTTACTGGGAATAAGTGGTTTATGTATTGTGATCCACATGGCCTATATGCATTTGCCACATCGTTGAGAAATGGTATATAGGTCATGTGGTTCACGAGACATAAGGCGCTTATTCCCAGTTATTGGCTTCTAAGAACAATCCCCGTGAGCAATGTGTGTGAAGTTTTTCTCATTTTGTTCCCATATATACGTATACAAATCCTATTGGAAAAAACAAAATTCAATTGGATTCTCATTGATTTTGGTATGTATTGGTGCTTATTGTACACTGTTAAGAATTCAAAATTTATCTATAAATGTTTTATTTTTAAATTAAATTTCAATTAAATTCAATGGATTAAAGGAACTTAATTCTAATTTAAACTTATGTAAGAAAATTTGTAAAACGCGAATCACAAAGCTCATTTATTTTGAAATATTAGGATTCAGTCCACAAATGAATACATATTATGTTAATTTCTGCTATTACCATGCATTATTTTACTGAATCTTCACGACAGAATAAAATAATAAAACAAACAATTATTTTGTATAGCTTAGCTTAGTTTAATTACATTTATTAAATTAATTTTACTTTGTTAGTAATATCAGTGTGCTAAATTTAAAACCAAAGTTCCGAACCATAAAAATAAACATCAAACTGTTTCCAATAAGAATTCAATTGTCCAATAAAAAAAATATATTATACCAAAAACAATGTTAAGCAAACAATTAGTTTATAAAATACTTTTCTGTGAATATATGTATGTCAATAGGTCGCAAATTTGTTCAGGTATTCAATCGTGTAATATCAGAAACTGAGTTCAAATATGTCGCAAAAAGTGTTAATTGACTTTGGCCAATTTCATTCAAAACCGCAATTTGGAGTTTAAAATTCAAAGCACATTTATTTCTATGGTTAGGAGATACCATCATAGCTTGATCGATGTGGAATTTAATCAGCTATTTCGTGAACTATCACAACTTGAGTCCAAATCTCTGACAATGGCCGTTAATGGCCATGGAACACCCTTTGTCACAGATTTGGAGATAGGTTCTGATAGTTCACGTGACATCTGAATATATTCTCCATCCATCAAGTTGAAGAGTTGGACTCAGGTTCTGATATTTCACGTGACATTTAAATAAATTCTCTTCAGAAATAAATTTCTTCCACATTTTAATCTTTAAATTGCAATTTTTGGTATAAATACTAAAGGGTCATTTATTTAGTTAATAAATTAGCTGACTAAGAGGAATCTAGATTTTTTCAAATTGGAATTCAATTTAACAGTGTGAAACTAACACATATACCGGGTGATTTTTTTAACCTGATACACTCAAATATCTCGGAAAATAAACACTCTACGAAAAAAATGGTAAAGATCAAAATTTAATTATTTCGGGGGGAAAAACAGTAGTGTTAAAATTAGTACCACCCCCCCCCCCCCAATTATGAATTCGAGTGTTATATTATTATATTTTTATTTGATATATTTATGAATCGTCATAAATATATTTATTTTTATTTATAATATTTTATTTTATTTAACACTGGTTTATTTAATAATGAAAATGTATATAATAATAGTTGTTAGTAGTTTAAAGTATAATAACAAAGTGACACCGATTAGTTTATTTGTGCCCTTTATATATGGTTAGTTTGTTATGGCTACGTATATTGTTTGTTTATATAATATATGTATGGTTTTATACTTTGTGCATAATATGCATCTTGCGAGATAAGGTTTGGTGCTTTATTTGCTGTGCTAATCTCATCTTCTTTGTTCATTGTTGTCTCGTTGTTACAATGTATGTTGAAGAGATAACGAAAAGTATTTTCATAGGTTTGTGGTATTGGTTTCGTTGATTCGTTTATGTTCGGCTGGAACCGTCATACGTAACTCCTCCCCTGCAAGATTAGAGCGTGGATTTCGCCGGAATTTACGCGAGAACCATTTATTTAGTTTAAGAAGGGTATAAATGATTATTGCTGGGAATATGATGCCTAATGCTCCATATTGAATGATTTTATGTCTCTCCTGATTTTTGTGATGAATGTGATTTTCTTCTATGTTGTCTAGGGTCCAGTTGTGAATTTTATGGATGTTAAATTCTGGTATTATATGCTGTTCATTTACATCGTTCCATGGAAGTTCTGCTAATTTGATTGTAAATGTTATATTTGCGTCATTTACTATGTTATGTTTTCCGATATTTAGGTAACAGTTGGATATTGTTACTAATGATGGTTCTTTTATTTTATTTGTATTCCTACTGCAATTTGATTGGAATTCGGTAGGTTCTTTTCCAGGTGTTATGAAGATGGTGTTATCGTTAATTGAGATGACTTGCTCCTTTCCCGATATTTGTGTGTAATTGCATGTTGCAATTTGTTGATTTATTATTGCTGGTATACAGGTGTTCTGTACTTCTTTTAATTGTAGTTTTCCGCAATAATATGTTTGATATATTTCTTGACATTGGTTTTCATAAAATTCAGTATATTTTTGTTCATTGGATATTAAATAGGTTGGAGGTTCTGGGTATATTATTTTGTTGTTTATAGGAATAGGAATTATTTTATGTAATTGAAAACTTTCGTTCCTGAGTTTAGGAATTTCTATCAAGAATATTAATTCGTAACTAGTTGTTATTAAACCTTTAATCGTTAATAATGAGTGTGAAGTTTATGCTAAATAAAAAATAACAAAAAATTACACTGTTAAATTAACTATTTTCCAATTGGAATTTAAATTACATGAAAATTTAAATTTTTTGTAATTTTGGATTTTTAGTACCACCAAACAGATTCTTTTCATCAGAAAACAGGTTCTTTCCATCCTTTTCAGATAGCTGGACCATCTGTTTATATCGTTAGCCAAAAGCATCCAATTGTGTTGAACATTAGTATATTTCAGATAATTTAAAAGTTGACTGAATTTTGATGGTTTAAATAATTATTTAGCGCCGATCCTGGAAATGTCCCGAAGGCCCCGCACATTTCTTAGAATAGCTAAGCCATATAGCGGTCAATGTCACCAAGCCGATCCAATTATGATGAACTATAATATATTTCACAGTTTTTGGAATTTCAAATAATTTTTTCATTATGTTAAAAGTTTTATATCGCCCACCGCAGAGATGTCCACAAGATCTTGCCTATATTTTCGGATAACTTGGCCATGTGCCAGTCTACGTGGTTAACCTTATCCAATTGTGATGAACTATACTATGCTTCACAGAATTTAGAATTTTTAATAATTTTATTAGTTTTATAAATTGTTGTATCTCCGATCACAGAGATGTCCACAAGGTCTGGCCTATATTTTCGGATAACTTGGCCATATGCCAGTCTACGTGGTCAATCTTATTTAATTGTGATGAACTATACTATACTTCCCAGAATTTAGAATTTTTGATAATTTTATTGTTTTAAAAATTGTATCTCCGATCACAGAGATGTCCACAAGGTCTGGCCTATATTTTTGGATAACTTGACCATATGCCAGTATACGTGGTCAATCTTATTCAATTGTGATGAACTATACTATACTTCACAAAATTTCAAATTTTTAATAATTTTATTAGTTTTATAAATTGTTGTATCTCCGATCACAGAGATGTCCACAAGGTCTGGCCTATATTTTCGGATAACTTGACCATATGCCAGTATACGTGGTGAATCTTATTCAATTGTGATTAACTATACTATACTTCACAAAATTTCGAATTTTTAATAATTTTATTAGTTTTATAAATTATTGTATCTCTGATCACAGAGATGTCCACAAGGTCTGGCCTATATTTTTGGATAACTTGACCATATGCCAGTCTACGTGGTCAATCTTATTCAATTGTGATGAACTATACTATACTTTACAGAATTTCGAATTTTTGATAATTTTATTGGTTTTATAAATTGTTGTATCTCCAATCTCAGAGATGTCCACAAGGTCTTGCCTATATTTTTGGGTAACTTGACCATATGCTAGTCTACGTGGTCAATCTTATTCAATTGTAATGAACTATACTATACTTCCCAGAATATAGAATTTTTGATAATTTTATTGTTTTAAAAATTGTATCTCCGATCACAGAGATGTCCACAAGGTCTGGCCTATATTTTTGGATAACTTGACCATATGCCAGTATACGTGGTCAATCTTATTCAATTGTGATAAACTATACTATACTTCACAAAATTTCGAATTTTTAATAATTTTATTAGTTTTATAAATTGTTGTATCTCTGATCACAGAGATGTCCACAAGGTCTGGCCTTATTTTTGGATAACTTGACCATATGCCAGTCTTCGTGGTCAATCTTATTCAATTGTGATGAACTATACTATACTTTACAGAATTTCGAATTTTTGATAATTTTATTGGTTTTAAAAATTGTTGTATCTCCAATCTCAGAGATCTCCACAAGGTCTGGCCTATATTTTTGGGTAACTTGACTATATGCCAGTATACGTGGTGAATCTTATTCAATTGTGATGAACTATACTATACTTCACAGAATTTCGAATTTTCAATAATTTTTTGGGTTTTATAAATAATTGAATCTCTGATCGCAGAGATGTCCACAAGGTCTGGCCTATATTTTCGGATAACTTGACCATATGCCAGTCTACTTGGTCAATTTTATGCAATTGTGATGAACTATACTATACTTCACAGAATTTAGAATTTTTAATAATTTTATTAGTTTTAAAAATTATTGTATCTCCGATCACAGAGAAGTCCACATGGTCTTGCCTATATTTTCGGATAACTTGACCATATGCCAGTCTACGTGGTCAATCTTATTCAATTGTGATGAACTATACTATACTTCACAGAATTTAGAATTTTTAATAATTTTATTTGGTTTAAAAATTGTTGTATCCATCATCACAGAGATGTCCACAAGGTCTGGCTTTTATTTTTAAATAACTTGACCATATAGAAGTCTACTTGGTCAACCTTATTCAATTGTGATGAACTATACTATACTTCACAGAATTTAGAATTTTTAATAATTTTATTTGGTTTGAAAAATTGTATCTCCGATCTTAGATATTTCCACAAGGTCTTGTCTATATTTTTGGATAACTTGACCATATGGCAGTCTACGTGGTTAATCTTATCCAATTGTGATGAACTATACTATACTTCACAGAATTTAGAATTTTTAATAATTTTATTAGTTTTAAAAATTGTTGTATCCCCGATCACAGAGATGTGAACAATGTCTTGCCTATATTTATGGATAACTTGACCCTATGGTTGTCTACGTGGTCAACCTTATCCAATTGTGATGAACTATACTATACTTCACAGACTTTAGAATTTTTAATAATTTTATTGGTTTTATAAATTGTTGTATCTCTGATCACAGAGATGTCCACAAGGTGTTGCCTATATTTTTGGATAACTTGACCATATGCCAGTCTACGTGGTCAACCTTATTTAATTGTGATGAGCTATACTATACTTCACAGAATTTAGAATTTTTAATAATTTTATTGTTTGAAAAATTGTATCTCCGGTCTCGGAGATGTCCACAAGATCTGGCCTATATTTTTGGATAACTTGACTATATGCCAGTCTACGTGGTCAATCTTATCCAATTGTGATGAACTATACTATACTTCACAGAATTTTGAATTTTTAATAATTTTATTAGTTTTAAAAATTGTTGTATCTCCGATCACAGAGATGTCCACAAGGTCTTGCTTGTATTTTCGGATAACTTAGCCATATGCCAGTCTACGTGGTCAATCTTATTCAATTGTGATGAACTATACTATACTACGCAGAATTTAGAATTTTTAATAATTTTATTAGTTTTAAAAATTTTTGTATCCATGATCACAGAGATGTCCACAAGGTGTTGCCTATATTTTTGAATAACTTGGCCATGTGCCAGTCTACCTGGTCAACCTTATTTAATTGTGATGAACTATACTATACTTCACAGAATTTAGAACTTTTAATAATTTTATTGGTTAAAAGTATTTGGTCTGGAGACATTTTCTTTTCTCTGCATCAAGCAAATTAAAATTGTGGACATTTCTGTGATCGGAGATACAACAATTTTTAAAACTAATAAAATTATTAAAAATTCATAATTCGGTGAAGTATAGTATAGTTCATCACAATTGAATAAGATTTACCATGTAGACTGGCATATGGTCAAGTTATCCAAAAATTTAGACAAGACCTTGTGGACATCTCTCAGATCGGAGATACAATTTTTCAAACAATAAAATTATTAAAAGTTCTAAATTCTGTGAGGTATAGTATAGTTCATCACAATTGAATAAGATTGACCACGTGGACTGGCATATGGCCAAGTTATCCGAAAATATAGGCAACACATTGTGGACTTCTCTGAGATCGGAGATATAATTTTTAAACCAAATAAAATTATTGAAAAATTTCTAAATTCTGTGAAGTATAGTATAGTTTATCACAATTGAATAAGATTGACCACGTAGACTGGTATATGGTCAAGTTATCCAAAAATATAGGCCAGACCTTGTGGACATCTCTGTGATCGGAGATACAATTTTTAAACCAAATAAAATTATTAAAATTTCTAAATTCTGTGAAGTATAGTATAGTTCATCACAATTGAATAAGATTGATCACATAGACTGGCATATGGTCAAGTTATCCGAAAATATAGGCAAGACCTTGTGGACATCTCTGTGATCGGAGATACAATTTTTAAACCAAATAAATTTATTAAAATTTCTAAATTTTGTGAAGTTTAGTATAGTTCATCACAATTGAATAAGATTGACCACGTAGACTGGGATATGGTCAAGTTATCCGGAAATATAGGCAAGACCTTGTGGACATCTCTGTGATCGGAGATATAATTTTTAAACCAGATAAAATTATTAAAATTTCTAAATTCTGTGAAGTATAGTATAGTTCATCACAATTGAATAAGATTGACCACGTAGACTGGCATATGGCCAAGTTATCCGAAAATATAGGCCAGACATTGTGGACATTTCTGTGATCGGAGATACAATTTTTAAACCAATTAAAATTATTGAAAAATCTAAATTCTGTGAAGTATAGTATAGTTCATCACAATTGGATAAGACTGAGCACGTAGACTGGCATATGGCCAATTAATCCGAAAATATAGGCAAGACCTTGTGGACATCTCTGTGATCGGAGATACAATTTTTCAAACAATAAAATTATTAAAAGTTCTAAATTCTGTGAAGTATAGTATAGTTCATCACAATTGAATAAGATTAACCACGTAGACTGGCATATGGTCAAGTTATCCGAAAATATAGGCAACACCTTGTGGACTTCTCTGAGATCGGAGATATAATTTTTAAACCAATTAAAATTATTAAAAATTCTAAATTCTGTGAAGTATAGTATAGTTCATCACAATTGAATAAGATTGACCACGTAGACTGGAATATGGCCAAGTTATCCGAAAAGATTGGCAAGACCTTGTGGACATCTCTGCAGTCGCCGATATATAACTTTTAAATAATGGAAAATTATTAAAAATTCCAAAAACTGTGAAATATATTATAGTATATCATAAATGTATCGGCTCTGTGACATTGACCGCTATATGGCTTAGCTATTCTAAGAAATGTGCGGGGCCTTCGGGACATTTCCAGGATCGGCGCTAAATAATTATTTAAACCATCAAAATTCAGTCAACTTTTAAATTATTTGAAATATAGTAATGTTCAACACAATTGGATGCTTTTGGTTAACGATATAAACAGATGGTCCAGCTATCTGAAAATGATGTAAAGAACCTGTTTTGTAAGGAAAAGAATTCTGTTTGGTGGTACTAAAAATTCAAAATTTACAAAAAATTTAAATTTTCATATAATTTAAATTCCAATTGGAAAATAGCTAATTTAACAGTGTAATTTTTTGTTATTTTTTTTTAGCATAAACTTCACACTCATAAAATTATATACGAAAATGAAATTCAACGAAAAGCAGAGCTAAAAAAGTTTATAAATCATTGCAAATTCCCTTCCAAGTATTTTGAAACGAACATCTAATGTAACTGTATCTAAATCAAAACGGCCCACATTTAGGTACTCAAAGCATTACGGTTTTCAAATATATTTTCGCAACGCTAGAGTTTAATCAAAATATCATCAATATTTTTACCGCAAGCATTGTAAAATCTAGTGATATGAAACAATTTGGTACCAATCATTATATTATCTCTAATAGATGTAGAGAGAGAGAGAGTAATGTTATCAAACATCGATGTTATTAAACATCGGCTGTTTAAAACCGGTTACCAAGGTGAAATTGGTTATTCTTTGTGTGACCGTTGACCAAATGAGATCAAATTAAATTTGCTGAGTGAATTGGAAAAGCATCTTGTTAAATAAATAATCAGCGTGCACTGTGTGCCGCCTATTCAGTAATTTTGTTGTTGGGTAAAAATTTAAGAAATAAAATAATAAAGTTTCAAAAGAAACTTTAAATCTTAAAGGTTAAACTAGATAAGATTATGGTTTTACTGTTTATCTTTGTTGGTTATACCTAAGTAACGCTGCAGCAGACGCATTTGAAATAATCTTCATTATCCAGTCATTACTTGTATACATACATATGTACATTAGCTGTATATTTATACGTTACGTAGTGTGTTGTGTTGTGTAATAAAATTGTTAAATTCATTTATTTAGTTTAAGCTAATTAAATTGATTAATTAGGTGCTGAGCAATTAAATAAAAGTAAATTTTCATTTTTTATTCTGAAACAAGTGCAAAGTCAGTATATCTATCTATTTGAGGGAATAGTAAAAGTGTACAAAAAGTGACATATTGAGTAACATTAGACATTTGGTTAACTTTGGTTTTACCAAAGCAATTTTGCTAGCATAAAAAAAAAATTCTTTCGATTCGGATGCCGATTTTGACAGTGGTGAGTAAATTAAAATTATTTTTATCAGTCGATTCCACGAAGGAAAATTTAATTTAATTTATTGACTTGTGCACATTTTCTTAATTTTTTTTTGTTTGAAAAACCATTTCCTTTCATTGTTTACTTTTTGGTTTCTGTGATTATCCTATGCTAAGTCAAAATTTTGCTATAAAGTCGAAATTAGGTAGAAGAATAGAAACATGTAGTCTCTGTTTAGTGAATAAAAATTCAATCAATGGTTATGTCTTGATTGAAAGTATTAACTGTTTAATTTCATTCTTGTATAAAACATAATACATATACAGGTAACCCTCGTATAACACGGTGATTACGTAACATTAAAACACCGTACTAACCAAAACCGTGTTATCTGAGACTAAAGCTTCATACAAAACATTACGTTATGTTCCAAAAATTTTTTTATTTTGAAAATAATGTATAACACGTTAATAAAAATAAAAGTTTCGTTTTTCCTAAAGATTTTATTTATCATTAAAATTCATATTATCAAAAATTCATAACTTTACAAGAGTTTCGTTTCGAAAATTAAATAAAAATTAAACTAAATTATAATGTCAGTCTTACTTTCATAAAAGTGATCCCAATAAAAATAAACATTTTAATCCAAATTTATCCAACGGAGTCTGATAAAATTTAATCTCGTCTATGACTATGGACTGGGTGTACATCATCGTCACTATAAACTTCCTCAAAACGAATTGTTTCCGATTCATTATTCTTCGAACGTACGAAGTTGCTTGTCCTCTCATTGCCTTCTCTTTCGGATGTCTCGAGAAAATCTGTTATAAGTGATTGGCGGCATTCATTTTGCAATTTTTTGAAAATTTCTTGATACGAAGCAAGGCACGCATCTAATTGTCTTCTAAATTGCGCACTTCTTTCCATTAAAGGGTTATTATCAATTATACAGGACTCTAAACTTCTCCCAAATTCCAACCCTTTCTGTAAGGTTTTTAGAGTAAATTTTTTAGTTGGCTCACTAAAATCTTCTTCTGAGTCATTTTCTTTATCATTATGAGTGGTCGTCAGTTCTAGTAGTTCCTCTTCGTTCATCTCTTCATCCAAAAGCAGTTCCTCCAAATCATTGGTTGCCATATCCTCGAATCCTTCTCCGCCGATTGAATGTGCCATTTCTAAAATCTGATCTACTTCATTTTGAATGGGTGGTATGACATTTGTTTCGAGTACGACAGCGGGCCATAAAGCCTTCCAGCACGCATTAAGTGTGGAAGACTTCAACTCTTTTATTGATAACGCATATGATTTCCACACATTTCATAATGGAAAATTCTTTCCAAGCCTTTGACACCGACATATTCGTATCAGATTCCATATGATCCATAATGTGTTGAAAAGTACGACGAATGTAATAAGATTTAAATGTTGCAATAACACCCTGATCTTGTGGTTGTATAATTGATGTCGTATTGGGTGGTAAATAAATTATTTCCACGTTTGGATGGCTCAACTCTTTTGGATGTCTTGGTGCGTTATCCAAAATTAGCAAACTCTTGAAGGTAAGATTTTTTCGTTTCATATAACTCTCTACTTGGGGCACGAAACAGTTTTGGAACCAATCAGTAAATAACGCAGCTGTAACCCAGGCTTTTTTATTGGCACGCCAAAAAACGGGTAAACTGGATTTGTCTTTATTTTTCATGGCTCGAGGATTCAATGCCCGGTAAATAACCATTGGTTTGGTAATGAAATCTCCCGATGCATTACTGCACAGAAGTATGGTTAATCTATCTTTCGCGACCTTAAATCCAGGAGCAGACTTGGCATTTTTAGAGATAAATGTACGTTTTGGCATTTTTTTCCACAATAATCCTGTTTCGTCAGAATTAAACAACTGATCAGACGTATATCCTTTTTGTTGAATGATCTTCAACAGCTCTTCTGGAAATTTTTGCGCGGCGTCTATATCGGCGGATGCAGATTCACCCTGTAACTTTATGTTATGCAACACAAAGCGTTTCTTAAAATTTTCAAACCAGCCCTTGCTAGCACTAAACTCAAAACTCGACGAAGGCTCTTGGTTTGACGATTCACCAGAATCTTTCAAATGTTTAAACATTTTAAGCGCTTTGTGTTTAATTAAATTTCCGTCCAGCGGCATATGCTTGTTGGTACAATCTTCAATCCATATGATCAGTGCCTTTTCCATTTTTTCCATTAGAACATCGCGCGTTCGAGCAACGCGTTTCGCGCTTAACGAAGAAGCAGATGAAACACTCGTTCTTATTTTGTTTTCGTTTTTTATTATAGTTCGAACAGTTGCTTCATTTAGGCTTAACGTCTTAGATATAGCCATAGAGCCTTCGCCATTTTTAAAACGATCCAAAATTTTAATTTTTTCATCCAAAGAAATAAATTTTCTTTTAAGAGCTGTTTTTTAGCTTCGTGGCTGGCCATTGCTGAATAAGAATATCAAGCAAATTGTTCAAACTGATTTGATATTTATAATAATATTATAGGTGCTAAACTTACCGGAATAAGACAAATTTGAACTTATGTTAAGGCACTTTCAATATAAATAGCCCCTCAAATAATTATGGATAAAAAATATTTTATTTATGCACAGAATATTTAAACAAAACTACATATAATTTATAGTTTATCCTATTTCAAGTATAAACTGCGAATGAATGGGGATTTACACAAAACTATGTGCTTCATATTTACAAAAAATAAGAAAAAAGAAAGCAAAAATGAGAGAATTCATTGCGCAGGACTGAAATTCATACGGTAGCGTGTTAAAAGAGGAAATTTGCCCGTGTAATAGTAAAACCGTGTTATACAAGACCCTGTAATGTAAAATTTATTGCGCATTTTGTCGACCGTGTTATAGCGAAACCGTGTAGTAAAAGTACCGTGTTATACGAGGGTTACCTGTATTTATAATTATTATTAACTTTATTAATTTATGATTTTTTTTTTTTGTGTAATATCTACTATTTACTATAAATTTTATTATCATTAACTATTCAATTCCAAAAATATCTTCGGAATCTGAATTGATGCAGCTCTTAGGTTTAGATGAATTAAACGTAGAATTCAAAGTATGCAGTATAGCTGGACCGTCAGTAAACCAAAAGATAGAGACATGTTATCGCATGTCCAGAACAGGAAATTGACAGTTTGCTTTCAGAAATCTCAAAAAATTTCCAAAATGTTTTCAGGTTTACCTCAGGAATTTTGTTCTCTGCCAATTAAACAAATTTTAGCAATATCATCACACTATTTAAATCGCACTATTTTCCTGATCGATCAATTACAAAGACATAAGAGGGGTTTAATTAGATACAATAGGGAATCCCCAAAACCAATAAACGAATCTTCAAAACCAGTTTTTATGGAAAAAAAATTGCTGATTATATGGTAGAAACCGGTCAATCTAATATTACAAAGACTATTAATGTTAGCAATCAGCAAGCATCAAAGTCTAAATCGACATTGGTCACATCAAGTCCGAGTCATTCACAAATACAAACACCTTCATTTTTACCTGAATCAAATCAGCAAATTATTAATGACTTTGATCTACGTGACAGCTTTGAATTGTCTAATAATCGTCATTTAGCAATACCTAGATCTCGAATTATACCGAAATCCGCTTATATATGTTATTTTGCGTTTTTGTTTAGACTTCAAAATATGGCTACTCGTGAAAATTATGAAGTACTAACTCCGAGTACTTTGTCAAAGATTTGAAGACTTGTGGATTTCAAGCTCTACTGGTAGATTCTCAAATACTCCAAATCGTGTTCGTACTTCTATTATTAATCAGTTAATTCTAGATCATTCATGGAAAATCAAGTGAAGCTATTAACAATTATGAGGGTGTCACGATTCGTGATTGGGATCCAACTATCGAGGGCATCAAATGCGTATTACTATGGCGCACCATCGGATTATTCTTTTGAAACTTCAACGGAATTGCTACTTTCTGATTCGACTATATTCTCTATAAATACAACGCCTTGGGAACCAGCCTTAGATAAACCAAATTTATTGCTCTGTTGAAATTGTCAAGATATCAGGCACATATACCAGGATTGTTCACAAGAATTTCTAAAAGCTTTATGTTTCGGTTGTGATCGGCCAGGTCTTAGAAAGCCCAACTACCTCGCTGTCCAGAACCGAAGGTAGGAAAACCTGTATCCGAATGCAAATGCTGGGCGACTGCGTTCGGAAACCAATCTAACCAGAACCAAAGAAGGTTCACTATACGTCAATACTGGATTCCACCATATTTCCGTCAACGAAAATCATTAACAAAACAAATATCTGCTACCTCAATTCGTGTTATTAAAAGGAACACAACCGACCCACGTTCTTGCGTAATCATTTATCCGTACAGTAAACAAATTAACGGACTCCTTGATTCTGGAGCTTCAGTAAGTATATTGGGAAAAAACTATTTGAATTTTATATTATATATTTTGAGAAAAATCAACAACCCTTTGAAAGGTTTGCCTCGTCGATGAAACCCGTTGATGGTACGTTCAATCAGATAATTAATTATATTAATATGAGTGTTAAGTTTGATAGTCGGGGGAAAAATGGTTCGTTTCGTTTTAGTTCCGTCGCTTTAAGAGCAGTTATAATTGACACAACTACAACTGTTGACATATAGTATTCCCAATGGTACGTCAGGAAATTTTTATAGTTTACAGTGAATCAGATACCAACATACATCGTCTCTCTCTCCGGATCAAAAGAAAACACTGGACGAAATGAAATTCATGTTTCCGTTTATTAGAGAGTCTCGGTTTAGGCAAAACAACCTGAAACACTTTATCCATCAAGCAATGTCACTATCCTATATCGTCAGCTAATCAAAAATTGGTCGATTCCGCGAAAGAAAATTTTGTTTAATTTTCCGACTTGTGAAAATTTTGTTCTTTTTTTTTTTTTTTTTTTTTTTTTTTTTTTTTGAAAAACTATTTCCTTTCATTGTTTACTAAGCTAAGTCAAAATTTTGTTATAAGGTCGAAATTAAGTAGTCTCAGCTGTTTAGTGAATAAAAATTCAATCAATGTTATTTCTTAATTAAAAGTATGAACTGTTTAAATTTCATTATGTGGTAACATTTTCTTTTCTTTGGTGAGGAGGTGCATCATGGGATGTGATCCTTGAATTCGTAAGTGTAACGAGAGTCAAATAAAGTTTGTTCGCACATTAAATATTTCTTTTTGAACGGTTTCATCATACAATGTATGACTGCCCTAATTGAATTATAACGCTGCCAGCGTCATGACAACGTGTCGTCATCATAAAATCCGAGACGAGGACGACACTAATTAATAATTTAATTTTATTTTGTTTTGTGTTTCGTATTTTGCGAAAGTTCGCGTTCTGTGACTGGTCTAGCAGATTGTGTTAGGGGGAAATCAACCCAATGTACCAGAGCTATTTATTATGTAGTATATCACAACGAAGCGATCACAACGTTGAGCGGCGTGAAAACGTGAGCTCAAACGTCAATGTATGTAGTTGATAAATTGTGGCGGAGAACGAATGAGTGAGGCCGCTACATAACCTTCATTTTCCACTTATCGCTATTCAGCTGAAAGGATATGCATCGTTTGTTTCATAAACACACATACTGTGTTTATGTAACTCAATCAAATGGTTGCGAGATAAATTTTTAGCAACACGACCAACCACGAGAGTTTGGTTGGCGTCTTGTTTTTTATTGTTCCGTTCATTCATAAAGTTTTGTTTACTACTCGTATAAAACAATAGAATTGTTTTAGTTTACAATAATGTGCAACAAGGATATGAACATAATTAAAATTATAATATTGGTCTCTTTCTGTATTGGCATGCATATATTTATTAGCTATTTTAGTGGTTGGAATGCCAATTTAATGCATGAATAATAATAAACTTTTTCTATGGTTTAAACATTAAAATTTGATTACCGTAAAATTTTTGAAACTACTATGGGACAAGACATAATTCACTTAACGGTATATCATTACATCATGTGTTCCGCCTGTAAAAGATAACAGAAAAATGAAACACTGGCCAAGTTCTCCTTTAGATGTATAATTGTTGCATTCTAATGTATCACACTCTTTCTGGTTTTGATACAGGTACATATTAGAGCGGGTTGGATACTAGTGCCGAATTTCAGAGTCCGGTGTTCAAGGTGATTGATTTCATGATTCCGCTTTTCAAAGTTCCGATCAAAATCTGGCACAGATAGGCATTAATAAAAACATATTTGCTTAAAGCGGCTAATTTAAAGAACGGAACTTTGAAGTGCGAGCCTTTGAAAAATTTTATTCCTGTGTAAGCTAACTTTATTTTGAATTAATAATGGCCTGATTGATTTTTTCACAATCATATACTTATCAGTTCAAAACTGGATTAATTCTTACAATTAGAAGAATGTTTACTTCAAATTAATTAAAGCAACTAAGAGTTTGAAGATTTATTTAGTGTTAAATTTATTATGTATTACATACACATATATTATTTTAAATACTTTATCTATCTCCTAATATTATTATTATTATTATCATTGGAGGGCCGTGCGGGCGATCAGCCACCTCGCACTGCGACCTAAAAGATCTATTGTGCTGGACCCTGCTTAATTATCCGTCCAGTCAATATTCAGGTTCTTAATGAACCTGACAATACTGCCTCACGGTACGTATCACGTACTATCTGGGCTTATTGCTCTCCCTCCTAGATGTTTACTACAGCATGTAGTTCCGCTAGAAAGACGGTAGCATTGGAGGACTTCGAGAGGGTTGTCCCACTTCCGTATATTCCTACTCCTGCCTCGTATTCCGTTTGATTTTACTCTTATGAGTTGCTGGGAATTGCAAATCGCCTGTAGGTCACCCAGCTTTACTACAGGAAGGCTAAATACAACTGGAGGGTGCCTGGTATCCAGAGTCCGCATATTTTGGACTGATTAACCTATTAGCCATTCACCCATCGTGTTTTGTCAAGGTTTTCTCCTTTAGCGCCGTACTTTAGCCTGTGCCAAATGGGCTTAGTTACCAGAGGTTGCCACGAGGAGGCAGCACTTACACTTACGAATTGTGAACAGGTTACCCCTTACACAACTGTACCCATCACGCAGCTGCCTAATGACAAAACCAGAACAGCTCACGTGATGTGCACCCTACTGGAAGGTTACGGAGCTGGTAGATTAATGTACTCAACTTTGGCCCCCCCCCTCCAATAGACGCCAAACCACCATCTCCTAACAACATAGCGGGCCGTAAATAATTCTTTATGGTTTGAGTTGATGGTAGTAAGGACTAATTTTGAGGAGTTCATGAGGAAACAAACACCCTGTAATCATTATTATATGGTTATTACAAAACTAATTGTTGGAAATGTACATTTATAGATTTTTATATTTAAAATAAAAAATCACGGTTACAATTATTTTCAAAAGTTTTCAATTTTGGTTGTGTTATTCAAATTGAGTAATGTACTTCGTTCATTATATAAAAGGAAAAGTTATAATTTTTCTACTTCTTGCGTTTTTGTTGTTGATTTTTCAGGATTGCATAGTAAATTTACATAAACCATTCTATTTTATTTGTAAAATAATGATGATGATGACGGTGCATAAATTATGTTGCATTAATGGAAAAAAAAACATATACATATATATATATATATAAAAAGAAAATTGTGTTTGTTATATGGAAACGAATTCAAGTATCGATGATACGCATTTTACTAAAATATAAATCATATACAGGGTGTTCTCCAACATTATAAAATGAGATGTTTAACCGAACAAAAAAACTTCATTGTAAAGAAATTTATGAGTGGAAAAAAATCAATTGAAGAAATAAAGCGGGAATTTCAAGCACAATTTCAACAAGTATCGCCCAGTAGATCTGCCATATTTAGGTTGGTTAAGAAATTTAAAATAATCGGGAAAATTAAAAACCAATATCGAGGTCGACCTGCATCAATAAATATTCCCCAAAATCACGAGCGAACACTTTCTTCTCTAATTGAAGATAATCCAAGGATATATCTATTCAGAAACTTTCCTGCCTCAAAATCCAAGCATCACAAATTTCGAAAATAATTTAAAAAATGAATTTCGAAATAATCTCAAAAATGTCGAATTTTGTTGAAATATCTCGAATATTGTTGAAAAAAATTGTCAAGTTTGATAATTCATTTAAACAACTTCGGTTTTTAACTTAACTTTTAACGTTGAGCCTTTTTCATACTTTTAGGTTTATGTTAAAGTGTTTTATGTATTTGCAAAAAATCAAAAACTTTTCATTTTATAAGCTTTCAATTATCAAAGCACTTTGAACCAAACCATTTTACTCAGAAATATGATTTTACAAAGGGTGACGGAATTTTGGAAGGTGGTATTTTAGGATAAATTTAGAATATTTGTGTTCAACGAGCATTAAGCTTGATAATTAATTTATACCTATTGGGTGTGAACTTAACGCATTTGTAAGCGTATTCATAAAATTAAATTAATGTAATAATTGTTGAGACTAGACCATATATTCAGGTTAGATGTTAATTCAGAAGGCAAAATCACTTATAAGTGAGTTTGTATGTAGTCTCCAACATAATTGTAAATGCGTATTTACATGGTTTCACTAATCAATAATAGATGAAACATTAGAAAGAATATGGAGGTGTCGAGTTGAGAAATATTTAGGTTTACCTATAGAAATTAGCACAGAAGCTCCAGGCTAGAAGACCATACATTGTACAGTTGAATCATTGATCATTATGTTACTGTTAGATAGATATCTCGCTGCCCTTCTTCTAGTAAAGAATATAGCTTGCGTTTTATCACCGTTAAGGTTAATGTATAATTTTTTGTAGTAAGCGGTAAGTGCATCGATATTAAGTTGAAGCGTGTTGATAATAGTATGTATATTCCGAATCTGTCCGAAGTGAAAATATTATAAAGTGTATAGGAGACAGCACTGCACCTTGAGGGACATCACTAATTACACTTCTTAGTGTTGATGGCTTATCATCAATAGATAGGTATAAAAGCATTTACTGGTAGAACTTTCGTTTATTTTAATAATGTAGGTGGGCAAATTTGGGATTATCATTTTGTAAATTAAACCGTCGTGCCAGACTCTATCAAATGCTTTCTCGTTATCGAATAATATGCGGCCATTAGATAGTTTATTAGATAGATTATACCTGATAGTTTTAGTCAATCTATTTAATTGATGGGTCGTAGTAGGTTTCAAATAATTTACCCAGTGAACTAAGAAGACTGATGGGCCTCTGTAGATGTTAGGGTGACTACTATCTTTATCAGATTTAAGGACTGGCATTACATGAATTATTTTCCATTTGGTAGAAAAGTAAGAGAGCATATAATAAGAATTGAAAAGTTTAATTAAATATAATATGCCTTTTATTAAACAAAATCATTTATAATTAGAATAAGGAAAATAATCAATACCTGTTATAGGTATAATACATGTAACCTATTTTTGACCCAAAGTGACATAATATTAGATGTGTTTTTTATAGGTCTATGTAAACCGTTTTTCCAGATTAAAACGAAATTAGATTACCTAAGTGAAGTTGATTAAAATGTTTAAAAGACGATCAGGTAGATCTTGAACGATTCTATCTATAAAAACGGGATTAGCATAAAATATTTGTCAGATTTTTAGTAGGATTCTTAATCTAGCGAACAGCCACTAAATGGATTGGCATAAGAACCCCCCCTCCCCCTCTCCTCCTGAACAAATTTCTGACTACGCCGCTTGGCTGAAGTCAGGATTATCCGGAAAACCTGGAAAAATTGTGGTCAATCTTAACAACATTGGAAAAAAATAATTAATACTTTTGAAGATACGTGCTCGTAAATCTATTTCGTCATCAATTGTGGTCGATTCAATAAAGTGTAGTATATTTATATAGATTACAAGCCGTGTCCTCCGATTAATTTTTGGTAGAGTTACAGAAAATCCAAGAACCTGGTTCTGTTAGGGGACATAAACCTAAATTTGATGTCTGATTGAATTTCTACTCTTGATTATTTACTTTTAATGCCATCTTTTGGTTTGGCGTCATTGGTTAACGAAGTTCTTCTTCATGTATTGATCATATTTCTGTTCGACAAAATGTGCACTTTTAAGTTATTGTTAATTCTGCAGTTTTAGACTTTGATGTTACTGACCATTGCTCAACTATCCTACACTGAATTCTATCAGTAGTTCTGTCACTGATTCAAAGATTCCAATGAAGATCATTCACTATTCGTCGGCAAGAAATGCAGAATCAGTAAGTCCAAAATCATAAATTTTCAAGAAGTAGTTAAAACGTTCTTATCTTACGCTCATCTTTGCAATTAAATAATTTATTCTTTTGATGGAAATTTTCTTAAAATGTGCCTTTGTTATTTACACAACAATTATTTAAAAAAAAAAAAAATTCGGATAAAAATATATTGGACTTGCCGATTTTTCTATACCAAGTACAACATTTTTAATTGGAGTTAAACAAATTGCATTAACGTTTTTATTAAACGAATAAATTTTAATTCTAATTCAATTCAATTTTATTTAAAGTGAAATAATAATTAAAGTGCAATTTTGGAAAATGCAATCCACCGGGATACATTTATCAGGCAATGTTCTATATTTATAGATAAAGATATCAATATTATTGATTTCTTGATTAAGTGCATTATTTTAATTTCTGTGTGGTTTGTGACGCATCTTCTTGGTCACAAGTTTTTTTTTGTCGTGGTGGTGAGGCTTTATAAATTGTCGTTATCCGTGGTGAGCATCGCCTGTGGTTGACCTTATCTGGCTTGGTTTGTTCGTTATACGAATTTTTTTTTTTTCCCCGCTTCTGTTTGGTAGAAAAAGAAGAATAAAATCGATACGGGGTCAGTTGAGTCAATTTTTTCAATAAGTGCAGTCAGTCGAATAATTTATTTGTTGTGTGATTGTAAAATACAATTAACAAATAATAAAAAAAAAAAAAGTATAAAACTAAAATAAAACGAAAACCAAAAATTATTAACATTAAATAAGGGAGTGTATAGCTCTAAATTGAAATCTTAAAAATCATAAAGTTATAATTCGATCAAAAACAGTAGTTCATAGTATGCTTTAGCGCGTAACGTGCATATATAAACAGTTCGGTTATTAAATTATCAGTGATAAACAAAAATTATAATAAATTGAATTTTTTTTTTCCCGCGTAAAGTCGGATGATAAAACTGTGCCGTTAATTACTAAAGACGGATAATGCCTTAATGGTCGATCGGTATTATGTAAAAAAAAACAAAATCCATGAAAAACATTCTGTGTATTGGTTATAAATTTAATAATAAAAATTTAAATTATTAAATCATAAAAACATAATAATTATAATAAATAAGTAAAATTGAAATAAAAGGACAATTATAAAAGTTTTTTTTCTATTTCTATATGAGTGGAATTCCGTTGTTGTAAATCATATTTTGATAATTTCGTCGTGGTTTATAAACTTGTGTATGTTGGAATAGATCATGATGTCTTAAATAAAGTTCAGTGAAAAAAAAAAAAAAAAACACAAACCTCAATAAAAAAACAATAAAAAATTAATAATAATAATAATTCCATCAATCACATTAATATGCATCACACAATCATTGATATTATTTTGTGAATGCATTTTCCTTGTTAGACCATTAAACGGTTATTAACTATGTTAAACACCAATGTTCAATAATTGGCTGATCAATGTTAATTCTGGAGTGCACGAGCAACTGTTCCAGTATATCAAAGAAGCAGTAAAGTGGGACCAGTTTGGATTTGTTTTCGGATTGGCGGTACATCGATAGTGGTTATTTAGTAAATCGCAAGTTTTTACAAATTATTATTTCTTACTTTATATTTTATTATTATATTTCATTATTTTTTCATTATTTTTTTTTTGTACATTTTTCTTGTTTTCTATTTCCGTCATTTTATTGTTTATAATCTTATTATTATTACTTCATAATTATTCTTGTATTATTCTCTGATTTTTTTTTACTGTATTATTAGTTATCTTGCTATATCTGGAATTTGTTCGGATTAGAATTATTGTCTTTAATTTGTAATCATGGATTTTCTTTTGGTTTTTGTTCCTGAGAATATTTCGATGATTTGTTAAGTAATTTCAGTGAGTGAAATCAAAGTGAGTGACAGGGGACTTTAGTGATGTGATCATACTACTTCCTATTATGCATAATTTTTATTGATAGGTGTAATTCCATCTAAGCGGTTTATTCAAGATTACTGTAGTCTTGGACCACCCAAGACACACCGACGAGAAATAGCCAGAGACAGGCAAACCGCACCAAGAAAAAAAAAACTACAGTAATATTCTGTTAACAACCGTTGTCATGGTTCGTCATTTATGAAGCTGTGACCACGGTTTGTTACAGTGGCGCCCAATGGCATAGGATAAAGTTTATAAGATTTAAGTAGAAACAATGCATAATTAATTATTTGTAAATGAGTGCAAGAATTTTATTACCATCTTAAAGTGTGATGACTGTTAGTTCATTTTCTGCTTATGTGCATTGATATATGATAGTAGTCATGACATTTTTAATTCCGGCTTAATAAATACCGTTCTGTGCGTTAGCATATTTTGATTAATTATTTATCCGGAGTTATTAAAATTTTTTTTTGTTGTTTTGAAACCTAACGAATTTTTTTCTACAATTAAATTGTATTTGAATGAAATCGGAATTGGATAGAACAATTTTTCTTGCTCTTATAATATGATTTGTAATGAATAAATTATTTCTGTGTATAAAACATATTGAGTTAATCTTCATGAAAAATTATTTTTGTTTATAAAATTAAATTGCAAATTACGTCCATCAATTTTGTTGTAAGCTTTATTACTTCTGCCAATCATTGGTATTGATTGTTAAAGTATACCGATGGGTCATAATTTGTAGGTTTTTGATCACACTTAAGGATTGCTCCTGTCACACTTTGATTTCATTCCATTAATTTATATATTTTTCTCTATTGAAATTTCTTTATTAATGTTATTTTTTTTTTCGTAATCTTTTTACATTATTGGCGTTGGTATCTTATGAATTACTGTTATCAGGTTAAAATTTTTTTTTTCTTTAATGTTCATAAGTTTTGGTACTATTTGTTTTGGTGTAAAATACGTTCTGCACTGACTTGAATAAACACTTTAGGTTAATTTTTTTAAAAATTTTTCGAATTTATATATTTTTTTTTTCTCATCATTTTTATTTTTATTGAAAATTTTTTTTTTGGAAGCTCATTGAATTAAAACATTAACATTATATATTTATAATTATAATTTTTTTTTTCTTTTCTCGTGAAATATTATTAGTTTATTATTTTTTTTTTACAATGGATCCTACTGTGCTTAAAACAGATGAGATTCAAGTGGAATTTGATCTACGTAAAATTCCTTTAAATGATCCCGAAGGTTTGCAAAAGCTGCAGAGAATGATAGAAGCTGAATCTGCAGGTTCGTTGGCTAAGCCGGTCAAAATGACTACCAAAGCTAGTAAAAAACCTGACACAGAAATTGAGATTTGTCGTGCAAAGTTGGAAGATTTACGATCTAATATCGTAAACCTGGACCAAGCTTCACCTGATGATATAGCTAATACGACTTCTCAAATTCAGTCACGTCTTTTGCATATTCAAGGCAGGCTTAAGTTGGCATTGTCATCTGCTACGTATGAGCCACAAGCACGTAAAGCTTTAAATGCCTGTAATGAATTGATCAACAGTCTGGACAAATATCTAAGCCAAAATGAACCCCTTGATACCTCAATTGATAGCGCAAAGATGGTACAAATACCGACGGAGGTGACTCCGGCATCTAACATTCAAACTGCGGTTGCAATGCAAAAGATAGTACCATCTGCAGTAGCTCAGGAGTTATCGGGATCTAACATTTCTCCACGTCAAGATTATAAGCTTTCTCTCCAACAGGAAGTAAGTCAGTCAACTCCAACAAAACTCGTACAAAATGTTGAGTGTGGGTCTAACGATTTGGTTCAAGCATTAATGGCACAAGTGCGGTTATTGACAAATCAAATTTCTGAGTTAACTACCCAACAACAAGACTTGAAATCTAAATTGGCTATAAACAAACCAGAAAGGGTCGAACCGATAGTTTCTAAACAGAATGATACGTATGTTCCAAAGACGTCGACGAATTATCCTGTAGCTGATAATATTCATCCCATCTATATGAATATGCCTCTCACTAACCAAATAATGAATCCGTTGTTGCCACCTGATATGCCTCAACGAGGAACAACCATACCATTATCAAATATTTACTCTGGTCATAATATTCAACTCCCGCAATCAAGTACGTATATTCCCAATACGCAAAATAATGTTGAAATTCCTCCTCCAGTAAGTAATGGTCCATACACGGATAGATCGAGAAGTCTTGCCCGTTCGGGAATCTCATTCGATGGTTCACCTAGTGGATTGCCCGCTGATTTGTTCATTCTACAGGTTGAAACACTCGCTAATACAATGAATATCCCACAACAATTTTTGTTAAACGAAATTAGTTTTGTCTTGAAGGGGACGGCACTTCTTTGGTATTGGAATTACCGTCGTAGTCATCCAAACCTTAATTGGAATCAGTTGAGAACCACATTTCTTGAAAAATTTGAAGATCGTAGAACAGATGTCGAAATTCGACAACAAATTGAATCTCGACGGCAACAACCGAAGGAAAGCTTCGTACAATTTTATCAACATGTTTGGAGTTTAACTTTGCAATGCCATACATCGTATCCAGAAAATCGGCTTATTGAAGTGTTGATGCGTAATATGAATCCCCAGCTCCAGTATCATCTTACAGATCGTCAGTTCACAAACGTAAATGACTTAATTAAAAGCTGCACAGCTTGGGAAAATACCTGGTTTCGTCTCAAAGTCAACCCTAATTATACTCCATTTTCTAGACCGATTGTAAATGAATTAGACAGCTTACCTCAACATAATGATGTCAATCAAATAGAGATACCAGTCATTGATCCTGCTGTAGCAGCTATGAAATTTCCTAGCGTCGTTAATTCTAAGCCTACCCCACCAAATCAATTGTCCGGTCGGCAATTTAAATCTGCTGATCGTGAGCCAATTTGCTACAATTGTTGTGATCTTGGACACTCGTTTCGAGAGTGCTCATTACCGCAAGGTTTATTTTGTTATCGGTGTGGATATCGTAATACAACTAGTCCTCAATGTCCGCGTTGTATGGGAAACTTACCGAGGGGCCAGTGGAGGTCTGGGATCCCTGCACCTCATCAAGTGAACCCCAGCCAAACTGTCGACAATCCAATACAAATACAGTCGCATCATCCACGTATGTAGATTCTTATGACTCAATCCAAGAGAAACAAAATAGCTTTTCATCTCATCCAAATTTAATAAATAATTTATTTTCATGTCAATCAAATAACATTTCTAAATTACCGGTTTCCACCTTGCCTAAATCTTCACTGACAACACCCAAGAAGCGAGTTCATAATCAAGCTCAAAGGCGGCGTTCTCGGGGTTACTGGTATATTAAAAGACAACGACGAGTTGCTGTCTCAGCATCCATTATTGATACCGAAATCAATGATTCGAGGCCGTATGCTAACGTATTAATTAACGGGGTTCATTATAAGGGTTTGCTGGACAGTGGAGCAACCGTCAGTATTTTGGGTGCAGGCTCTGAAAAATACATTAATAGTTCTTCTGCCCATTTTCACGATTCATTTTCTCATGTAAATACTGCCGGTGGTGACAAAAAGAGACTGTTTGGATATATATTGGCCGAAATTACCTTCAATAATCAGATCCATAAACTTCCACTACACATTGTACCAGATCTAACTCAATCCCTATACCTTGGTATAGATTTCTGGAATCGTTTCCAAATTTCTCCAACGGTACCGACCGTAAATAGCTTAACTCCTGCTATTGATGAGTCTAAACATCACCATTTAACCCAGGAGCAAAGTCATAAACTTGAACAATTAATAAATCAGTTCCCATCTTCATCCGACATAGGGCTTGGTAAAACCACATTAGTGTCCCATACCATTAAAATCCGTGACGGAGTTGAACCCATTAAACAGCGTTTTTACGCAATTTCACCTGCGAAACAAAAACTTCTTTACGATGAATTGGATCGAATGCTTTCTCTTGGGGTCATTGAAGTGAGTCAAAGCGCATGGTCATCTCCAGTCACCCTTGTACATAAGGCGAATGGTAAAGTCCGGTTGTGTCTGGATGCCCGTGAACTGAACAAGGTTACGGTCAAAGATGCGTACCCACTACCTCTTGTCGAGGGGTTATTAGGTCGATTAGAGCAAACCAAGTATATCAGTTCAATTGATCTAAAAGATGCCTTTTGGCAAATACCCCTCGACTCGAGCTCCCGCGATAAAACTGCTTTCACAGTGCCTGGCCGACCCTTGTACCAGTTCACGGTCATGCCATTCGGTCTGTGTAACGCACCGCAAACCATGTGTCGCCTTATGGACAAGGTGATCCCAACCGAACTCCACGAGTCTGTGTTCACGTATTTAGATGATCTGCTTATAACATCCGCAACTTTGGAGGAGCACTTTAAACTCTTAGATTTAGTAGCTCATCTCTTAAAAAAAGGAGGACTCACCGTTAATACACTCAAATGTAAGTTCCTACTTAAGGAGATAGTATATCTGGGTTATGTTGTGGGAGATGGTTGCTTGAAGGTTAATCCAGAGAAGATTCAAGGTATTGTAGATTACCCAACACCAAGAACGGTCAAACAAATACGGCGATTTTTAGGATTATGTGGGTGGTATAGGAGATTTATCAGGAATTTTGCCGTTCTTGCTTCACCGATAACTGACCTTCTTAAGAAGGGTAACAAACTTGTTTGGTCTACTAACGCTCAGCAGGCCTTTGAAAAGTTGAAAACGGCTCTTTCTACAGCGCCTGTGTTGGCCAACCCTGATTTCAAGAGACCGTTTTTTATTCAATGCGACGCGTGTTCGGAGGGTATCGGCAGCGTTTTATTTCAAGTGGATGACGATGGGGCAGAGCGTCCAATAGCATTCATCTCGCAGAAGCTAAACGCCGCTCATAAAAATTATACGGTAACAGAGTTGGAATGCTTAGCTGCCGTGGTCAGTGTCAAAAAGTTTAGGTGTTATATTGAGGGATATCAATTTACGATATACACAGATCATGCTGCATTACGGTGGTTAATGGCCCAGAAGGACCTCTCGGGAAGATTAGCGAGGTGGAGTTTAAAACTCCAGCCTTATAACTTCGTAATTGATTATCGAAAGGGTTCAGAAAATACCGTAGCGGATTCCTTATCAAGAGCTTTCTGTGAAGCACTTAACACCGTTAGCATGTTAGACTGGTTAAAACTATATAAGTTGGATATTGAAACTGACTCGATCTCCTATTTATGCTCCATCGATAATTTATCCGACCCAGTTGCGCCAATTCCTGATGATCAGTTACCGTCGTTGCATATCAACCTTAACTCCGCTGCATTTTCTTCAGTTGCGTATCGAGATAAAATTAGAAATATTGAGAGTCTTGGTGCTCAAAGCAGCAGCAATTATTGTGTTAGGGATGGTATGATTCTAATTCAACTCGCGTATGGTTCTAAATATCTTAACACTGATATATCTGATTGAAAATTGCTAGTTCCAGAGGAATTACAGGCAGATATCATTAGGCAAGCACACAGCGCTCCTTCATCAGCTCATATGGGAGTGCAAAAGACTTTAGAACGAATACAGCGCCAGTTCTACTGGTCGACTATGGCTTCCGACGTTAGAGAATTCGTTCTCGAATGCGATACTTGTAAGATGAATAAACCGGTGAATCATATTTTAAAACCTCCTATGGGACATCAACCCGAATCGTATAGACCTTTTCAACGGTTGTATGTCGACTTTTTGGGACCGTACCCAAGATCCAAGAATGGAAATTGCTATCTACTTATTGTATTGGATCACTTTTCGAAATTCATTTTGTTGAAACCTTTGAGAGAAGCAACTGCTAAATCATTATGTAATTTTATGGAACACCAGATTTTCAATACGTTTTCGGTACCTGAGACGGTCGTATCTGATAACGGTAAGCAGTTTGTTTCCAAACAGTTCCACGAACTCTTACTTAAATATGGAATCACCCACTTCCGTTCACCTGTGTACTCTCCGCAGGCTAATGCTTCGGAGAGAGTGAATCGAACTATTATTGGAGCGATTCGATCTTATGTAGTAGATTCTCATTCGAACTGGGACCTGCATATACATGAAGTCGCTGCCGCTATTCGAAATTGTATACATGGCACCACAAAATACCCTCCACATTTTTTGGTATTTGGACAATACATGGTGTTACATGGTTCTGAATACAAATTAAGGAATTTGCTTGATGGGTTAAATGATAATTATTTGGATATTATCTCTAAACCTGACCGACTTAATTTAGTTAAGGAGAAAGTATTGATGCATTTAAAATCGGCTTACGAGAAGAGCGCTCAAACCTATAATTTACGAAGTCGTTCCCGTGAGTTAAAACCGGGACAAAGGGTCTTTGTACGATCCTTTGCTCAAAGTGATGCTACATGTAAATTTGCTGCTAAGTTGTATCACAAATTTGTACCAGCAATCGTCCATCAGAAAGTTGGTCAAGTCGCTTATTACATGAAGGATGAAAATGGGAAACCCCTGGGGTTATACCATTTAAAGGACATTCGATCTTAAACTTAATCCTGATTTTCTTAAGCCCGGCTATTAATGAGACCCTCTCTCATGTGGGTCGTCCCCACGATTTGTGACGCATCTTCTTGGTCACAAGTTTTTTTTTGTCGTGGTGGTGAGGCTTTATAAATTGTCGTTATCCGTGGTGAGCATCGCCTGTGGTTGACCTTATCTGGCTTGGTTTGTTCGTTATACGAATTTTTTTTTTTTCCCCGCTTCTGTTTGGTAGAAAAAGAAGAATAAAATCGATACGGGGTCAGTTGAGTCAATTTTTTCAATAAGTGCAGTCAGTCGAATAATTTATTTGTTGTGTGATTGTAAAATACAATTAACAAATAATAAAAAAAAAAAAAGTATAAAACTAAAATAAAACGAAAACCAAAAATTATTAACATTAAATAAGGGAGTGTATAGCTCTAAATTGAAATCTTAAAAATCATAAAGTTATAATTCGATCAAAAACAGTAGTTCATAGTATGCTTTAGCGCGTAACGTGCATATATAAACAGTTCGGTTATTAAATTATCAGTGATAAACAAAAATTATAATAAATTGAATTTTTTTTTTCCCGCGTAAAGTCGGATGATAAAACTGTGCCGTTAATTACTAAAGACGGATAATGCCTTAATGGTCGATCGGTATTATGTAAAAAAAAACAAAATCCATGAAAAACATTCTGTGTATTGGTTATAAATTTAATAATAAAAATTTAAATTATTAAATCATAAAAACATAATAATTATAATAAATAAGTAAAATTGAAATAAAAGGACAATTATAAAAGTTTTTTTTCTATTTCTATATGAGTGGAATTCCGTTGTTGTAAATCATATTTTGATAATTTCGTCGTGGTTTATAAACTTGTGTATGTTGGAATAGATCATGATGTCTTAAATAAAGTTCAGTGAAAAAAAAAAAAAAAAACACAAACCTCAATAAAAAAACAATAAAAAATTAATAATAATAATAATTCCATCAATCACATTAATATGCATCACACAATCATTGATATTATTTTGTGAATGCATTTTCCTTGTTAGACCATTAAACGGTTATTAACTATGTTAAACACCAATGTTCAATAATTGGCTGATCAATGTTAATTCTGGAGTGCACGAGCAACTGTTCCAGTATATCAAAGAAGCAGTAAAGTGGGACCAGTTTGGATTTGTTTTCGGATTGGCGGTACATCGATAGTGGTTATTTAGTAAATCGCAAGTTTTTACAAATTATTATTTCTTACTTTATATTTTATTATTATATTTCATTATTTTTTCATTATTTTTTTTTTGTACATTTTTCTTGTTTTCTATTTCCGTCATTTTATTGTTTATAATCTTATTATTATTACTTCATAATTATTCTTGTATTATTCTCTGATTTTTTTTTACTGTATTATTAGTTATCTTGCTATATCTGGAATTTGTTCGGATTAGAATTATTGTCTTTAATTTGTAATCATGGATTTTCTTTTGGTTTTTGTTCCTGAGAATATTTCGATGATTTGTTAAGTAATTTCAGTGAGTGAAATCAAAGTGAGTGACAGGGGACTTTAGTGATGTGATCATACTACTTCCTATTATGCATAATTTTTATTGATAGGTGTAATTCCATCTAAGCGGTTTATTCAAGATTACTGTAGTCTTGGACCACCCAAGACACACCGACGAGAAATAGCCAGAGACAGGCAAACCGCACCAAGAAAAAAAAAACTACAGTAATATTCTGTTAACAACCGTTGTCATGGTTCGTCATTTATGAAGCTGTGACCACGGTTTGTTACAGTGGCGCCCAATGGCATAGGATAAAGTTTATAAGATTTAAGTAGAAACAATGCATAATTAATTATTTGTAAATGAGTGCAAGAATTTTATTACCATCTTAAAGTGTGATGACTGTTAGTTCATTTTCTGCTTATGTGCATTGATATATGATAGTAGTCATGACATTTTTAATTCCGGCTTAATAAATACCGTTCTGTGCGTTAGCATATTTTGATTAATTATTTATCCGGAGTTATTAAAATTTTTTTTTGTTGTTTTGAAACCTAACGAATTTTTTTCTACAATTAAATTGTATTTGAATGAAATCGGAATTGGATAGAACAATTTTTCTTGCTCTTATAATATGATTTGTAATGAATAAATTATTTCTGTGTATAAAACATATTGAGTTAATCTTCATGAAAAATTATTTTTGTTTATAAAATTAAATTGCAAATTACGTCCATCAATTTTGTTGTAAGCTTTATTACTTCTGCCAATCATTGGTATTGATTGTTAAAGTATACCGATGGGTCATAATTTGTAGGTTTTTGATCACACTTAAGGATTGCTCCTGTCACACTTTGATTTCATTCCATTAATTTATATATTTTTCTCTATTGAAATTTCTTTATTAATGTTATTTTTTTTTTCGTAATCTTTTTACATTATTGGCGTTGGTATCTTATGAATTACTGTTATCAGGTTAAAATTTTTTTTTTCTTTAATGTTCATAAGTTTTGGTACTATTTGTTTTGGTGTAAAATACGTTCTGCACTGACTTGAATAAACACTTTAGGTTAATTTTTTTAAAAATTTTTCGAATTTATATATTTTTTTTTTCTCATCATTTTTATTTTTATTGAAAATTTTTTTTTTGGAAGCTCATTGAATTAAAACATTAACATTATATATTTATAATTATAATTTTTTTTTTCTTTTCTCGTGAAATATTATTAGTTTATTATTTTTTTTTTACAATGGATCCTACTGTGCTTAAAACAGATGAGATTCAAGTGGAATTTGATCTACGTAAAATTCCTTTAAATGATCCCGAAGGTTTGCAAAAGCTGCAGAGAATGATAGAAGCTGAATCTGCAGGTTCGTTGGCTAAGCCGGTCAAAATGACTACCAAAGCTAGTAAAAAACCTGACACAGAAATTGAGATTTGTCGTGCAAAGTTGGAAGATTTACGATCTAATATCGTAAACCTGGACCAAGCTTCACCTGATGATATAGCTAATACGACTTCTCAAATTCAGTCACGTCTTTTGCATATTCAAGGCAGGCTTAAGTTGGCATTGTCATCTGCTACGTATGAGCCACAAGCACGTAAAGCTTTAAATGCCTGTAATGAATTGATCAACAGTCTGGACAAATATCTAAGCCAAAATGAACCCCTTGATACCTCAATTGATAGCGCAAAGATGGTACAAATACCGACGGAGGTGACTCCGGCATCTAACATTCAAACTGCGGTTGCAATGCAAAAGATAGTACCATCTGCAGTAGCTCAGGAGTTATCGGGATCTAACATTTCTCCACGTCAAGATTATAAGCTTTCTCTCCAACAGGAAGTAAGTCAGTCAACTCCAACAAAACTCGTACAAAATGTTGAGTGTGGGTCTAACGATTTGGTTCAAGCATTAATGGCACAAGTGCGGTTATTGACAAATCAAATTTCTGAGTTAACTACCCAACAACAAGACTTGAAATCTAAATTGGCTATAAACAAACCAGAAAGGGTCGAACCGATAGTTTCTAAACAGAATGATACGTATGTTCCAAAGACGTCGACGAATTATCCTGTAGCTGATAATATTCATCCCATCTATATGAATATGCCTCTCACTAACCAAATAATGAATCCGTTGTTGCCACCTGATATGCCTCAACGAGGAACAACCATACCATTATCAAATATTTACTCTGGTCATAATATTCAACTCCCGCAATCAAGTACGTATATTCCCAATACGCAAAATAATGTTGAAATTCCTCCTCCAGTAAGTAATGGTCCATACACGGATAGATCGAGAAGTCTTGCCCGTTCGGGAATCTCATTCGATGGTTCACCTAGTGGATTGCCCGCTGATTTGTTCATTCTACAGGTTGAAACACTCGCTAATACAATGAATATCCCACAACAATTTTTGTTAAACGAAATTAGTTTTGTCTTGAAGGGGACGGCACTTCTTTGGTATTGGAATTACCGTCGTAGTCATCCAAACCTTAATTGGAATCAGTTGAGAACCACATTTCTTGAAAAATTTGAAGATCGTAGAACAGATGTCGAAATTCGACAACAAATTGAATCTCGACGGCAACAACCGAAGGAAAGCTTCGTACAATTTTATCAACATGTTTGGAGTTTAACTTTGCAATGCCATACATCGTATCCAGAAAATCGGCTTATTGAAGTGTTGATGCGTAATATGAATCCCCAGCTCCAGTATCATCTTACAGATCGTCAGTTCACAAACGTAAATGACTTAATTAAAAGCTGCACAGCTTGGGAAAATACCTGGTTTCGTCTCAAAGTCAACCCTAATTATACTCCATTTTCTAGACCGATTGTAAATGAATTAGACAGCTTACCTCAACATAATGATGTCAATCAAATAGAGATACCAGTCATTGATCCTGCTGTAGCAGCTATGAAATTTCCTAGCGTCGTTAATTCTAAGCCTACCCCACCAAATCAATTGTCCGGTCGGCAATTTAAATCTGCTGATCGTGAGCCAATTTGCTACAATTGTTGTGATCTTGGACACTCGTTTCGAGAGTGCTCATTACCGCAAGGTTTATTTTGTTATCGGTGTGGATATCGTAATACAATTAGTCCTCAATGTCCGCGTTGTATGGGAAACTTACCGAGGGGCCAGTGGAGGTCTGGGATCCCTGCACCTCATCAAGTGAACCCCAGCCAAACTGTCGACAATCCAATACAAATACAGTCGCATCATCCACGTATGTAGATTCTTATGACTCAATCCAAGAGAAACAAAATAGCTTTTCATCTCATCCAAATTTAATAAATAATTTATTTTCATGTCAATCAAATAACATTTCTAAATTACCGGTTTCCACCTTGCCTAAATCTTCACTGACAACACCCAAGAAGCGAGTTCATAATCAAGCTCAAAGGCGGCGTTCTCGGGGTTACTGGTATATTAAAAGACAACGACGAGTTGCTGTCTCAGCATCCATTATTGATACCGAAATCAATGATTCGAGGCCGTATGCTAACGTATTAATTAACGGGGTTCATTATAAGGGTTTGCTGGACAGTGGAGCAACCGTCAGTATTTTGGGTGCAGGCTCTGAAAAATACATTAATAGTTCTTCTGCCCATTTTCACGATTCATTTTCTCATGTAAATACTGCCGGTGGTGACAAAAAGAGAGTGTTTGGATATATATTGGCCGAAATTACCTTCAATAATCAGATCCATAAACTTCCACTACACATTGTACCAGATCTAACTCAATCCCTATACCTTGGTATAGATTTCTGGAATCGTTTCCAAATTTCTCCAACGGTACCGACCGTAAATAGCTTAACTCCTGCTATTGATGAGTCTAAACATCACCATTTAACCCAGGAGCAAAGTCATAAACTTGAACAATTAATAAATCAGTTCCCATCTTCATCCGACATAGGGCTTGGTAAAACCACATTAGTGTCCCATACCATTAAAATCCGTGACGGAGTTGAACCCATTAAACAGCGTTTTTACGCAATTTCACCTGCGAAACAAAAACTTCTTTACGATGAATTGGATCGAATGCTTTCTCTTGGGGTCATTGAAGTGAGTCAAAGCGCATGGTCATCTCCAGTCACCCTTGTACATAAGGCGAATGGTAAAGTCCGGTTGTGTCTGGATGCCCGTGAACTGAACAAGGTTACGGTCAAAGATGCGTACCCACTACCTCTTGTCGAGGGGTTATTAGGTCGATTAGAGCAAACCAAGTATATCAGTTCAATTGATCTAAAAGATGCCTTTTGGCAAATACCCCTCGACTCGAGCTCCCGCGATAAAACTGCTTTCACAGTGCCTGGCCGACCCTTGTACCAGTTCACGGTCATGCCATTCGGTCTGTGTAACGCACCGCAAACCATGTGTCGCCTTATGGACAAGGTGATCCCAACCGAACTCCACGAGTCTGTGTTCACGTATTTAGATGATCTGCTTATAACATCCGCAACTTTGGAGGAGCACTTTAAACTCTTAGATTTAGTAGCTCATCTCTTAAAAAAAGGAGGACTCACCGTTAATACACTCAAATGTAAGTTCCTACTTAAGGAGATAGTATATCTGGGTTATGTTGTGGGAGATGGTTGCTTGAAGGTTAATCCAGAGAAGATTCAAGGTATTGTAGATTACCCAACACCAAGAACGGTCAAACAAATACGGCGATTTTTAGGATTATGTGGGTGGTATAGGAGATTTATCAGGAATTTTGCCGTTCTTGCTTCACCGATAACTGACCTTCTTAAGAAGGGTAACAAACTTGTTTGGTCTACTAACGCTCAGCAGGCCTTTGAAAAGTTGAAAACGGCTCTTTCTACAGCGCCTGTGTTGGCCAACCCTGATTTCAAGAGACCGTTTTTTATTCAATGCGACGCGTGTTCGGAGGGTATCGGCAGCGTTTTATTTCAAGTGGATGACGATGGGGCAGAGCGTCCAATAGCATTCATCTCGCAGAAGCTAAACGCCGCTCATAAAAATTATACGGTAACAGAGTTGGAATGCTTAGCTGCCGTGGTCAGTGTCAAAAAGTTTAGGTGTTATATTGAGGGATATCAATTTACGATATACACAGATCATGCTGCATTACGGTGGTTAATGGCCCAGAAGGACCTCTCGGGAAGATTAGCGAGGTGGAGTTTAAAACTCCAGCCTTATAACTTCGTAATTGATTATCGAAAGGGTTCAGAAAATACCGTAGCGGATTCCTTATCAAGAGCTTTCTGTGAAGCACTTAACACCGTTAGCATGTTAGACTGGTTAAAACTATATAAGTTGGATATTGAAACTGACTCGATCTCCTATTTATGCTCCATCGATAATTTATCCGACCCAGTTGCGCCAATTCCTGATGATCAGTTACCGTCGTTGCATATCAACCTTAACTCCGCTGCATTTTCTTCAGTTGCGTATCGAGATAAAATTAGAAATATTGAGAGTCTTGGTGCTCAAAGCAGCAGCAATTATTGTGTTAGGGATGGTATGATTCTAATTCAACTCGCGTATGGTTCTAAATATCTTAACACTGATATATCTGATTGGAAATTGCTAGTTCCAGAGGAATTACAGGCAGATATCATTAGGCAAGCACACAGCGCTCCTTCATCAGCTCATATGGGAGTGCAAAAGACTTTAGAACGAATACAGCGCCAGTTCTACTGGTCGACTATGGCTTCCGACGTTAGAGAATTCGTTCTCGAATGCGATACTTGTAAGATGAATAAACCGGTGAATCATATTTTAAAACCTCCTATGGGACATCAACCCGAATCGTATAGACCTTTTCAACGGTTGTATGTCGACTTTTTGGGACCGTACCCAAGATCCAAGAATGGAAATTGCTATCTACTTATTGTATTGGATCACTTTTCGAAATTCATTTTGTTGAAACCTTTGAGAGAAGCAACTGCTAAATCATTATGTAATTTTATGGAACACCAGATTTTCAATACGTTTTCGGTACCTGAGACGGTCGTATCTGATAACGGTAAGCAGTTTGTTTCCAAACAGTTCCAAGAACTCTTACTTAAATATGGAATCACCCACTTCCGTTCACCTGTGTACTCTCCGCAGGCTAATGCTTCGGAGAGAGTGAATCGAACTATTATTGGAGCGATTCGATCTTATGTAGTAGATTCTCATTCGAACTGGGACCTGCATATACATGAAGTCGCTGCCGCTATTCGAAATTGTATACATGGCACCACAAAATACCCTCCACATTTTTTGGTATTTGGACAATACATGGTGTTACATGGTTCTGAATACAAATTAAGGAATTTGCTTGATGGGTTAAATGATAATTATTTGGATATTATCTCTAAACCTGACCGACTTAATTTAGTTAAGGAGAAAGTATTGATGCATTTAAAATCGGCTTACGAGAAGAGCGCTCAAACCTATAATTTACGAAGTCGTTCCCGTGAGTTAAAACCGGGACAAAGGGTCTTTGTACGATCCTTTGCTCAAAGTGATGCTACATGTAAATTTGCTGCTAAGTTGTATCACAAATTTGTACCAGCAATCGTCCATCAGAAAGTTGGTCAAGTCGCTTATTACATGAAGGATGAAAATGGGAAACCCCTGGGGTTATACCATTTAAAGGACATTCGATCTTAAACTTAATCCTGATTTTCTTAAGCCCGGCTATTAATGAGACCCTCTCTCATGTGGGTCGTCCCCACGATTTGTGACGCATCTTCTTGGTCACAAGTTTTTTTTTGTCGTGGTGGTGAGGCTTTATAAATTGTCGTTATCCGTGGTGAGCATCGCCTGTGGTTGACCTTATCTGGCTTGGTTTGTTCGTTATACGAATTTTTTTTTTTTCCCCGCTTCTGTTTGGTAGAAAAAGAAGAATAAAATCGATACGGGGTCAGTTGAGTCAATTTTTTCAATAAGTGCAGTCAGTCGAATAATTTATTTGTTGTGTGATTGTAAAATACAATTAACAAATAATAAAAAAAAAAAAAGTATAAAACTAAAATAAAACGAAAACCAAAAATTATTAACATTAAATAAGGGAGTGTATAGCTCTAAATTGAAATCTTAAAAATCATAAAGTTATAATTCGATCAAAAACAGTAGTTCATAGTATGCTTTAGCGCGTAACGTGCATATATAAACAGTTCGGTTATTAAATTATCAGTGATAAACAAAAATTATAATAAATTGAATTTTTTTTTTCCCGCGTAAAGTCGGATGATAAAACTGTGCCGTTAATTACTAAAGACGGATAATGCCTTAATGGTCGATCGGTATTATGTAAAAAAAAACAAAATCCATGAAAAACATTCTGTGTATTGGTTATAAATTTAATAATAAAAATTTAAATTATTAAATCATAAAAACATAATAATTATAATAAATAAGTAAAATTGAAATAAAAGGACAATTATAAAAGTTTTTTTTCTATTTCTATATGAGTGGAATTCCGTTGTTGTAAATCATATTTTGATAATTTCGTCGTGGTTTATAAACTTGTGTATGTTGGAATAGATCATGATGTCTTAAATAAAGTTCAGTGAAAAAAAAAAAAAAAAACACAAACCTCAATAAAAAAACAATAAAAAATTAATAATAATAATAATTCCATCAATCACATTAATATGCATCACACAATCATTGATATTATTTTGTGAATGCATTTTCCTTGTTAGACCATTAAACGGTTATTAACTATGTTAAACACCAATGTTCAATAATTGGCTGATCAATGTTAATTCTGGAGTGCACGAGCAACTGTTCCAGTATATCAAAGAAGCAGTAAAGTGGGACCAGTTTGGATTTGTTTTCGGATTGGCGGTACATCGATAGTGGTTATTTAGTAAATCGCAAGTTTTTACAAATTATTATTTCTTACTTTATATTTTATTATTATATTTCATTATTTTTTCATTATTTTTTTTTTGTACATTTTTCTTGTTTTCTATTTCCGTCATTTTATTGTTTATAATCTTATTATTATTACTTCATAATTATTCTTGTATTATTCTCTGATTTTTTTTTACTGTATTATTAGTTATCTTGCTATATCTGGAATTTGTTCGGATTAGAATTATTGTCTTTAATTTGTAATCATGGATTTTCTTTTGGTTTTTGTTCCTGAGAATATTTCGATGATTTGTTAAGTAATTTCAGTGAGTGAAATCAAAGTGAGTGACAGGGGACTTTAGTGATGTGATCATACTACTTCCTATTATGCATAATTTTTATTGATAGGTGTAATTCCATCTAAGCGGTTTATTCAAGATTACTGTAGTCTTGGACCACCCAAGACACACCGACGAGAAATAGCCAGAGACAGGCAAACCGCACCAAGAAAAAAAAAACTACAGTAATATTCTGTTAACAACCGTTGTCATGGTTCGTCATTTATGAAGCTGTGACCACGGTTTGTTACAGGTTGTACATGGAATTTAATTACTAAAATTTAATAATTGGTCGTATTAAAATGGATTTTAACCTTACTTATTTTTTTTTTACCCTTACTTGAATGTGTTCTTGTGTTTTATTTTATGTACAATCGATACAAATACACTGTATCAAAAAATTGTCCGTACAGCACTCGGCTAGGAAAACATTGATATAAAAATCAATTACAAATCAAACAACAAATTCAGTTTTTATTTTTTTTAAACACAAATTACATTTAAGAACCTGAAAATAATAATAATCATGATATAAATTAATTTATTTTCATGTTTGATATGATTTACTATTTAAACCGCCTAAACCGATGTCAAATAATTGTCCGTACACACAAAGAAGTTGAGAGAATTTGGTAAAAAAATTAGGTGTAATATTTGGTGTTGTAACCTATTCATTCAATGACACTTTGTAAACTTCTTTTCATTGAGAAAGCCAACTTCCGGTTATTTTGGGGAGAATTTATGGCCCATTCCTCCACAATGACCCGTTCTAATTGTTCCTTACCCCTAATTTGGTGTTCACGGATTTTTCGCTCCAAATAATGGCATAAATTATCAATTGGATTGAGATTTGGTGGCTGGGGAGGATGAGGAAGTGTTGAGTTTACATTTTACAATAACCATTCCTTGATCAGCTTTGACGAATGCTTCGGGTCATTGTCATATATGGAGCGAAAACCTTGCCCATGTCCTATTTTCTCAGTACTTATTAACAAATTATCCTTCAAAATATCCAAATAATTAAACCGGTTCATTATGGTTTCAATAAAGGTCAAATGTCCTACACTTCTTCAGCTAAAAGCTCCACAAACTATTATACATCCGCCACTATGTTTTACTTAAATTCAGTGTTGGGTTCCCGCTACCCCATAACTCGCCCATTTGAACCAAAAACGTTAAATTTACAGAACTCTTCGGGCTCACTCACATATCCCATTGCATATTCCAGGCGCTTTTAATATTTTTTTTGTCGGCATATATATTTCTTGCATGTCGCACGACGAAGATACTCTTGTTCATGCAATATATTGCGTATTGTCTAAGGTTTTATCGCTCCTGTTTTGCGTTGATAAACTGTGGCAGCGGTCGTTGGAGCGCGAAGCTTTCGATTCTGTTTTATTTCCTTCTCTATTAGATGTATTTGACGTGTGTTCAGCTTTCGGTTGCGACCACGCCCAACAACTATCTCTAGCGATTTTATTTTTTGCGAGTTCTGGATATTATATTGAATCGAAGATCGCGGGCGATTAGTTATTTTGGAAATTTCCTATAAACTGTTACCTTCACTCTCCAATTTAATGATCAATTTTTTTAATTTCTACACTATTTTTGGTACGAGAATCACACATTTGTAATTAACTGGACGATATTTCATTCGCCTTGAAAAAAGTACGACAAATTAACTTTTAAGCAAAACAAAATTTCGTAATTTACCGTTAGTTGAAAATAGCACTATAACAAATAATAAATTGTTAATGTGCTAGTGTTAATTTTCACAAAAGTGCAAGTGTACGGACAATTATTTGAGATCGTTTTAGGATGTTTAAATAGTAAATCATATCAAACGAAAAAGTAAATTAATTTACATCATGATAATTATTATTTTCAGATTGTTAAATGTAATTTAAGTTTAAAAAAAGTAAAAACTGAATTTTTTGTTTGATTTGTAATGGTTTTTACTATCAATGTTTCCTTAACCGAGGGGTGTACGGACAATTTTTTGAGACAGTGTATATTCCTGAATATTGTTACATAGAACAGGAATATTGGTATTTATCAGGCAATGTGTTGAATTTAGAAATCAAATTACTTGGTTTCTTAATTAATTGCATGATTTTGATTTTAATGTTTGTGTGATTGTACATAAAATCTAAATAGAAATGTCACATATTTTAGATTGAATTAGAATTAAAATTACAATTTACTCAAATTGATATACGCAGTTTATTTTCATGTCTTATTTTATTTTTATTTTATGTACAACTGACACATATATATTCTTGTAGCAAAACCAACAAAAATGTTTAAACAGGCCGTCTCGTTCGCTCTTACACAGATCCTATCATGAAAATGTACTCTACATTATTGGTTTTTGTCATATAATATTTAAACAACAGCAAAAACAGATAGACATTTTTGTTGGTTTTGGTATATTCGTCACAAATATTTTCCTATATCTTAATACATAGAACAGGAATATTTGTATGTTCGCTCGCTATAAGGGTATTATTTGTATGTAATATAATAATGAAAAAATGATACATCTCCTGCTACGAACATGGCAGATTGTGTGAAAATATTTACCTTCTCTATGTGTGTTGGTGGTTTAGTATATACATACGATTCTGTTATTTATATTTTGGTGTTATTTTCTCTCTTTGTGTGACAACTATAGTGTTATTGATAAAACATGAACTACACAAACACAAACGAAAATTTTAATGTATTCGACTCAAATAGGATTCTTATACTTCGTATAATCGAGTAAGTTTTAGTTGAATCGGAAACTGCTAATTGTTTATTTAGATATGATTAAGTTTTTTACGGAGTATTATAAACTGCATTAAATTGTATTAATTTAATTAATATTAAAAGTTTATAAATTAACTATATTATATGAATAAAATACTAATCTGGAAATATTAATTTTGAGTTGAATTGAGATTTGGTTTGCAACACATAATGCCGTATTTATTTATGTATGGCAAATTTTCATTTAATGAATGTGAAGAACGTGGAATTATATAAATGAAAATCGTGATGCTAAATGTATTGAACTTAATTAATTAATTTAATGGATTTGGTGAAGTTTAGGTTGCAGTTTTCACATACAAGCGTCAATATTACTTATATAGTAAACCGATAAAATTTTTAAGAATATAATTTTTCAATTTCCTGTCATTGATTTATTATTTTACTGACTTGTATTTTTAAGTGGTGACGGTAAATGGTGTGGCGGAGATCTCTTCAATAGGTGAATGATGCTAATTGGATTTTTATTTAGGTAGTCTACTGTTTTATAAGTTTTAATTATAATTTTGAAATATTCGTGATCGCTATCCTTGAAATAACCATGATGTTGAATGAATGACCATGATGTTGAATTTATTTAGTTACATATACTCTTAAGTAATTTTAACTGTTGAGCGGTACTTTTCTGAGTTTTGCACGTTTTATAGTTTACATCTTTAAGGGTTGTGTTTGTGAGTACAAATGGAGATATAGTGAGTGGCTTTAGTGTTCGGTTTTTTATTGTCTTTGGGTTTCGGTGGCTTTTTGCTATTGGAATGAAGAAGGTATTGGTTTTTCTTTTTCAAGAATAGAAGTTTTATTGATCTTCAGTGGAGTTCGAGTGTTTTCATATTGAATAACATTAAAAAGATATTGTTATTAATGTTGAAATAAAAGATGCAGCTATTTCATCGTTACTTTATTTTCGGTCAAAATCAAAAAAAATCAATTTTTAAAAGTAAAATATGTTAAATTAATATTTTGTGGGATATCCGTTCTGCTTCGAAATGCAATGATCTTGGCCAATTTCAGTCCATTCTCGTTTCAGCCTAATTTTCAAATCAGTTACTGAAATAATCGAAGTCTTTCGAATTAGCCGGTCTAGAGCATCCCATATATTTTCTTTGGGGTTCAAGTCCACCACCATGCTTTACAGTTGGCGTAATATTTGATGGTTTGAGCTCCTCATTACATCTACGCCACACTCACAGTTCGTCCAGCGAATATTACGTCGTTCCAGAAACTGGAATCTTTTCCAATATATTCCTTGGCAAACTGGATACGTTTTTTTTTTTCTGTTCCGCTCGTTTATTAATGTTTTTTTCTCGCCACGCGGCCTTTAAAACCTTGCCGTTCTAATGGATGGTTTGTGGATGTACTGCTTTTCCCAGTTCTTCCAACACCTATGTTGTTATTTTCGGCGCTTTTAAACGTAGATTTTTATTTTTTTTTAATTTGTCTTAATATCAAACGTTTATCACTTTCAGTTAATTTTTTAGGTTGGCCCTATTGCTGCTTTAAATTAATCCTCCCTTCATTTTTAATAGATATTGCCAACTGTATTTTTTGGTATATTCGGCATTTCTGCAATTTCCACATACGTACGACCTTTAAGTACTTTTCATACCAGGCGCCTCGCCTCGAAATATTTAGTTACCACAAATGCGAAGCTGAGACCCTTTCATACCGATGGCGTTGGCTTTGAACATTCGGTTGCTATCAAATATCAAATATTTTATTTGAAAGAAACCATTTGAATATGTAGCTGTTATAAATTATACTTAATTATATATAATTGTTAAATCGTCTCCTGTTAAAATTTTCTCGGTAATTATTGTGCATTTCCATAAATTCTATCTTTCGTTAAAATGTTTTATGAGCATAAATTATGTATTTGCAAGAAACATCAAGAACTTTTAGTTTTAAGAGCTTTCACTTATCGAAGCTTTTCAACTGAAATTATTTTATTGAGAAATTTGATATACCCTTTGTAATTTTTTGGAAAAAATTCAGAATATTTTGTTTTCAATGTAAATATTCTTCACCCAAAACGTGTTTCCATTTTCGAGTGTGCCTTGTGTAAGAAAACCAATAAGTTTCGTTCAAAAGTAGATGAAACAGAACATGATTCATTTGAATGGCCTCAAATAAAACAAAACAACTTACAACTCTATGCTGTGACGAGTTCTAAATATATCGATAATTTGAAAAATATCAAGAATTTCGAAATAATCTCAAAAATGTCGAATTTTCAAAGTAACTTGAATATTCTTGGAAGTTTTCAAATATTAAATTTTACACCGGAAATTCTTGAATAATTTCGAATAACCTACAGGAAATTGGAGAAATATTGAAATGTTGGCATAATCTCACGAAACTTTTTAAATATCACCATTTAGATTGATACATATGTGTAACTCTGCAAGTTACAGTACAAAATTCGAATAAATTTCAAAATCTTTGAAAATCTCGAATAATTGTCATTGTTGAAAAACTTAAGAAATCTAGTTTAAATCGCGGAACAATCTCGATTACCCCAAACAAATTCGAAAAATCTCTTTATTATGTGAATGTTGATTGATATCGAACAATTACAATAATATACCGAATAATCTGGATATTAATGAATAATATCGAAAAGACTGTAAAAATCTAGAAAACCCATGAAAATTTTGAAAAATTCCAAAAATTCGTCTAAATATGGAATTATTTGTCAAGTAACTTAATGCTACTAATCCTACTAAGCAAGTTAAGGCTAAGCTCAATAAAAAGAATAGAACCCTCGGATCTTATCGGGTAATTTTTTAAATATCGAACAATCGTATTCTTCGAATAGGCTCTAAAATTCTCGAATAACATCGAACTATCAAATACATCCTGCTGCAATCTCAAACATACTAGAATAATCTCGAACATCTCGAATAACCTTACTGCTTCTCAAGAAATTTTAAAAATTGATCAAAAGATGAAACCTGAGGCAAGCGATTATGAAATAGAGAAGCGAGAATTTCCAAAATCAGGAGAACCCACCACATCGTAACCAAAAAAAAAAAAAAAAAAAACCATGACTAGTTGCAAAATTAAGTTGGCATTTACATTTTCCTTATATTTAAAATACTTTTTCAAAATAATCCTGTCAATTTCATTTTTATTTAGCGTTTACTGGTAATCAAAATATCCGCTAAATGAGAAACTAAGTCGAACGAACGCTAATTGATAGAGACTGATTGGTTTGGCTTAAGTGAGGGAAACAAGAATTTATTTTCAGTCGTGGACCATGCAGATTTCTATAAGCTCCCTTTTTCAAGTCAAATTTAATCTTTTGCAAAAGAAATTTTATCTGTTGGCAAATCAAATTCAACCTTTTCTAATCAAAACTTGATTTGTAAAAAGTGAAATTTGTTTGGCTAAAGGCTCAATTTGATTTGTAAAAGGTTGAATTTTGATAAATGCAAAAGAGGTAAACTTGGAGTTGCGCAAAAGGTATAATACAAATTAATCAACCCAGCAAACACAAAAATCGTTATCGAATTGGCGTTTGATACTCATTTTAAAGATTAGCTCATTATCTATTAAAACCAAATAACATATATTGCAATATTTGTTACAATTTGGTATAGAACCTAAACCACATCCTGTAGTTTGTAATAAACAGGCTCACCTTCAATGCCGTATAATGAAAAAATCGAATGTCAAAGACTTTAAAAAAAATCGTCCGATTTCTTTTTATAAGGAACGCAATAAAAATCAAAACTTTGAAATCAGGTCGACTTCGGAAAACGCCGCAAATATGTCTTATTATAGTGGAATAAGTCATATTTATGTACGTAATGTATGTGTTGTTCATTTTCCTTATACTGTAAGGTTAGCCACAATTTATTTATTTATTTTTTATTTTTTTTTCATTTTTTCATTTTTGCTTCAGTGAACTGAAAATTTAACGACAACAGCAAAAAGAAAAAAAAATGAGAAAAATCTATTTCCCTTTAAACTTTTTACGACTTTTTCTGTAATCTGCACCACTCAATATATAGTATGATGGTTATACACAGTAAAGGCAAGTAAAAAAATAGGGTTTCGATTTCAAGAAATTTATTCAATTTATTTGCGGGTATATTGTAAGATGTCTGTCACAAACTTGAATTAATTGCGGACCTGTTAATAAATTAAAATACCGTAATAATTTTGTCACTATACGAGTATATAGGGTCTTTCACGCATAATTAACATTGATTTCAAGAAATTGTATATTGAAATTGAAAATGATAGAAGTAGAAGAAAAATATTATCTATCACATGATTGAATCCCTCCATCACCTCTTATTGTAAGTTATTCTTTTATCAAAATGTTCAATGATTTTTTGGCGTAATTCCATTCCTTAAATCAGAAATCGCTTGTGGATTGCTTCTGAAAACCTGGGGCCTATTCAAACAAAAACTTCTCACATTTATGACAATGCAAAATTTTGATAAGTGCTGAAGACCATTTACACAAAAACTTTGCAAATTAATATTTTATTTATTTTGCTTTTATTTTATTTTATAACAACGCATACAGTCCAAAATATTAACGGTTTTTATATAAAAATTTGTTTAATTACAATTTCAATAGTGCAAAGTGCTAAGTGAAAGTGCTAAGCAAAAATTGCTAAGATTTGAAATTATAATGGAATAAACAAGCTTCTTTGATATTTTTCATGTTTTCTGCTAAAGCAATATGGCTATACGCCATTCTATAATTACAAAAATGATTCTATATATGAATTATTATTCGGAAATTATGAGATCGACAAATTTCCGATATAATGAGGTTTAAAAAATAAAGCGTTGGCCCAATCACAATTTTTTAGCAAGCTTTCAGTAGCGTTTCAATAGATGCCAATATCATCGTTTTGCTTAAATTAATTAAAATTGAATATCAAAAGAATTCTAGAAAGATTAACATTTAGAAAAGTTCGGCTTTTCCGCAACTCAATTAAGAGAGATTATCTTCAGCAAATTCCCATTCTTTGTTTTCCGATGCTAATTGCATAGACAGCTTTTCTAACCAGCTTTGCTAATTGAGCGACAGAGCTAATATGTTTCCCTTGCTGCCTCCTGTAGCTTCTTATCAGCTCTATTATTCGTAAAATTCATAAATTTTCAATAAATTAAACTAAATGAAACAATACAAATTGAAAAGTTTGTAGTCGAATGGGCCTCTACCTTTTCACGCAACTCCATAGAAAGTAGTCCAATGATGTCAAATTGCACGATTTTGGTTGCCAATTTCATCATTTCTGGAGATTACAGCGCCTGGAAATGTTCCCCGCGGGGCAAATGAGTTGAGGAACTATCACCATTATAAAACGTTTTAAGGAATTATTACAATAGGTGAAAATTGGTATAACCACACCTGTTGCAACGCAACACAATGCAACACCAAGCAATATTATTGAGATTTGTATTTACATTACATAATTTACAGACACTAATACATTCATAGAATGTTCGACCATGATTTAAGCAAGACCTCCCGGATATGATTCTTCGGATGGCAGGGCCTCACCGAACACCCTGTTACACACAACATAAAGAGGATTTAAATAGGTTCAGTTAGTAATGATGGATATTGACCGGGAGTGAAGGGGCTCACGGTTGTTGGGCTTCCACGAGATTTCCTTTATTAGTTCAAATTTAAGATTACATACCTCAGATTAAACTTAAAATGCAAAGTTGCAGACCGGTACATTTCTTGGAAATTTTTAAGAAAAGGCGGTTGTCTAATTATTAGAAAATAATAAATATTCCTGTTGCTATTAAATATTTTCTTAAGACAGGCTCAACCATTTCTTTTCGGTTCTGACTTCATAGAAATAAAAATACGTGTAGGTTCTGACCTATATTTAGATTTAGAAGAAATTTATAGCTAAACACGTTTGAAATAAAATCTTGCGACATCAAACCGTGAAACTGAAGAATTAAAAAGAAATAATTGAGAATTTAATAACGTAGCAATTTTAAAACAATTGAATACATAGAGTAAAGACATTTACCATGTTTCCAAGAACGAGGTTAAGTTAGATTGGATTCAAATTAAATTTTCGTTAAATTTCAAAATGGCGTTAATCGTTTCTATGTAAGGGAATTAGGTTGAGTTGAAAATTTTACAGCCAGTTATCTTATAAATGTACTTAGGACTTTTTTATTGCGTTCTTAATTGTTTTCATTGTTAACATTTTTTGTTGTATTTAATTATTGTAATATTTTTTTATTTCGTTTCCATGAACACTAACTCCCACTGCTGTCGAAGTGAGTACAATCGGAGTATTTGTACTACTTTCGCCTAGTGGTTACTCCTGTACTCCGCTATTATATTCTGTACTCCCCTATTCAAATGACTGCTGTACTAATAATACATTTACACAATATTTTAACTTATCGGATTTGTTTGCAATAATTATAATATTCTGGGAGATAGCTGACTTTTTCATAAACCATTTTTTCAAAGCTAATTTAAAATGGTTTCTGTCATTCTCAGGCGAAAACCCACAAAACGGTTTTCTTGCAGTAATGTGCCAAGTAGTCACTTTAGCAGACAATATCAATTCAAACAATTTACGCGAACTTCATTACTTCAACTTCAAAATGTTTTTTTTCAGAATCTGAAGATTTGTTGGTAAAACTTATAAAAAGATAATTTAGAGTTTCTCACACAACTTAAAAAAACATCAAGGCACTCTGTATGCGGCACCAGATAAACTCAAGCATGACAGAGATTACCTGATTTTAACAAAAAACTTTTATCTGCTTTGGCTAAATATTTAGTTAGGACCTCCTGAATACAAAAATTACGCAGCAAGATAAATTATGCGGGCATTTATCCTTACCGCACAAAAACGATGTGTGGAAGTCTGGATTTACAATACTCTCAAATCCTTCCAAAAGCTTAGACTATTTTATAGAGATATAAAAATACACTCTAAAAAATCGAAAATGCAGGTCGTAAACTTATCTTAATAATGTATGTACTTTTATATCATTTTCGTTCTAAAATTACTTTAATGGCTTATAATTAAACCAAAAAGATGTACGAAAAATAATTTACATTAACATTAGTAAAATTACTCTAAATTTCGTTTATTTACCACTAAATTTACGAAAATTTTAGCTAACTATGTAAAAATTACAATAAAAGTCGGACATTTCAGTTTATTGTGTAATGGTATTCACATAACTATGTAAATTTAATCTTAAGAATGTTTTTAATTTACGACAATGTGCGTAAATTTTATAATTTATACGCACTCACGTAAATTTACACTCATTATAAATGGCATCAAGTTGCCATTTATTATAAACGTAAAATTACACTATTTTTTTTTAGAGCGTAGTACTAAGATAATTTCTGCAGTCACTTAACCTTTTCAGACTAGATAAAAAGTTGTATGGAAGTTTGGATTTAAGCAGTGTGCTATGGGAAATTTCATTGGTCCAATACGCCTTGAAATCAATATTCTCAAATCCTTTGCTTACATTTGAATAAAATCCAGTCCCCCTTGCATCTTTCTTGTCTAGCAAGGTTAAATGCCGACAGCAGAAATTTTCTTTCGGTTTTATTTTGACATTCTCCTTCTCGTTTATGTAGGATATAGGGTCACCATACCTCCTGCAAAATTCAGGAGGAACCACAAAAATAATAATTTCAACAAGATTTAATTCGAGCTCCAACCCAAATGACTGGCCCAATGCTTACTCTTTATATATATAGGAACAAATATATGTATTCCATTCAGTGCTGGAGGCGAACAAAATTGTCTGGGTATGGAAAAAAAATTTGGCAAATTTAATTTTTGATTTGTGGTATCGATCATGATACCATTAGCACTAGTAGTGTTCCAAAATAGTTCTTGCCGTTGGGCCTTTTTTTATTTTAAAAACTCTGATTCAAACCCTGCTTTATGGTAGAATTTTTTTTTTTTTAAACTATTTATAGAATTTGCAAAATATTGTAGACAATAAATATCACTAAAATCCATCAACAAATGTGCTTATTCCATCCGTTTGATACAGGAGACTGAGAAGATAGTCTGAATTAGTTAAGTATATGTCTATGTAAAAACAAAGAAAAATTGGTGAAACAATTTTTCTAATAAATGTCATCAACCAAAATATCATTAGTGGTGCTTCGCAATATTTTTTGAATTTGGCTCTTATTTTATTTATCAGAACTAGTGACTCAAGGAATTTCCAGGGTGTGAATAATTTTGTTTTATATTAGGAACTGAAGATAGAATCGGCTTTATAACTCAGGTACAAAACTACACTAAAATCCATTGGCAAAGATGCTCTATTTGGTGCTGGAACCCGGAAATTTAAAAAAGGCCTGCAGTAGTTGTAAAACACAAACTTTTCTTTGGTAAATCTAATTTCCTTAAATTTTTTCTCATAACCAAAGTGGCAATAAAGTGTTTTGCAATATTTGTTGAATTCTGGCCTTGTTTTATTTAAGGAACTCCATTGAAATTTATTGTCTGGCTTAGGCAATACATTTGATGATCAATGAATTAGTTATAGCAGCAAAATCGTCATTTTTGACCTGGTTCACCCCTAGGTACGTACTAAGGTATCTAACAATGATATATCTGACATGTTTGAATTTGCATATGTGTCAAAATTACGCTTTTGAAAATGAAGAGTGTTCGAAGTTGCTTTAAGATAAATTTTCCATTTACCATGGAAAATTTAGATAAAAATAGCTAAAAATTAAAAATTTCTTGGATCGGTATTTTTCTCTACGAGAAAAATTTTAAAAACTCGAAAAGATCTAAAAATATTTGTGATTTCGTGGAGAGTTGTGGCAGCATTAAAAACTATTTAGTTCGAGCAGCATACAGTGCAATAAATAAATCACTTTTCTTTTAAAATTCAAATTTGGCTGAAAAACTAAAAACAATTTTAGTGTAATTTGCTGAATCGTGATTCTTTTTTTATCAGAAAATACCAAAGGTCTAAACTATTGTATTTCGTATGTACTCCCTTCTAACTAGAAACACTATTCTGAAAACGTACTCCGTTTAATTGTATTCAGAGCGATAGCACCACCGACCCTGAGATGAGATACTAACATTGAAATCAATTGACTGGAGAGAAAACCTGTTGACTTTTTTATCAGGCTGACTCTGTTAAAAGTCAGATCAACCCTCGAACGAAGTGGAGCAAGTCCTAACCTCAATCGAACTCTAAAACTTTAATTCTCCAATTCCACAAACCACAGCATAAATGTATTTATGTTTATCCGATTACTTACACAACGTTTTAGTTCACACAAAACTATCACACAGACACACTGACTTAGTGAATTATAAACTATTTTCTTAAAATTTTGGTCGTGTCGATTTCTTTTTTTAAAATAGGACGGCAAATTTGCAACATAAGCAGGCTGTATTTCACTTTCAACCTTAAAATTGTCGGTATATTTAATAAAAGTTCCTTATTTCTTTATTTAAGTTTTGACTTCTTCGCTCGACTATACCGAGGCTGCCTAAGGTTTAAATAGTTGTGTTTTATTTTTTTGCTTTCAAAATAATTGATAGTCTTGTCTTGCCACATTTACTTAAGGACCAATTCCTCGTGGATTGAAGTTAAAACAAAGTGTGCAAGCTGAAGCGAAGCTTCTAATAGTAGTACAGGCTTTCGGAATTAGAAACATCATATTAGAGCCCGATTTCCATCGCATGTGTCGAATTTCTTCATAACCGGTTAAGAAGAGTCAAGTTCCATCCTAATCGCACAGAGTTGCGTTAAAATTAAGTATAAACCATACACACGTTTCTTTGAAAATAAAGCGAAAGTAAAGTGGAAACTTTGTGAGCAAAAACAAAAACTTTATTTTGATTGAACAAAACATGACACTTCGAACAACTGTACTGTTTTTTCGTTCAAGTCATTTCGTCCAAGTTTCCTGTCTAGATACCTACTGTGGTATCGTCTGGCAACGACATTTCTTTAAATTGCACTAAAATTTCTTCCAATTCCCCAAAATGGGACTATAGCGGGTGTTTTATAAGTAGAACACGAACATTTTTATTTATTTGTTTATTTTATGAATTTTCCCATTAATTTTAGTGTTTGACGTCCCGAATTGTTCGCTCTTACTTCATAAATCTTATATGACAAATGCCGATGAGTATTATTTATACTCATCATTTTAGGTGGTGTGCTGTAATTGATAAAAGGTATCGATAATCGATTTTTATCGATATATAGCAGAGTTTAAAATGGGATTTCATTTTGCTCTTCTCTTTTCATTTTTGTTCAAGAGCGCTAAAAAAAACTATTAAAAAGCTCTTTATAAAGAGCGATATTGTAAAAAAAACATATCGCTCTGAAGAACTGGAGCATTATTTTTATTATAAGGCTCTTGCTCTTCCACTATTGCGTTTGTGTTATCATATTTCCGCTCTTTGTTATTGCGCTATATTGAGAAAATAAATACGTTCTGCTCTGATGAATAAAAATGTCATTATTATATTGCTCTTGCTCTTGTTATTACAGCAAACGGTTACATTCAAAACCTTCTAAATTTCTTTAGAAAGCCAGATTGATTTATTAGCGAACAGAAGCACGGGCATTGGAAATGATATTCTAAAATGATTTTTGGGTAAAGTTCTGGAATATGGCCAATAGGATAGAACTTGGCTATTCATTAACTGATTTTATTGAAATTTAACACGCGCGATTTAAATGGGATTCTAGATTGAGTTTTAGGTGAAGTTCTGGAATATGGCCAATTAGGATGTAACTTGGCTATTTTTTAACCGATTGTGATGCAATTCGACATGTACGTTCGAAATGGGATTCTAAAATGATTTTTAGATGAAGTTCTGGAATATGACCAATTTGAATGAAACTTGGCTATTCCTTAACCGATTTTAGTGAAATTAGATACCCACGATGTAAATGGGATTCTACAATGATTTTTAGGTGAAGTTCTGGAATATGCCCACCTAGGACGGAACTTGGCTATTTCTTACCCTATTTTAGTGAAATTTGACTCGCGCGATGGAAATCTGATTCTAAATTGATTTTTGGATCAAGTTCTGTAATATGGCCAATTATGGTGGAACTTGGCTATTTCTTAACCGATTTTAGTGAAATTTGACTTGTGCGTTGGAAATGAAATTCTAAAATGATTTATGAATAAAGTTCTGGAATATGGCCAACTAGGATGGTACTTGGCTATTCTTTAACCGATTTGAGTGAAATTTGATATGTGCGTTGGAAATGGGATTCTAAAATGATTTTTAGGTGAAGTTCTGGAATATGGCCAATGGGGATGGAACTTGGCTATTCTGTAATCGATTTGAATTAAATTTGATATGTGCATTGGAAATAGGATTGTAAAATTATTTTTAGATGAAGTTCTGGAATATGACCAATTGTGGTGGAACTCGGCTATTTCTTAACCGATTTTAGTGAAATTTGACATGTGTGTTGGAAATGGGATTCTAAAATGATTTATGGATAAAGTTCTGGAATATGGCCAACTAGGATGGAACCTGGCTATTCTTTAACCGATTTCAGTGAAATTTGACATGTGGGTTGGAAATGGGATTCTAAAATGATTTTTAGATGAAGTTCTGGAATATGGGCAATTGGGATGGAACTTGGCTATTCCTTAACCGATTTTAGTGAAATTTAAAAGGCGCAATGGACATGGGATTCTAAAATGATTTTCGGATGAAGTTCTGGAATATGGCCAATTATGGTGGAACTTGGGTATTTCTTAACCGGTTTTAGTGAAATTTGACACGTGCGTTGGAAATGGGATTCTAAAATGATTTATGTATAAAGTTCTGGAATATGGCCAACTAGGATGGAACTTGGCTATTCTTTAACCGATTTGAGTGAAATTTGACACGCGCGATGGAAATGGGATTCTACAATGATTTTTAGATGAATATGGCCAACTATAATGGAACTTGGCTATTTCTTTAACCGATTGTGATGCTATTCGACATGTGCATTGGAAATGTGATGAATGAAGTTCTGGATTTTAGAGAAATTTGACATGCGCGATAACGGGATTCTACAATAAATTTCACCTAAAAATCATTTTAGAATCTGATTTCCAATGCACATCTCAAATTTCACTGAAATCGGCTAAAGAATAGCCAAGTTCCATCCAAGTTAGCCATATTCCAGAACTTTATCCATAAATCATTTTAGAATCCCATTTCCAACGCACATGTCAAATTTCACTCAAATCGGTTAAGAAATAGCCAAGTTCCACCATAATTGGCCATATTCCAGAACTTCATCTAAAAATTATTTTACAGTCCTATTTCCAACGCACATGTGAATTTCACTCAAATCGGTTACAGAATAGCCAAGTTCCATCCCCCATTGGCCATATTCCAGAACTTCATCTAATAATCATTGTAGAATCCCGTTTTCATCACACATGTCAAATTTCTCTAAAATCGGTTAAGGAATAGCCTAGTTCCATCCTAGTTGGCCATATTCCAGAACTTTATCCATAAATCATTTTAGAAGCCCATTTCAAACGCAAACGTCAAATTTCACTCAAATCGGTTAAGAAATAGCCAAGTTCCACCATAATTGGCCACATTCCAGAACTTCATCCGAAAATCATTTTAGAATCCTATTTCCTTTGCGCATTTTAAATTTTACTAAAATCGGTTAAGGAATAGCCAAGTTCCATCCCTATAGACCATATTCCAGAACTTCACCTAAAAATCATTTTAGAATCCCATTTCCAACCCACATGTCAAATTTCACTCAAATCGGTTAAGAAATAGCTAAGTTCCACAATAATTGGCTATATTCCAGAACTTCATCCGAAAATCATTTTAGAATCCCACTTCTATCGCACATGGCATATTTCACTAAAATCGGTTAAGAAATAGCTAAGTTCCACCATAATTGGCCATATTCCAGAACTTCATCTAAAAATCATTTTACAATCCTATTTCCAATGCACATATCAAATTTCACTCAAATCGATTACAGAATAGCCAAGTTCCATCGTAGTTGGCCATATTCCAGAACCTCATCTAAAAATCATTTTACAATCCAACTTCAATCGCGCATGCCAAATTTCACTAAAATCGGTTAAGGAATAGCCAAGTTCCATTGTAGTTGGCCATATTTCAGAACTTCATCTAAAAATCATTTTAAAATCCCACTTCTATCGCGCATGTTAAATTTCTCTAAAATCGGTTAAGGAACAGCCAAGTTCCATCACAATTGGCCATATTTCAGAAATTTATTTAAATATCGTTTATCAAACTTTCTTTATTTATTGATATTCAAAGAGCAATTCGTGTGTTACAAAAAATTTTGCTCCCTAATGTATTTTCTACAATGGCTCTGTAGAATGGGTTGGGAGCGATATTTTTAGCTTTTACGCTCTTTGTTTTAAAAGCAAAATTAAAAATAAAATTTTAAATCGCTTTGAAAGAGCGAAATAATTTTTTTTTGTGTTTATCATTAGAGGGTAAGAGCGTAAAATCAAACTGAAAAATAATTTTATTGGGAGCAAGAGCGAAAATTTTTATAAAGCGCTCTAAAAGAGCGATAAATTTAAACTCTGATATATAGAATGTCAAAATATTTATATTTACCAAACGAGCAATGTCTCCCTCGCTTAAGCAACGCGATATAAATATTCCTGGCCCCACCGGTGTTAATGTCTCTATTGTAGTTAAGTAGCGATTCTAATCGCTATAGGAATATTGAAGTTATTTATATTTATTTATTTATCTGTGAACCAGAAGAACCGACATTTTAGATTAACCGAATAAAAGCCGGATTATTCAAATTAACGAATACATACTCGGTTAACCTATATAATTCGGTTTAGAAACACTGCTGGTGCTAGTTGAATTTTGTGAGACATGGGGATGCTTTCACACGCACACAGAGTTTCCTATTTTTTTTTAAACCAAGCTCACCTCACTTAACTACCCTCTATATATGGAAACAATATGTCTCTCGTTTCAAGAATACGCCAAATCCATATTTGTAAAAGTACAAAGAAAACTTTTCCTTAGTTTTTTATTTTTGTTTTTCTTATGTACATTTTATTTTTCATAATTTATCCTCCATGTATTTTTAGTTCTTTTGCTGCTGGTGTTGTTATTATATACAGTTATAATATACTCTCTGAACAGATTTTCATTTTTCCCATGTTTAATGTTGATAAATGTGCATTGGGGTGGTGTTTTGTTCGTTTTCTTTCTGTGTTTTCGTTTAATTTTTATTAGATTTCTGGTTTATCTGTGACACACAAATTTTCTTGTTACTTTTTTTTTTTTGGTTTCCACCGCATTCACCGCACTTAGAGGTAACTTAAAAATATCACACATTTATAATATATTTTGACTGTGAAACTGAACACTTTTTATGTGTTTAATGATCAATTTTATTTAAATGATTAAGCTGGTTCCCAGCAAAACCTATAGACACGAGTTTCGTGATAATGTAACGTACATTTTTTAATTGCGCCTGATAATACATGTACTATACAACTTATTAAATAAAGTTTCTAAAAAATGTAATGTTGGCTTACCAAACAAAATGCACTAATAAATCAGAGATTTCTCTTTACTGACAACTAACATTAAACGACGCTCCATTAAAGCGAATCCGTTGGTAGGTCGTTGTCAGCGACGATGATCTTCTAATAATAGTCCACTTCGGCTAGGGAGTGATACCGATGGGGCCAAGTAAAAGCGTTTTATCATTATTATTTAGGCTATATTTTAAAGAGAGAGAGAGAGAGAGAGAGAGAGAGAGAGAGAGAGAGAGTGATAGTGTATTTTATTTTATTTTATTTTAAACTCTATTTCGCTCTAAAGTTTTACCCTGTAGGTTAGTCCATTATTTTCTAAAACTCATGTTGGCTTCACGTCGGGCCCCTGCCTAACGGAAGCTCTGAGTCGCTTTAAAAAGGTTCCCCTTTTCCAGGGGATATGTATATTTTGATAAACCTCTATAATACGATTCAGAAACGCTTAGAATTCGTCAGACCAAGACAAGACATATGTGAAAACGATCGATATTTCTGTACCGTAATTTTATTCTCTACTGAAAAATTACATACATTTTTCTCCCTTTTGGGAAAAGTAATTCGCTTTCCTCTTGTGTATATCTTTTGTATATATGTGTATTCAACTCTTATACTCGTATATCTACTTTAACCATTTTATATGTTTTTCACATCATATTGTTATTGTTGTTATGCTTAATTTTCATTCTATTTTTCATTCGTTAAACTATTCATATAATACAGAAAAAAAAGGAAAACAATGTACAGTTTCCAGTAAATTTTCCTTTAATATATACAGATATGTATTCTCTTACTTTTTTTTTGTTAATTCATTTTCACCAACCAGTCGTTCAACTAACCACCCATTATTTTTGTGTCTTTTAGATGTAGAAAAGCTCACTCAAAGCATTTTTATATATGATGCATAAAGAGGCAGTGTAAAATTGGGGTATGGGAAAATATATGAGTGTACAACAGACTAAAAAATCATAAAACACTTACCACTTTCCAATGACGGGTAGATATTAAATGACGGTTCTTGCAGCCATGATGTAACAGCTACATATTCTTTGACGAACGATGGTATATTACACCTTATGAGGATATTACTACCGATAAAACCTCCTGGATTTTGCACCTCGGGTTCATAACGTTGATTTACCACTGAAAATTTAAACGTATTTTTATTTTTAGAAAAATATATCAGATAATATATCAGAACAAGTCTTTTCAACAAGCCCATAAAATCAAATTTTTACATAAATAACTGTTGTCTTCATTTATTGAATGGCACTCTTTTAATGTCACGATCTTGAGATAGTATTATGTCAAAGTATATTGCAGTTGAATTTTGAATAATTACGCTTCAAAAATAAAAAAAATTTTCAGAAAATAATTTCAAGGCTTTATAAATGTTGAAACATTTAAAATTTAATATTTTGAATCCGGGGAAAAAATTGCCTTAATTTGAAGGACAAATATCCGTCTCCCAAAAACGTTGGAATTATTTAAAAATTTACAAAATAACAACACAAGAAAATATTGGCAGCAGCAAAAAAATTGGCAACGATTATTTTTAAAAAGTTGTTTATCAAAACAGTGTAGTTCATTAAGGCAATTTTATGTCAAAGTGATGATTATCAGAACCAAATTTTCGAGATTGTCTAATTCAGGAGCCGCACCTTTTGTAAGATTCCTGTTATTAAAAGTAGATCGTACATTTTTATTAGTAGTAATATCAGTGCTTCGATAGCTGTGCTTATTAACCCTTTGAATCTGTCAATTCTTGTACTAAATTAGTCCTTGCATCAGTTTATCTCCCCTATGACTTGTCTTCACCTCCTCCTTCGGATGAGATAAATAACCCGGTGTTATGGAGTAAACAGAATCAGATCCCTCTCGTTATTGATTGTGATGCTAATTCTCATAATTCAGTATGGGGAAGTTCAAACATTAATCACTGAGGGACTTCTCTATTCAACTACATAGGCTCCTCTGTGCTTGAATTACTCAATAAAGGCTGTGAGTCAACGTTTGTTAACTCTGTTCGATCGGAAGTAATTGACATCAGTTTGTGTTTTATGTCTGCACTTGATTTAATGATGTTCTCACTTCAACCCCTTTTAAACCTTACCGTAACAGAAAATTAACCAATTAGGATATTTTTTCTCTCGAGCTCGTCAAAACTTTCTGGACTACTCAACTAAAAAGGTTAAGAAGGTTAGTCCCATAAAATCTAAACTTCAGGCTGATTGGGTTAACTTCTTAGTGGCTCAAAACGTTTATAAAAGAAGTTTAAGGCATGCTCATAGAACTTCGTGGATTCATTTCTGTGAGGATATTAATAGTCTGTCGACTTAATAAGGCTATGGCTAAAAATGATGTGCTTAGACTTAATACTCATCGTCTATCAAATGAACATATCAGCTCTTCCAACAGGTGATCTGCTTTTTTCTATTCATTTTTCTTGTTTTGACTTTATCAATTCTGACTTAGTTCCTTTTGAGCTTATTAACTTTTCTGTTGAAACGCCCAATTGGGACTTGGCTCACAACCTGATCATGCACGATGTTCTGCGTTGAAGTCTGTTCTCCAGTCCAATGGTGGTCCAGATGGGATTTTTTCAGCTGAATTAAAGCATGGTTTTCCCCACATTCGGTACATATTCAGTAGCATTCATCATGCTTATAGAGTTGGCAAGTCCAGTGATACTGCTCTACGTGAACTTGTTACTAAGATTGAAAAATTCCTCCATATAATAAAGAGTTTCTTATGGGCACTTTTCTAAATATTACGGGAGCTTTTAATAGTACTACGTTTTGTACGATTACTGAATCCTGTACTCATTTTAATATTGATCGCTTAATTGTTAAGTGGATCGAATCTAAGCTTAAGTCTTGTATTGTTGAAGCGGAACTGAATGGTATATCTGTTGTGGCTTTTGGTCATGCTGTGGAGTTCTTCATTGTAGTTACCTTAATTTATCGGCATGTTAATTAGCCTGTTTATTATAATATGATTGAATGCGGCATATTTGGATTGTGTGGGATGATATCCGTCTGTGTTGCCTTTCTATAAATTTTGAAGTGGTGTCTTCTGTTATTACTTCTAAGAAATTAATGGAAATATCTTTTTGGTTTTCTTTACGTACATTTTAAATGAAACTGTTGAACTTTCTTTAATTATACAGTATTGGGTAGGTCATTAAATAATTGTTGCCCTCTATAGAATAAACTATTAACTATCAATTTGTTTATTTTGAAAAATAATGAAATTGGTTTTCTGCAAAAATTTTAAAAGCTCCAAATCATCCTTTTGTGAATAGGGGTTTAAGAATGAAAAATTATGTGACGGAATAAATCCACTTAGTAATTTTATTGGCCTCGGTCGAAATGACATACTTATTTCAAAGTGACATAAGGAACAAACCAGGGTAATAACCGACGTTGGTAAAATTCAACATGTGCAATGGAAATGTTATTCTAAAGGTACATTTAGGTGATGTTCTGGAATATGGTAGATTAGGATGGAACTTGACTATTTCTTAGCCGATTTTATTAAAATATGATCAACTAATAAATATGCAAACATATTAAAAACTTTTAACTGGTATAAAGATTATTTTATTTTTCTTGTTAGCCTAATAAAAGAAAATTCAGGTGTGTGGCCCCGCACAGGAACAGGAACAATTACTAATATTTCTATATTCTGAATCAGACTGAAAAGTTGATTGTTAAAATCGACAAGTAAGAAGAGTTCAATTCAATATGAGAAATTAAAATTGTCATATTTTTTTGGACCAATTCCCTAATTTAACTTGATTTGAACGGTTTCGAATAACATGGAATCTACAAGAACCAATTATCCATGTACTTCAGGCAAATATATTAAGAGTATGTTATTTTGTTTACAACCTCCTCTTATTAATTTCTAGCTAAATTTATATTTTTTGGCGCAAACAGCGGTGCAAATCCAATCCCACCATTCAAAAAAGTAGTGTTGTATTTTTTAAAATAAGTTGGGTAGAGCTCGGATTCTCCTGTTATTTTGTGGGGCTCGGAGACGAAAGCCTAGGGCCTGGATTTTCCTTAATCCGCCACTGATAATTTTATTTGAATGAACTGTAGCGACTTGATTGGAATAAAACTAACACTGCTATTCTAATTAAGGAAGATGTGCGTTTAAAACATAGACGTATATGTAGTTCTACGATTAGAGGCTAACAACCTGCCAGTTCCTTTTTTTTTTTGTTAAATGTTACGTAAGAGTGAATGACTTCATTCTTTGATTTTTTTTCGGATTTTTTATAGGCAAATCTATTAATTGTAATATTATTCGCAATATTTTCGATTTGGTAAATCAGAAAAATAAAGGGCCAATACATTTACTAACAAAAATAGAAATGTCATTCCAACCGCCCCATCCCCCCCTTCCAGTGCTTTACTCCAAGAGAACACTCCTTAAGCTCCTATGTTGGTAGTTTGATTTCATACTGACCTTATTCTTAAACCATTCTACAGAAGAAACTAACAAGAAGTATTCAAATCTTAAAGTTTTAAACAATGTTAATACTTATTATCGTCGTGTATTGTCTCTACTTTGTTAATTAACACAGAAAGTTTAACTGCATAACTCTAACATTGCAAGATAGTTGAACTCATTATACTTATTCATGCTCCATCTCACGTAACGAAAATCAAAACATTAGCAATTGTGTTGAAGCAATACAGCCGTGGCGCCATCTTCCAAACAGTAATCGCACAACACCAACTGACCGTGTACAAAAAAACAAAATCATGCGAACGCAAAACAAAAATAATAAATAATACGTGCGCTGTCAAGAAAACTCTAATTCATTCTTTTTTATTCCTCTATAGTTATTAAAAATTAAGTTCATTCGGACAAGTACAAGTGTGAGAAAGAATAATCGTATAATAATAATCAAATAAAAATCAGTAGTTTAGACAACTTATAATGTTCACACATTACACATATTTTATATCGTGTGTCGCATAATATTGGGTGTGTCGCAACATTTGCGTACCATACGCGCAATCTAATCGCGTGGCAACTCCAAGTAAGGATTTCCATGCCAATAAAAAGGTACGTGCCGTTTCTAATGTGGTATAACCACATGTTATTTATACAAGATTAAACAAATTTGTTATATTTATGCTATTATAATCAATTTTATTAATTAATGATTGAATAATTAAAGTTTAAAAACAGGTTACATATAAATATCAAATTAAAAACCACACAACATACAAATACCAGTTGGTAAATGTTTTGTTCTTCTTAGTCCACGATCGAGACACAACTGACACACCACCAAATTGGTTAACAGTGGTACTGAATAAGAAAAATATTTCATTGATGACGCAACTAATTTAGATGAAATTGTATTGTAGTTGCATAGAATAATTTATGCAACGCGCAAATGTATTCGCTACATCACCTTCCTCCAAGTGCAGATTCCGAAGGAAACAGTAAGATTCAATTATCGTAATTTTCTAATCCTTAAATATTATGGTTTTATGTTAATTGGTTCTTTTCATCGCCGATGTTAAAATTCTAAAAGCAGGTTTTAAGATACATTTCTATTGTTTTTTTGAATCACCTTGTAAGGACCGTCATAAGGAGAACTAAGACCAGTTTTGACTGTGTCGACCCTCACAAAAATAAATTCGCAGTTCTCCAGGTTTTTTTGGAACGAAAAGATTGGTTTGTTTACAAAGTCGAGTATCGGTACAATTATTTCATGGAACTACGTAGACGTTCAATGAAGCTGTTTGAATCTGCAGTTGTATTTGTTGGAGATTGGATAATTAGTTCACCAGGAAGCATTAACGTTTTTCGAACGTTGGCCTGAGGATGATATAGTTGATAGTTAGTCAGCAGCTCCACAAATAGTTTCGATTCAAACTGACTTCCTTGGTCAGTGGTAATATTGCAAGGAACTCCGAATCTTGACACGTACTGTTCTACGAAAGTACTGGCTATTGTTAATGCTGTCATATTCGGGATAGGATATGCCTCGGGCCATCGAGTATATCTATCAATAGTGGTAAGAATATATGAATTGTGTCTCGTTGTTGGCGAAGGACCTACAATATCCATTTGAATGTATTCAAATCTACCTCCTGGTATATCAAATCGACCAAATTCGGAACGTGTGTGCTTATGTAGTTTAGATTTCTGACAGCGTACGCACGATTTTGCCCCTAAACCAACATCCTTGTTAAGATTTGGCCAGAAATATCGAGATGATATCAATTTTCGAGAACCTCGAATTCCTGGATGTAAAAGAGAATATAATTTTTCTATATATGGACTATAAATGGACAGATCACAATAAATTTGGATGTCGGGTAATTTAACTTTTTCCAGCTTATACGAGGAGTTTGTGTTATTAATATTTAACAAAAGAATTTTCAATTGATCATCTGATGTCTGAAGTTCGGCTAATGTTTTAAGGTCAACTAATTTACTATCCACGACATATAATTGTGTCTCACTTATTCTGGATAAAGCATCTGCGACAGAGTTTTCTTTACCCGTAACGTATTATATATTAGAGGTAAATTGACTGATGAAATCCAAATGTCTTGCTTGTCTAGGGGAAAGTTCAGTTTTTGATGACAAAGCATGTGTCAAAGGTTTGCGGTCAGTGTATATCGAATAATATCGACCTTCTAAGAAAAATATTAAATGTTTCACAGATTGATACACTGCCAACAGCTCTCTGTCAAACGCGGAGTACTTAATTTCTTAAAAGCCTAAAGGTTTCCATGCTTTATTATTTAATTGGTGAAGGTCAGCTCCTACAGCAATGTTGGAAGCATCAGTTGTTTAAATTACTATAGCATCTTCAATTGGATGAGCTAATAAATTGACATTGCATAGCGCGTTTTTGGCTCCTTTAAACGTATCCTCACAGTCCAACTTCTAAGAGCATTTTTTTTTCATTCTTCGGCAAGTTGTGGTATAAACCAATGATAAAAAATTATCATTCGGATAAATCTTTATATTTGTCTAATCGAATTGGCTAAAGAAACATCTCTAACAGCTTCCATTCGCAAGGAAAAATTCCATTTGGTGTTATTTTTAGACCGAGAAACTCAAGCGTTTGTGTACCAAATACGCATTTCGTGATGTTAGTAGTGACACTGTCTTTGAATAAACGATTAAATATTAAACGTAAAATGTCAATTAAAATGTCATCTATATAAGCAAATGCGAAATTTAAATAACTTGCCCGCATTACTCAAGATGCCCAAGAAAACCAAGAATTTCTCTTGGCCCGATGAATGCCAAAATGCATACATACAGTTGAAAGGTGAATTTACTGACACATATACTGCCATTGGTACAGTGAAAAATACTGCAAAGAAATAATCAGCATTCGACTGGGAATTACTCGCAATTTATCTTGCAATCAAACATTTCAGATACTTTGTCGATGGTCTGGACTTTACCATTTATATGGAGCATAAGCCTCTGATAAGAGTAATTCAGGAAAAAACTGAACGTAATCACGCCATTAGAATTATATATCACGAAACTGCCGCGGTCGATGCGCATTTTGAGTACAACACAATTATCAAGTCACAAAACCAGACTTAGAACTTCAGAATTTACTTTCTGATTTCACTATTCACACTAGTTCCAGCATGAAACTAGAGCTTTTCAAATTACCTGGTTTGAAAATCTACTGCGAAACATCAATAGCTAACAATTGCCCTTATACTGCGGAACTATTATGTTGAACCACCTTTGGCACCCTGCACAATATTTTGCAAGTTTCCGTGCGACACCTATAAATCGATTGCATCTCAATACTTTTGGCCCAGTATAAATCAACATGTAATCCGGTGGGTAAAATTTTGTTTATCCTTCCAAGAATGCAAAGTGCAAGTGTGTCTCTGAACACACAAAATCACCACGTTAGAGATAATTCCATAATTCCGTTCATTAGGGTTCGGAAATCTCAATAGTTTTACTTGGAATCCGAACAACAGTGAAAGATCTGAAGTGCTCACTAGCTGAACTGGTTTATGGACAAACCACCAAGCTACTCGGTGATTTTTTTTGTAGAAAATCCTATTTCATCTCAACCAAGTCATTCCTCTGCATAACTGTGATTTTGTTTTTGTTAGAGTAGATAAGGTAAGCACAGGCTTAATCTCACCATACCAAGGTCCTTACAAAGTTGTAAAGCGACTTCGAATACAATTTATCATATCGATTGCATGTGCTGGTGTATCCCCATAACTGAGTATGTCCATATTCATTTTACTATCGTTTTGTTCAGAAATTTTTTATTGTCTAATCACAGTTTTTCTCCCCATCAGCCAATTTAAATTTTCATTAAATTTTGAAAAATGATATTTCTATTTAGTTGAGCTTTGCGGGACCCTGAAATAAGGCCATAATTATTTTTATTGCCTTATTACACTTTCAAAGTTAAATAATTGTCTGATCTTTCGGCACTTTTATATTAGTGCAATAAAGCTTTTATGGTCTTATTGCACTTTGGAAAATCGGTCACAGAATTAGGCTAGTTTTGTCTGGAAAATGGAGAGCTAACTATAAAATTAAAATAAACTAAATGCATGATTACACTTTATTAAAATTGAAAATTAGGTATATATCTGTAATTTTTAGGAGGTGCAAGCCAAAAATACTGGAAAATTCGGACGGTCGACACAGCAAGTTTACTAAATATTACAATTTTTCAATGAGGTTTGCTGCGACACAAACCCCCGCTTTTCCAGAATTTTAACATTTATTCCTGTTTTATTGATGTCTCAAAGTTGCTTGGAATTGGAGCTCTTTTGGTAGCATGATGGAAAGTACCAAAGAAAATGTTAGAATTTTCGCAGGAAACTGGGGCCAACTTTTGGATA